>CM023946.1:5278074-5436750 GCA_013407115.1 Glycine latifolia | reverse complement strand
ACTTCTTGTAATACTTCTTCTGATTCTTCAAACACTTGAATCTAACATTACACTACTGAGCGTTGGGTGTATAAGCAAATTTGTTAGTGTAGGAAGCAGAACCCTAGATTTAATTAAGCATATTTACTATTGGGCTTCTCAATATTAAGCATGGGCCTAAACAGTTTTTATGCTCCAAGAAATTGAGCAGGTGAACAAGTTTAACTAGGATATATTCTTTTAAAAAAAAATTGAAAGGGATGTCTATAAGTATTAAGAGTTTAGTTTTAATATATTGTGAATATTTGATAATATAAATCAATTAGAAATCATTATAAATAGATCTAATATTATTTTTGATCCATTAAATTTCACACTTTATTTTAGTATATTAAGTTTTAAATATTTAAGTTTGATCCTTATTTTTAAAAGTTTAAAATTTTATACTTTTTCCATTTTTCATATAAAAAATTAACACTCCATCTACTTTCAAATTTTGAAATAGTTGTAAAATAGTGAATGTTTAAAAACATATTATCTTTATTTTATTTTAAAAATAATATACAACTAAAAAATATTCAACGATGACCATCTTAGTCTAAAACCAAGATTTTCAACAACTTTCTACAAACCCTAAACAAATTATCAATCAAACTAGATCCAAAGAATCATCACAACCCCAAAGCCATCTAGGGAAAAACTAGATTTTGAGAATATTGCAACTGAAAAATTCAATCTATGAGATAAATAAAGAAGAGGAAAAGGCAAAAGGATTAGAGAGATCCGATGATGACCATGAAGGGGCAACGGTGACGGAGGAACCTCCATTAGTGCTGGCCATGAAGCTCATCGTCACATCACTATTGGAAAAATCCAAATCTCACATGTAGAACATATAAGTGGAGGAGAACTCTTATCATATTAGCTAGCTTTTAGAGTTGAGTTAAGTTGAAACTCACAATCTAAGATGGTATCATGAAAAAAATGAAAAAAAAAGTATGAAAATGAAATTTTTTTAAAAGATAAAATAATAAAATTAAACATTTAAAACTTATCAAGTCAAAATAAATGTTAAACTTTAATTAACCAAAGTGATATTGAGACTTATAAATATGATTTAATCTTGACGATCACTCTATTGAAATCCAATCCTCGTTTATTTGAAATTATCTCATTTCTAGAAAGCCGTAATTATCATTTGACCGATTCATAGTATAAAAATATTTACAATATATATAGACCAAATGCCAGTCAGTAGTCACCCTAGTTATTATCATTCAAATTCTCCTAAGAGTTTTCCTCTTTTCTGGACCCATATTACAAGTGAAATGAGATTTGCAATCTAAAAACTGTCTATATTTATAACCCAGCCCGAGATAAAATTGGACCAATCCGTAGAGCAACATTTCAAGACAAGAGGAGGCATGAAGATTACTCCCGCATGTTATTGCATAATGGACTGACACAGCCGAAGGATCCAGACTGATACTCTGCTACATTTACCCTAGTGTGAATCGTGGCCAAAATTATCATACAAAGTAAAAGCCAATACCGAAGGAGTGGGTTGTATGGCCAAAGATGCTTTAAAATATAGTTGTCACTATTTAGTATCATTGAGAGCGATCAATTCACATGGAGTTGTTATAGTTTAACTAGTATTTTTGAGTTCGAATTTCAAATATACATTGGTGTTAAATATTATGAAAAATAATTTTATCACTCATAATATTTTTTTTTGGTTCGAACAAAATTATTTCTAATGGAAGATACTTCTTATTTTTTTAAAAAAAGTTGTGAGCTGCATTGCATCATATTTAGACCAGAATTTAATCGCTGTTGAAGTAGCCGCTGGTAGTGGAAAACGAAGCATAGCTTTGCAATCCCTTTGATCGACTATATTGATCCATTTAGTCTCTTTTTATTTAAAATAATTAATTAAATATTACAAGGGGATAGTATTGCTGTGGGTTTTTTTAGATGTTATAGCTATAAACAAGCTAGTTATCGATGTTGTTATGGTTTCATGATCCAAGATGATATCATTTTAACACATACGTGTATTGTGCCACATAGGAGACAGACTTAACTAAACCAGAGCATGCATAAACATTAATTTAATTAAGCAAGTTAGTGTTACAGAAATAAATGAATAAAAAAATTGAAATTGCCAAGAGGAAGTCATGTGTCTTTAAAAAGCAAAGAATATCAAGATTTTGTGCCAAGAATGAATCTTAAAGATTTAGATATTGTATAAACTAGAGGGTATCATGCATTGTTAAAACCCTTTTGAATATTAGTGGACAACCAGTTATGCTTCTTTGTAGTCATAAATTAATTCCTATTGGTCATGTTCGGATGCATAAAATGCGTGAAGATCTTTCAACATGTGATTTGAGGAGCCAACTAAAATGAAGTTACTTTCTATTCAATTTTTCTATTTTTTATCAGTATTTGTTGTCGTGGACTCTTCAACATGTTTTGCCAGCAAGTTCCGAAAGCTCAACTCTCTCTCTCTCTCTTATATATAAATGTCGAGATAAGTGAAACTTTTATATAATGTCTTACTATAATGAATTCTCCTTTTTTGCCAACAACCTTTTTTTTTTTTTTTGGCAGGCAGTTCAACACTTTGCTGGCCTATCTATGCACATAGTTCGCTTATTATTATATATTCTCTCATCTGATGTATGATTTTAATCAGAATAAAGTTACTTTTACTTTTTAAAAAATTATAATAAAAAGAAAAAAAAATGTATGATAAGATACAGTAGTATAATATATAGGTACAAAAAAAGGATAAGAAAAGACGACATTGGACAAACTGAGTGAGAAAAACATTACCTTTTGGTGGGCTAAGGTTATGATTAAGAGTTTGTAGTGGAAAGTGTAATTAAAGCTTAAGGCCAAATTTGGTTCCGATTACTTGCTAACATTGATCTGATGTGCTACGTTTAATGTTACTTTTTGTGTCTATTGGTGCAAGGATTAAATATACAAATAGTAATGATTTTGTTAATTTGTAGTTGGGCTAATCTCCTCCAATGAAAAAAAAAAGGAGCAGCAGTATGATTGAAAAGTCTTACATGATCGTAAATAAAAGGAAACATCAATATCGGCTAATTATATAATTTGTTCAATCTATTTATCAACCATTGTGTTATTTGTTTTATGGGTAGATTTTTTAATTTTAAAAATACATAAGAAAAAAAATAATTTCTATGTTTGTTACAAAATAATAAAATAATTAAACTTGATTATATTTTTATATGAGTAACCAATAATTCTTATCTTTAATCAATATTTAATCTCAGGAATAAATAATACTTATTCCCATTGGACAAAAATATTTTTTAAAATAAAATACGCATATATCCTCTTCTTATCCATTATCACACTTTTCTCTTAATAATTTTTAATTTACATTTTCTATGATTTTTTTCATTTTCAAAATTTTCATTCACATGTCAATTTTTATATACCAATGATTTCATGAATTTTACCCACAATAATTTGTTGATAACGTAACCTGAGATATATAATCTATTTGTCTTGGTCTTATAATAAAAAAATTCTTTTCATGAAAAATAACATATTTAACACAATAAAAATATTTAACCAAACATGTGTTAATTATTCCTAGAAATATATATTTCAAAGCAAAAATAATTTAACCAAACATGTGTTAATTATTCCTAGAAATATAAAAAATATTTCTAATTAATTTTATAGTTAATCAAATATGTTTTTTTATTAAATACCCAAAAATAATATTTTCATATTTTATTTCTATAAATACTATTTTCAGAATTAAAAAATTATCCGTAAAATAAACACAACCGTATATTATATGCCAAAGTATTTTGTGCACACTAAGGGGCAAAAGCAAAACAATCAACAATGTGGAGTGAGCATTATCAAGAGATGATTAGTTAACTAAGAAATAGTGTTATTTGCATTACCAAGAGATGATTAGTTAATTAAGAAATAGTGTTGTTTGCATTGGGCTATCATTATTGATGATGGAGTATCTATCTTTCTTTACCAATACCCTCACTTTATAAGTGATTGTCTATGTGTCTTTTTCAGTCATAATTATGTACCTATGTCCGTGTTGGCTTTTGCAATGTACTCGCACAAAAGTGTTGTGTTTTGCACATGAATATATAAACTATTAAATTATAGGCCAAAAATCCTTTTGTAAGTTATAACTCCAACCATAGTGAAAGTTTAAGTTTGATTGCATAATCCGTTCTTTAGTTTTTATGATTTTGTAAATTTTGTCACTTAATTTTTTTGGTAATATGTCACTTAATTATTTTATTTGTATATTTTACTCTCATGTTAGTTAACTAATATTGATATAACTTGTTGGTTGTTGATGTGGTAAGTTAATCATTGATATGGACTAATGACATAGCTATTACACAAGACTTCTGACATGACACTTAACATAACAAGAAAATTAAATTATATTTTGTTTTCAATTTTTGTCTATTTTTTTACATATTTTATCAAACTTTTTGTATATTTTTGCTTCCTAACTTTAAAATTGTCAGTGAATTTAGTAGCTTAAATTGCAATTAATCATTTTGTATAATTACAACAAAATAATGAGAATTTACAAAATGAATAGATTATCAAACAATAAAATTAGAAGGAAAAAAAATCCAAAAATAGAAAAATTGTAATATTAGTAAAATGCATAAAATGAAAACAAATAAAAAATAAAAAATAACTCAAATGATTGACATAATGATATAATATTTCGTTGCATTCATGAGTAAAAATAATCTATTTAACATAAAAATTCATATTCAATTCTTATTATATATAAAAATCCTTTGAATCAACAATAATAACTTATGATGAGTGAAATTAATTTTTAACTAAGTGAAATAAGGAATATGTGTGAACTCTGATATTTGAGAAGAAAAAATCCAAAAAAATACACAAACTAATCTGCACACATGTCTAAGCATTTTTAGTATCATTCCAATCTTCTTTTTCAGTGTCCTCTTTTCTATACCTTCTTTTCCATGCAATGTAGCATTTTTCTCTATCATACTAGTCACAGAGCTTGATCGATTGCCCCTCACGCCATCTATTTTTAGCCAATTGCATCTCTACGGCAAAAGCGTACATACAACAGTCTCTAATCTCTACTAACAGATGAAAATAACACAGGCTTAATTCCATTGTTTACTTTCAATTTTTTATTTTTTTATATAAATTTTAGATCCAACAAATTAGTTTAACATAATTTACTTTAAACTTTTTGAAAATACTTATAAATTTTAATGAGTAGTGCTGATCTAATTGTAATGTTTATCTTTGTTTTTTACCTTTTCATAAATTTTACCCCACTTTTAAATTTTTTAATGAATTTTACCTATAGTTTTTTTACTCTTTGATGAATATTACCCACTAACTTTTATGTTTACGTCAACATGTCATATAAGTTCAATGATAAAAGATAAAAATTGTAAGTTTTATTTTAAAAATTAGGATAAAATAAACTAGATTAATTTGTTGGAATTAAAATTCTCTAAAAAGTAAAAAATATTTGAGATAAGAATACAATTAAACTAATAATTTAAGAGGTTGATGGAAATAAATTAAGGCGTTTGGACTTTGAAGGAAAACAATAAGGTGAAAATAATTTTAAAAAAAGTAAAACCTACCGTATTATTTATCATCTATTTTCATTAATTTCTTTATTTCTCTTTTTTTACTGAATTTCTTTATTTCTCTTCTCATCCCTTTTTGATATTTTTCTATTTTTATACCATATATTTTTTTGTCTGTAGGAATAAAAATAAATAATACAGAATTTATAATAATTCTTACGTCATATTTAATCAACTTAATCAATTGAGTTAGACTATTTTTATAGCATGTATGGATTGTTATAAATTCTTATTACTTAAGTTCAATTCTTAAAAATGGAAAGAAAAAAAAACAACGATTAGTTTTCCTAAATATCTTTAATTCAAATAACTTGTTCTAGAAAATTCTAATTTTTAACTTTTAACTAATTTTTCATCATTCAATTCAAATGGTTTTGAAAGACAAATTTGATTCTTGCATTGATGAAAAAACTAGCAACTTTGACCAAAATGCAGATCATGTACAAGGAAATCTCGAGGAGGAAATTATGGACAACTTTCAAAGAGAAAAATTGTCGTCTTAACTCTGATTGTTCTCTCGTTATGAGCAGAATTCTAATGTGTATGATTAATGTAAAGAGAAGAAAAGTGATATGAACAGAATTATAATATTTCTATAATTAATAGAAGAAAAGGAAATTAAAAGTGTAGATGCATTAACGTCAAGCTTCTTTCTTTCTTTCTTTTATTTTGTTGCGGGGAGAGGGGTATTCAATAGAGTTTTAAATGCAATAGTTCACTGTTAAGTGCATATTTGCTTATCCGTTGAAATTTTGACTGCATGAATGTCTATGCGTCTAAACGGATAAGTTACAAGGGAAGTGTTGAGGACAAACTGCGCAAGGGTATAAGATTTAAATATATAATCTTATATAAATTACTTAATTTTATTCCAATTAACTCACTTTTAATGGCTAAAACCGTGTAAGGGTATGTTTAGATTTTAGGTGGAAGTATTTAAAAAATATATTTGAGAGTAAACTTTTTTCTAAAAACTCAATCTTAGATAAGTAAATCATAGAATACTTTTGCAAACTTAAATTTACAAATTTTAATACAAACATACACCAAGGGAGACAACCAATTGATTCAATTATTGTAAATTATGTTCTCAACCTTTATTTCAAAAAACTATAATAAAATTGGACCCTTAAATGACTATTAGTGGATGATACTTGATTTTAAATTAAAAAATTAATCAGAAATCAATAAGGCAACTTAATAATATTAATACTAAAAATGAAGTATTTATTAATTTATATTATTTTTTACGATTTATGAAAATATTATTGAAAAAACAAATTAACAGTCAACTATTCTCATTTGAATTCAAATTTTAAAACTATTCTTAATTTTATCGTGATATATTATAAAAATTGAAAACTATAACAAATTAATAATATTTATAACGAAAAGCCAAAAGGTCTCGATCAAGTAAAGACAATTTCTATCCAAGCACCGGCTAATGTCCATTGAATGAGAAAATATTCTGATTGGGTTCGTTTTTTTTTTTTAAAGCGCGTGACGAAGACGCGCATGTTTTTCTCACAAATCTTGAGATTTGGCTTGACTATAAGATTTTGATTAAGACTGGTGCTATAAATATATTTGGGAAAAAATGGCATTGACCTTCTGTTAGTTATTTTTAAATGGCAATTTTATTTCTTCCAATTTTTCAAAAATGCTCACGTGCATTGAGATGGTATTTAATTTGTTTTAAAGTTATGTTGGATAAAATTAACTGAAAAATTAACTAAAAATCAAAAAATTAAGTAATGAATCATAAGTATTTGATAAACTTATTTATAAAAAGTAATTGGAAAAATATAAAATTACATAAAGAATAAAAAAATAAATTTTTATCTTAAATAAAAAATTAAAAAGGAAATTTAATAAATATAAAAAGTTAAAAATTAAAAATTAATGTTTTAAAAATGACAAGTTCAAATAACATATAAAAAACGTTAAAGTTATTTAAAAAATTATTTATCGAGTAATCAAATAATTTTTTTTAAAAATTAAAAACTAATTAAAATATCTTATTAAACATATTATTAAAGTTTAGCAGGGAGGGATAATATTAGGGTCCTCTCAATGACCGAGAATTTGTGTAACTTGTATGAAAGTTTTATTTTTGTTATTGTAGACAGAAAAACTCTTCAAAATTTTGATATTTCTTTAAAATTATATATGACTCAAGTACTAAATTAAAAGAAGTAAAAATATAGTATAATTTTATTTCCACCACATACAAATATTATAACTTTTTCATAAATTATAGGGTAAAAATAAGGAAATATAATTCTATTTATTGAACAGTTGATTATTGCAAATCTTTTAATATTATTTTTGAGTATTACAGATAAAAAATTGTAGGATAAATAGTTATAAAAGAAATTTTATAGGTGTCACATGTTATTTTATATAAGATATATGAGCATTACTTAATTAAATAAATAAGGGAAATGAATATTTAATAAAAAATAAAATTTTAAATTTAAGCAAACTTATTTTTTATTTAATCTTATTTTATTTTAAAAAATGAAATTTTGTGTTTAATCTAAATATTGTGGGTTTGTGAT
This sequence comes from Glycine latifolia, assembly GCA_013407115.1. NCBI lineage: Eukaryota > Viridiplantae > Streptophyta > Magnoliopsida > Fabales > Fabaceae > Glycine > Glycine latifolia. Next base: position 5,428,523 of record CM023946.1, on the reverse strand, counting down.
AAAATTAAATATAGAATAATCTTAAAATTTTATAAATAAAAAATTAGTAAAAATATGCCAAAAATTACAAGACATGATATTAAGATTTGAAGGCAAAAAACTTTGAGAATTTTGTACTTTGAATGTTTTGGTAAATGAGTTTTGAGTAAAAGACAATTTAATTGATTCAATTTGCATGAGCACACCCACTTCACACCCCACCATAATGGATTAGGAACAGGAACCCTCAATAATAGCTCTCTCATAGTCTATATACAGTCACAGATTCCATCACTTTCGCGTTCTTTTGTTGCACGCTGACACACACATAAGCACAAAAAGACACCAACTTTTTCGCTCCTTCCTTGCATTTATTCATTCACATTCTCCTCAAAATTTACTATTTTTTCCTCACAAAATAAACAAAAAAAAAATCTTTTCTTTATTGTTTTCCGTGTTTCCTCTGTTTCATAGCTTCTGGGTTTTGGTTTTCAGACCCACAAAACAGAGTTCACAAGTGTGTGTAAAGATTGAAGAATAAAATGACCGTAGAGAAGAAAATGGATGATTCCGGCGACGCGTTCCCCGTCGGAATGCGTGTTCTCGCCGTCGACGATGATCCCACTTGCCTATTGGTTCTGGAAACTCTCCTCCGAAGATGTCAATACCATGGTTTGCATCTTCTACTCTTGATTTTGCTTTATTGTTATGATTTAGGGTTTTGGTTTGTGCTTTGTTCTTTCTTTTAGATTTTGGTGTTCTGTTTCAAATTCTTTTGTTCCTAATCTTTTTACATGGGTATACTTTTATTAATGAAATTCTTTGTAGGGAAGTTTCTGTTATAGGTTGCATATTGCTTTTTTGTTTTTGTTTTTTTTTAAATGTCTGTTATGACTTGGATTTCAATGCAGGATCTGAATATTTATATGCGACAATTTTTTTTCTTTTTTTGAACATTTTGCAATTGTTTTATGTTGTGGATGTGTATTGTGCCAATTTGCTCTTTCAGAATGATATTTATGTTAGTTATTGTGGATGGGGGGTTGCAGTAACCACGACTAATCAAGCAATAAAGGCGTTGGCGCTGTTGAGAGAACACAAAGACAAGTTTGACCTGGTAATCAGTGATGTGCACATGCCAGACATGGATGGATTTAAGCTGCTTGAGCTAGTGGGACTTGAGATGGATCTTCCTGTCATAAGTAAGTTTGGATCTTGTATGGATATATGTGACCTTCGGTAGTTCATCTTTACCTTTTCTTCATTTTGACTCTCATTAATGATTAATGATATAATTATCGCTTATTAACTCTCAAGTTAAGGAATTTAGATATCAAATAATGAGTTTTCTAATCTTCTTTTCTTAAATATTCAAGTGTAGTATATTTATGTACTCCTTCTAGACTCATAAAAACTACGTACCCAATTGTCCGGAGATTCCACGCTATGCACAGGTAAGGGGGAGGGATATTGTACGCAGTCTTACCCTCGTATATGCAAATAGGCTGTTTCCTTCTGGACTCATATATAAGCAACAATAACTACTTTCACACTGATTTAGAAAGTTAGTTGAAATCATTTAATTTTACTAATCTCAAGTAACAAATAAGGTTTTTCCTAAAATGTCCCTCATTGAAATTTGATATCATGAATAAAATAGAGTCCTTGAAAATAGAGTTACAATTAAATGAAGGGTGCTTTAGAAATGATATCATTATATAGGGGTGAAATTAGTTAGATTTGCTTATATTTGAGTCCAAGATACAAAATAACTTTTTTGCTTATATGAGTCCAGAGGGAGTATAATAATAGTCCACTCCTACAATAGAGTTTGCTTAAGTTTCATAATTGGTTTTGATAAATGTGAAAATGTGATGTGCAAATAAACTTATTTACAATGGCTGGTTTGAGTTATTTATGTGTTTCAATGATTGTTTGGTGAACATTTGATGTTAGAAAATGTTTGATTTCAGTGTTATCTGCAAATGGTGATACCAAGCTGGTGATGAAGGGGATTTCTCATGGGGCCTGTGATTATCTGCTGAAACCTGTGAGAATGGAGGAGCTCAAGAACATTTGGCAGCATGTAATCAGGAGGAAGAAGTTTGACTCAAAGGAGAAGAACAAAACCAGCAACCTAAACAAACCTACTTCTAACAGTGGCAATGGACTGGGGTCATCAGGAACAGGAAATTCTGATCAAAATGAGAAGCTGACTAAGAAAAGGAAGGATCAAGATGAAGACGAAGATGAGGAGCAGGAGAATGATCATGACATTGACGACCCATCAGCCCAGAAGAAGCCTCGGGTTGTTTGGTCTGTGGAGCTGCACCGCAAATTTGTTGCTGCCGTTAATCAGCTAGGCATTGACAGTATGTTCTTCACTCTTCTACTGTATAAAACAATTGTTATAACTTTTATCAATTTCTTCACTAGCTTATTCAAATTGTTGTTCTTATTTTTTATAATCAAGATATTTTAATATCTGGTTAGATGTTAGCATTATCAATCAATGTTCAGAACATACATATGTTAGAATTATTATGAAGACTTTCTCAATTACTCTTCCTTATTTTAAGCGACACTTGGGATAAATGTAATGTCACAATTATTCCAATTTTATGCCATGCCACGTAATTTTGCTTTACTGATATGACTTTGAGCTTCATGATATTGTTCTTTTGCTGGCAGAGGCTGTACCTAAAAAAATTCTCGATTTGATGAATGTTGAAAAGCTTACAAGGGAGAATGTGGCAAGCCATCTTCAGGTATTTTTCTAGTCTTTTATGCTTTAATTTAATGTAACTTATATCTTTTCATTCACGGAGTGTTTCTGCTTTATGAATTGGCTGCAGAAGTATAGGCTTTATCTGAAAAGAATTAGCTGCGTGGCTAACCAACAAGCCAATATGGTGGTGGCCTTAGGGGGTGCAGATCCATCCTATTTGAGAATGAATTCTGTGAGCGGGGTTGGACATATACAATCAATGAATGGTTCTGGACAGTTTCATAACAATGCTTTCAGATCCTTTCCACCTAGTGGGATAATTAATAGATTGAACACTCCTGCTGGTTTAAATGTGCATGGATTTCCTTCTGGAGTACTTCACTTGAGTCAATCACAAAATTTAAAAAACACCAATGATCATCTTAAGTTCCAGTCGGCCATTGTTCCTGCTAATCAGAATGGTGTTCATGGAATGACTGTGTCTGTAGGGCTTGATCAACTGCAAAACAATAAGGGTGTTATGTCTGTTCAAAACCAGACTACTGTTTTTGATGCCAAACCAACTTTTCCCATCTCGAATAAACTCCCAGATCCAAGACCAAAAATAACCAACTCCGGCTCTCACACTCCAGATGTGAGTTTCTCAAACAATGCCTTGATGTTGGAACCACGCCCTCAAGGCACACAAGGCAGTGTAAGAATTGAAACTTTATCTTCTTCAGTAGCCTCTCAACATTCAGAATTTTCTTTGTCGTTGCTGGATCAAGGTAGATATAGTGATAATTGGGCAAGTGCTGTGCAGCCATCTGTGATCCAGACAAACTCTTACCCTCCAAGTGAATGTTTTGGACAGAGTAATATACCTCCTACAGATAACATGGCTTCTGTACCCTTGCAAGATGGGAATCTAAGTGGTCCATCCATCACTTCACTGCCCAGGCAATCCCATGATTCAATGACAGATATGCACTCTGAAGGAGTGAATTTTACCAACAGACCCAGGCATATAAGAAGTAATGTGCCATATCAAGGGTGGGATGACAATAATCAGGATGCTACTCACCATTCAAATATTTTGTCAATAAACTCACTGACTCCAGTCAATGGTGCTGCTGTTCCAGCTGGCCGTGCAGCAACGAACTCAGCCTTACACAGAAACTTGGACTTCAATTATTGTGATCCCTTACAAATGAAGCATGAAGGGTTTGTGGAGTTAACTGACGAGGCCTTATCAAAACAACATCAGGGGAATATCATGAACCAGCCAAAATCTGAACAAAGTCATTTCTCTAATAATCTTGGTTCACTGGAAGACTTGGTCAGTTCAATGATGAAACAGGTAATAACATTTATTCAATATACTGAGGATTTTCCCATATATGTTTCTGTATGACTTCTTTTTAACATATTGGCTTCGGGAAGCGCTCACATGCTTAATGGCTTTAAAGTTTAAACCATTTAAAATTTTGATACAATTGCCTGGTGATCTATCTGTTTTGTAGCTTTCATTTAGATACAATCACTGCATATGTGAATCTTTTGAATTAGGCTGATACCATCCCCACCAATCATAATTTTCACTCCCTGGCCTCACTGTATGTGATTCTCCTTTTATTAGATAGTAGAAGTACAGTCAGTGGCTTTTGAGAGTGATATACGTATGTAAACATTGTTATATTTGTCCTGCACACCACAAAAGACTTGAATTGTTACATTCTAAGCGTTGATATTTGAAGATTTAAATTGGTGAAATTCTGTTTTCTTGCTTGTTAAAATTTATGTGCATATAGTTTTTTATAGTAGTTTTTTATATTTCATTAATGTGCATTGTGGTAGATCTGCCAAATGACAACAGCAACTTCCACCATCCTTTTGAACTTTTATATTGGCTAAAAACATCTTATTTGTCTATCTTGGATTGGTAAAATAACTTGTCTATAGAATATATAGCCTGTTATTTTAGCATTTGACTTATGGTCTAGTATTATAGTGTGTTTATTGATCGTTCGGGCATTTCATTTTGCACCTTTCATAAATATTTTCTTCCCATGCTCATCCAGTACCATGTTCATGCCCTGCAGGAGAAAGATATGATGAAATTATTAGATGGAAACCTCATTTGCAATAATTTCTCTGGTGGGTTATCTATGTGATAGCAGGTTTGGCAGCACATACCAGAATATCGTGCATCCTCGTTGATGAATTTTTTTGTAGTTTTCATCGTGTTTTAAGGGCTTTAGCTTTTGTCTTCTCGTAGTTACTATAGGTTTTAGCTTCTCTAGATTACTTTTTCTTGGGTAAAGTTCTTTAGGTTTGTTCCACTAAGGGCTTTCTAATTTTTAAACAAATGCATTATTGTCCTTGCCTTCAGTCCAGCAATGCATTTTGGAATGTTATTAATCACTTTGTTTAATCTCCTTAGATATGTTGGCCTTCAAATTGGACCTAGATCTTCTGTCACAGCCACACTTGCAGCGAGGAGAGAGACACAAGGTCCTGGTGGAACCCACCACACATATGGGACCCATTTGAACCCTGTGTCTTTCTCATGCCTTATTGCATGGTGTCGGTGGGCAGCTTGAGAGAGATCAGGGGTTACAAATTTAAATGTTAGGGATCCATAAACAAGATTATGGCGATTAAGTTGAATGACAATAAACACGGATTCCCCCTTTTATGCTTGTAAATGTTGTCTACTAAAATTACATATTCAATATTATTTATTGACGTAGCAGTTTGTATGGCATGCAAGATAACAAACTTCTTTAGTATTTGATTCGTTTCAAGTAAGATGATTTTAGAAATTAAAATGTATAAATAAGCTCATAATTGTGATTTGTGAAGTTAACTACAGTGAATTATTAATTATTAATCAATAACCACATACTTTAATATTTAAAATAAACTGTTAGTGATAAAGGAGTCTTTTTTTTTTCTAGTTAAAGGAAAACGGAAATTGACAGTTGACACCATAAGACCCGCCTCAATGTAATGCTCAGATATGACATTTTTTTTAAATCGATATTTACCTAGAAAAGTTAACAAAATGGTAAAAGGATAAAATCACTTATGCTCGTGGTTTCTATTTTATGCCAATTGTCACGTCAATGCCGCTGCTATCAGAATACTTCATTAGGCATGGCTTGAGGAATTGGACTATTGGAGTGACCGCATAGGCTGTGAATGTCGGTTTATAAATTGTTATACATTTTAATAAAATTAATTTCGAAAATTAATAATGATTTCGGAAGGTAATATTAATTTATATAAGTGAAAGTTAAAAATAATAAAAATGTTTTTGTTTAAATGTTACAAGAAATTACGCATTTACTGAGTTATAATTATTTTTTGCTAATGCAAGAGAAAAAAATGCGTCTTTGACGTGTTAAATAATTTATTTAATATTGTAGGAAAAAACAAATACGTTATATTACTATTCGAATGAAATGGCCATTTTCTCCCACAACTGAAATTCTAAAGCCACCCTACCCTAGCAAATGTACTTGAGAATCTATAGGCTCGCTCTAGGTCTTTAGAAAGAATATCACACATATTACTCTTAATTCTATCCTTACTTTCTCGTGAAGACCTCTTTATCTGGTTTCTTTCAAATGTGTATATCCTTATAATCTCCACAAAGACAGTGAAATAAACAGGAGACATTAAAATAACTTACCGGTGTCCTTACACAAACCACAACCTAATGCAGCAAAAGGGACGAATATAAGAATTTCTCATAAATAAACCAACGGCTAGAATTAGCAACTACTTTGAATTCCCCCTTTACAAATAAAATAACCTTTCATCTATATTTTCTTTTGAATCAAACAATTATCCATGCAATTCACTAAAAAAAATTCATCCATGCAAGATACACAAGTATTTAAACCAAGGATTAATGATATGTACATTTTATGTTACTTACGAGAAGATCAAACACTAAAGGTTGGTCTGTTTGTTTGTCTTCCACATAATCTAAAATAAAAGGCCGAGCAAGAAAGCAGACAGATAGGAAGCAGGAAAGCTGAGGAAAAATGAAGATTTGTGTGGTGATAAGATTAGTCAGCATTCCATTGATAAAGATATATGACTAGTCAAGTGATGCAGTAGAAATAAGTTTAGCATTTAGGTTGAGAATAGTGTCTTGTGATTGATGTGAAATGGAAACTAAATTTAAATTAAAAAAAGAAGATAAGTAATGAAAAAAAAAACAAATTGAGAAAGAAATTATAGAATTTAACAGTTCTACAGACAACCACTTTAGTTGGTCATTACTTATTAAGATTTGCAACCAGTAAAATAGTTCCCTTTTCCCGTCTAGGAAGCAAATTTTTGTGTAGGACATAAATTAGGCCACACTTTCGATTCTGATGGACTCAGACACAGAAGACCCCCTAGGAGGCCCGCCTCAACTCTCTCTCTCTCTCTCTCCCCACTTGATAATAGAAAACCAGAAAGGGAGAACAAAATGTGTGCTAAAGTAGGAAGGGCTGTGGTGAAAGTGGCGAAGGAAAGGAAGGATTGTGGTAGAGAGGATATATAGGATCATTTGGTTGGTCAAACCTTTATATCTTGTGCCTAATTGAGCCACCTTAGCGTTCTTCATATTGCAGATTGACTTCATCCAAACTTAAATAATACAAATCAAGTTGGGTTTGATTTCAAAACATTCTTTTGATCCGCTTAACATAAAAGGAGATAAAATCCCAATGGGAATTTTCTACTGTGCAGCTTATTGAAGCCAAATAATCTTCTCACACTATCACATTATTCAGTTTGAAGAAGGCTGGAACGGGAAAATTTAACTTGAATGTCAATTTTATTTTCGTTTTGCCATGATAATATCGTCCAAAATGTGCAATCCTTTTGCGCCACTTTGTTGCAATATGGAAGGACAAAGCAAAAGTAAATAACAAAGGCTAAGAAACAGAAGACTGAATTTTGTAACTGGAGGCACAGTCATTACAAACATGTTACTGCTCTTTATATAGAGCTAAAGCATAACAGTGCTCTTAAAAACAAAACATAACAGAAAACATCCCAGTAACATACATCTATTGGAAGACTTGCTCTGCTAACCATTTATTCAGCAACTAAAACACTGGCATTTTCCAACACGCTTACTTCTATTCTGTTAATATTCTTCCTTGCTGAAATTTCGTGATCAGATAAAAATGTCAACGGATAATTAAAACAAGTTAAAATGGTTTACGGAATTTCCTCAGTTCTCTGCTCACTCATATAATGAAGGGTAACATGCCGTGTAGTATAGTATACAATTGATCATACTCTTCAATTCCTTTAAAAATAAATTCGTCTAATACAACACATGAAAATGAATAATTTCTATTCGAGTTAGTTGCACGGGACTGAATAACTACTACCGCATATGCTGTAGTGCCTTTTTTCTTGTTTTTAATTCACTTCACTTTTAATATGCTAAAAATGCTGATTGAGACTACTATGATTACACGGTACAACAAATATCTGTCTACTAGACATTGAGTTTAACCTTCCAATACAGTGTCAGATTTCTCCGGGTTTTCATTCAACTCAGCATCATTCATAGTTGCATCCATTTCTGTTTTACTTTCCTCTTTTTCCGGAAGAGTCGGTGTTTCATTCTTCTCTTCTACCAGGCTTGAACAGCTTTCTTTTATAGATTCAGATTCTATTTTCATATCTTTACTCTCATCGTCTTCTGAATCTTTAGACTTGCAGTCTTGAGAGATTGGCGGTGATTTGGAGCCCAAATTTTCACCGTGTGACATAGCCTCTGATTTGTTATCTGAATTTGATATTGGCATTTCTGCAATAGGTTGTTCTTGTGTGTGTGTTAGAATTTTGTTAATGTCTGCGCAAGGAGTTTCTAGAGGGAAATTCTTCAATACATTGAGCTCTGCCGGTTCTCTTGCCAAAGCAGTTTGAGCTAAATCCATGGGATCTTCCTCCACTGCCTTGCACATCTGCCAACACAAGAAAGATTGTTGATACAGATACTCAGCAGGATACTAATTATTCCACCTCCTCTTTTATTGAATGAAATGAATCTGTCATAAAGCGCAAGTTCATGAAGAGAGAACAATAGTACTTTTACCTCATTGTAAAGGCGAACTAACTCCAATCGATTGGGATCACTATCACATGCAGCTGAAATTTCTTCTGAACCTGCATAAAATGGCAGCACTATAAGTAAGTCTCCTGGTTTTTTATTCTCCCCTTTTCAGTAGGGTATGCAGATAGCTACCATAGAAGGTAGAAAAGCATCAAGTGGAAAAAAAAGGAAAGGAAAGGGGGAAGGCCACAATATACAAAATAACATAAAACTGACCACATTATATAATATCTGGAGATTCTTGCATACTCTGGGGGTATTCCAGTCCAGATTGTTTTCACGTTGTTAGGAACCAAGCCCATAGTCCTAACAAATGTTAATCGGATAGCAGAGATTCAATTTCTGTGCCACTGTCTTATTCTAATTTTCTGGGTGAAATACTCTGGAGTATGCAAGATTTCCTCCATTATCTGATGCAAACTAGGTAACTATTGTTGTCTGATCTAGACACAAAGTATACAATGAACAAGAATAGAATCATACCTATTGTTTGTACTTGTGGAAGTTGATCAATCATTTGGGTGTCAGTGTCCCCTAATTTATCACTTGGAAAATTAGTAGCCTTGGTTTCACTTTTAAGTTCTTCATTTGTTACTTCATTTGCTTTTGGATCACCCTGCAAATACAGTTCATGAGAAAGAAATGTCAGCAAACCTTTTCAGAGACCAATCATGAATTCTGTATTGTTGTATGATAAACCATTGCTAAAATCTATACATTTTTTGGTATAAACCAAAGGTATCCGCCACTGGAGGCACTCTTATTCGACCAAGGTAGAACCACTGTGTGACAAAGCTCTCCCTTTGAATATTTAATGCAAATACATACCCAACACTCAAACTCAAGACCTCGGGTTAAACCAGCTCAAATATAATATCTATAATCTAAATGATAGCTATGATTAAGGATGTGAATGCGAAATACTAATGGATGGCAATAATTGATAACCTAAGTAAAACATGAAGTTCCAGCAACAAGATAGTGAAAAAAGATAGAAGAATGTAAAAAGGTGATAAATACTTCAGCAGTAAGTATACAAGTAAACATAGAATACCAACAACTCTTTAGCCTTAAAGATAACCATAGAGAAACAATGTACCCAATTTTGGCCTTCCATTATGGTGATTAATAAAATATAAAATAAAAAGAGTACATAGACAAGGATCACTAACAGTCACTATCAGTAGTGTATACCTAACTTTTTCAGCCATAACGAGCAGTAATGCCAAGAAAATAAGTTCTTAGATATCTAAAGTTGGGTACGTACAAGGAGGGCATTTTTCCCCTGCTTTAGTGTTTTCTAATAAGTTATTTTGTCATCTTCCATAACCACCAGAAAGAAGGAAAAAAAAAACTGCCTGGAGAAATAATTTTGATTAAAAAAACAATGCATCTAGGATCAATTTTTTATCATCTAATTTTTTGAACTTGAATCCTGTCATTCCACAGAGAAGGAAATTATTTAAAAGATTTTATGTGCTATGACACTTACAAAGTATTCTTTCTGGTACTCAGCATTGAGCCCTTTTTCCAAGAGAAGAACTCTCTTTTTTATAAACTCAACCTGTCTTCTCTGCATGTCTCTAAAATGATATAATATGGACGAGTCTTGATATAACTGTGCTTGGTTCCTAGCATCACCAGAACCTTGTGCACCATCAGCTGCAATATCACTCCCACCATTTTCCTTGGATTGACTGTTGGGAACTTCTGCATTTGTCAAATTAGCACCATTTTGTGCCTGAGAATTAACTTGTCCTGGAACTGGTAAGTTTATAAAGGGAAGATTCAACTCCTGGCATATGACCTCCTGAATCTTCAGATCCTTATCATCAACGATAGCTTGCCACCTTCCATACCCATGCCTTGTATAGAAAGAATTATGTTTAAGGGATATATCAACAAAAAGAATCCACAAAGTTACAACTAGAACACTACCAACACCCAAAACTAACTATTAAAATCACGTAAAATATAGCTAACATGCAAAAATACAAAGTTGATATGTATAATAATAATAGACTTTATGTTTATGGTATTTAAGTCGACATTTGTTTGTAATTAAACCATATTTAATGGCTAATATCATGCAGTTAGAACATAGTATTTGTTGCAATGTTCAAGAAAACACCAAGCTTTATTAAAATACATACTTCAAAACCGCACGTAGCAAAACATAATCATGCTCCTCCTTCCATATCTTTGCACCCTTCAAACCTGGATACCGTAATAATATGTCATCTGAAAACAATGGAGTTTGAGGATGTTGTGATGCAAACTTCACCTGTCATTCCACATCCCAAGAATAAGAAGGCACATTCAACAGCTAAAGGGAATTTAATTTCAAAAACACACATTCAACTTAAGCCCCTCCCACACACCCAAAAAAAAAAAACTGAACCCTGAAAGAGAAATGATTTTTTATACTATCAGACATCAACAACCAACAATGTGTCAAATTATAATAGAAACTAAGCTTTTCACTAAATGAAAGCCTTTGACCATTTCTACATAGGTGAATCACATGGTTCATTGATACGGCAACATTTTTATATAGTCAGTTGAACTGAATAGAATCATAAATATAGAAGCACAAAATTAAAATACACTAATGATGAGCAGTTAAAATACAGAAAGTTCATTCAAAACTTACCTTGTCCCTTATTAAGAGCAGGACTGCAATCCTAACAAGTACATCTTGGATACGGAGTCCTTCTTTTGGAACACCGTCTAAAGACAAATTATAAGCACAAAGGAAAAATTAGGAAACTAAGATATATAAAAGAAAAAGGGAGGGGAAGGAATGAGGGAAGATATACTGATAGCATTTAAGATCTATCACCTACGAATGTAGAGGCATCAGTTATATCTTCAGCAATATGAGACAAGAAAAGGGTTCCATAGCTGTAACAAAAAATATACACACATCATATTCACTCACAGAATGACTTTAGGTATGATAAATCACAAGGTAGGAAATAAAATTATTAAACAATGGTAAAAATCTATATCATAATAATACCTTATTTTAACGATTATTAAAATAGTATAATTGAAAATGGAAAGGGCACAAAGAAAGAAAAGAAAAATAAGAATTAAAAAAGCTCACAGCAAACACTAAAAGGAAGAAAAACACATTGCTCATTTGCAAAGGTCGTTGATCCTCCTGTTAATCTATAAGTACTTGAGGGGTATATTATGAAGGATTTACCCAAAGTAATAATAATACAATTTTTTTTTGCAGCTTTTAACCATCTTTATATATTTTTCATAGGGCCAAAACTTTTGGAAGCAACAAACTGCAACAAAAAGAGAAAGAAAAGGAAAGACAAAACAATTCAACATCCCCACACAGTGGTCCCAGACGAAGAGACTAGTTATCTTGTACAATAGTTATATAATTTGTGTTCAAATGGCACAGCTGCGGAGCTGTCATCAAATCCCCCCCTCTAGTAAAAAAGAAAGTTAAGATAAATTTCCAGCCAAAAAAATTGTATAAAACATCCTAAATATGGTAACAGATTAAACAAAAATCATATCATTACTCTTTGATTTCTTCATAAGTCTTCTGTTTCATGCGGGAAGTAAACTCCTTCCAATCAAAATCACCAACCCCAAACCTGTAATACATAGAGTGAGATAAACTACATATAAGGCCATGTAAAACCCTTCTTCAATTCAATAAATAAAGAGTATATGTAGAGAAAGTAACCTCATCAAAATTTGCACAAATGCAGCCCTCTGATTTTGATTAAAACCAAGGACTCTGAATGCTTTTCCTTCACCTTCCATCAGAGGAAGTGGCTCTGTGCTATCTGCTGCAAATAAAATTAAATGAATATTAACATCACAACGAGATAATCTAGGTCCATCATATCATTAAAAACTCAAATTAACTAATACTGATACATACTACGTGCTTTTTTTTTATAAGGCCTTCTAGCAGTTGTAATTCCAGTGGAATTTGAATCACCATCAGTAAGCTCTGCTTCGTAATTATCATCTTCACCATCAGAGCTTACATCTTCCAGACCAGCAAGGTCATCCTCCTCCACAGAAACCATCTGGGAAATCAAGGATAAATTAACCACTCAAGTTGTAGCCCCCCAACCCCAGATACACAAAAACAGACTTTCAAGTTTCAAAATCCTAGATGTCAACATACATAAACAACAACTAAAGCCTTATCTCATTTGGTGAAGTCAGCTACATGGATCACACAACGGCCAATGCCATTGGCCACAAAATCCTAGATATCAATATCTAGTTCTAAAAATCATTAGCATATGTCATAATATTGAGAGGAAAACAAAAAGGAACAAATTTCATAAGAATGTACCAGGGTAAAAAGCAACATTAGAGAGCAAACAAATGTATTGACACAGTTGAATGTAACTTCACAATAACTATATAAATGACAGCAAGAAACAATAATCTTTCTGCAAATTAATAGAATTATAGAAGAAGCGTGAGTATTAGAATCACATACCGACTTCCGGTTTCGCTTCCCCTTGCCCAAGGCATTAAACTCCTCAACTTTATGCTCTTGATACTTGTCTCTTAACAACTCCTCCCAGAAATGTGTCCTTTCTGAATTGTTAAGTGTCTCCATTGCTCTTTTTTGTGCTGCCTCCTCTGCTGCAGCTTCGGCCTCATCAACATACTCAAAATTTGCAACCTACGTCATAAAATCCACTCAATCAATCAAAATCATAGCAACCAAACAAAAACCCTGAATGAAAAAAAATGATGGTAAATAAATTTAGTGCAGTTATTCGTTGTGATAAAGGCAAAATTGATTGACGAAGCAGGAAAAGGTAATGGAGGCAGAGTACTCCTTCAAAGAAAGAAGTATCACTTTGAAGAACCTTTATTCTAAGAAACAATTAGAAATGAAAAAAAAAAGTACTTCCAAATTTAGCCACTCTTCGAGTGTCATAAGATTCACCATAAAAAGTATACGAGTTAGTTCATTTTTGCAATTACATATTGTTAATACCAATTATTCAAATTTTCATTTTAATATTCAACAATTTTCAATTTAGCAAGTTTAAGGAGCTCTAAGCTAAGAGAAAATTCATTTCACAAATATAGCTACAAAAGGAAGAGAAGCAAAGAAATTCATACTATTCAAAACGATTTTACTTAATTTTTTTCCAAAAAAAATTATTTCGGTGCAGAGAAGCGCATGATGAAAGCTGCAAAAGCAGAATAATCTTTGTTCAGGAATAGGATGTGATTAAGAGAGAATATCCACAATGGCTGAAAATTCTGAAGGCAAGCTAGATATATAAACAGTAAAGTTAAAATAATCATGACCAATGGATTGGCATAGAATGCTTTCAAAATAAATAATATAATTGTTCAAAAAGTTTTACATAGGGACATTTATTACATGTAAATATGGAAATATAGGTTGCTATAAATCAGGGATTCAGATTGATTCTTTGTATCCATGAGACTCTCTTACCCAATTATGTGATTATAAATAAAGAACATATGTGTGAGTATCATACACTATACAGTAAACACTTTCTATAATAACAATAAATGTAGAAGTGGCAATGGATCTTTTAATTTACACAGGTCAATCCGGTTCTTGTTGCTAAATCCAATTTACTTTTCATTGATTTATGTATCTCTAAGTCCATATACATATGTTACTATAAAATGATAAATAACAGTAGAAATCAAGGGCATCTCTCAAATTCACTACAAACCAAAGTAAATAAATCAAAACTGAATATACATTTAGAGAAGAAAAATGTATATCCAAGATAATATGGCACAGTCAACCTTAAAGGCCTTCAGAAATCCATCTTCATCTTCATCATCCAAAGTGGCCTCTTCATCTCCAACTTGATCACGATCTAGCAATCTGTTATAAAAAAATGTACAATAAATAAATTTCTCAAGTATATTCCTATTTATATGTTTGAAGAAAAATGCTTGTTTACCTATCAATAGCAGCAGCATCATAATGGATTTGGCGGGATTTGCCAGCTTCATCATTCTCATCTGCAAATAACTCCTTTGAGCCATATCTTATGATGTCATCCAACTCTTCCTACACACAATAAATAGTCAAAAGCTACCATCAAATCTTTTAACAACTGTGTTCAACTGGATATAGATCAAATGTTCAATTTGTTAACTCCTAATGCACATTAGACTTTTAATATTTTAAAACAACATTAATCTCTTGAACAAAACGGCATATGCATCCCAAACTCAATATTCACAAAACAAATACAGGTTTGAAACTCGTACAATTCCTGATATTTTCAAGAATCTGCCCATGCCTTTTTTTGGGGAGTTCAGTAAATAGTCTCTATACTATATGAATTAACTTTGTTGGGTATGCCTACTTTGTCAATGTACCTTTATCACTTCTTTTATCATCTTTTTCAGGAATATATGCCATATCCCTCACTTTTAGTTCTTTTCCAATCATAATTAATTTGCCTTAACGAGACTGCTAACTATCATCAGCTTCTACAACATAAGCCTTTACTTGCGAAAAAGTAATTATTTACCTGGTTGATATTTTGAGCCTTTAGCCTCCCTACAACTAGGTGTTCTAAAACCATTTTCTTCTTAGTCATCTGCATCATCCTTTCTTCAATAGTTCCTCGTGTTATAAGCCTATAAATTAACACCTACAATAAAAAAAAACCATTATAACATTTAAAATCAAAAATAATAATCAGCGCTACAATTACATGACAATGAAAATTTTCAAACCTTGTTAGTTTGTCCAAGTCGATGAGCTCTAGCCATAGCTTGTAAATCAGCATGAGGATTCCAATCACTACAGAATAATGATTTGATCTATGAGTTAAAAGAAATATTGGATTAAATTACACAATACAAAAGATTAATCTTTCAGCATCATATGGATTGTCCGCAACGAAAAAAAAGGAATATGATGAGGATCCCCCATTGTTTAACTCAAGCACAGATGTAAATGAGTATACTTCCTCACATTATTGCATATGACTAATGAGCAAAACATTTTATCCAAGCATTCTGGATTTGCTAATAGTCATCAATCAAAGTAGAAAATGCCAATTTAAGTTCTTCTTTATTATATTTAACTGACAGTAAAACTTGTTTCAGGGTATATATTTTCATCACATTATTATTCTAGAATAAAAAGAAAATCAGAGGAATTTAAAGGTTCACCTATCATATATAATAACTGTGTCAGCAGTTGCAAGGTTTATCCCCAGCCCCCCAGCTCTAGTAGAAAGAAGAAAGCAAAATCTTGAAGAATTTTTGGCGTTGAATCGATCTATCCGAACTTGTCTTTCAGCTCCACCAACCTTGCCATCAATCCTTTCATACTGCCAATTCTAATTTATTTTTTTAAAAAAAGAAACGGAAAACAAGGTGAATATTATACTGAAGCAATCAACTTCAGAAACCATTGTGTTGATAACAAAGAATAACCTCACAATACCTTGTACGTACAGTAATCTTCGAGCAAGTCCAGCATGTGCTGAAATTGGGAATATATGAGGACTCTATGTCCTTGCTCTTTAAGCTTCACCATCATCTTGTCCAGCAATTGCAACTTCCCCGATGATTCCAGCAGCTGTCTGCCAAATGGAAAAATGGAGTAAATCAATAACATTGATTAAATCCAAGTATAGTACAAATTATACCAAAATAATGCCTTCCAACATGATACTCAAATATTTCATTTTAGTTACAAGTTACATCTAATAAAAGCTAACAATTTTCAAAAGTAAAAAAACAGAAACAAGATTTAGCACCAAATAAGCAGAGACCCCAGCATTTCTAACAAAAAAACCATGAATAATGCCACTCTACAATAATGACATAAGAGCTTACTTGAATGCTTCTTTTGCGTCATCAATATCTGGTTCAACTCCTTCTAACATGTAAGGATGACAACAGAGCTTACGCAGTTCCATAACAACATTGATAAGAGAAATCTGATTCAAATAAAAAATATATAAATATAAAACATGATGACACCAATACTGTTAAGAAGATGTCTCGGCTCTTATGAACCTAAGATTAAGAAAAAACCAAAAAGTCAGTTCATTAAAGCACCAATCTTACCTGTGCACCGCCACGACGGGTTAATATCTGATAATTACGAGTCAAAATTGCCTTATAATATTCTTTCTGTTTGCTGCTCAATTCAATACGTAGAATAAGTTCCTTTTTAGGAGGTAGCTCCTTCATGACATCTTTCTTCACTCCTGCAGAGACATTAAAAATTTGAATCCACAACTCAGCATTCAGCAATACACATTTCTATAAACAAATTACCACCTACTTAGTTTATTTATTATCGGAACGACAGAACCATTTAATAACCAGGCCTCTGAGAGCTCTCTTGCAATTTCGATTAATGCAGAAATTAAAAATTAAAACCACAAAATCATGCACTTCAATTTAGAGTCCTACAATTAAATTAAACCAAACAATCTTAATATCCTTCAGCAATTAAATACTAATGGACCAATTCCAATATGTATCATTCAAACAACTGCCAATCACTTTTCTTCCAGTTGAGATATAGATAAACATCCTATATGCAATTATGCTTAACAAGATCAACAACTTCCATTTCACTCCAGAATGAATGCAGGGACCAAAACTTCTACAAGAACAACTTAAGAGTACACAGATTGAGAAAGGAGGGTCAACATTTTAAAAATTGACCTAAGTTTTGCACAAAAGAACAGCACATCAGAAACAGTCTAATCACTAGCTTAATATTGACAGAGAAGCTTGATGCAATATATGCTCCTAAAGTGAATATTAAACAAAATTCTTGGATATGTTCTTTATAAGAAAGACTTCTTGACGTCCAAAGATCTGGTAAATTTGACAAATTGCAATGAAGTATCACAAAATCTGATTTTTACCACCACCAGCAAGGATACCAAGTTCATCATTGTTCAAGTTAAAAACATATACAGGCAACACAAAATTAGCATAAGAAATAATTATTTAAGATACATACTTCGCAGGAGATGTGGGGCCAACATTTTATGAAGCCTTGAAATCTGTTCCTCTTGATTGATATCCTTAAACTCTTCCTGAAACTCCTCTAAACTTCCAAACTACCAGTATTAAAAAAAAAAACTCCATAAGATACTCTAGAGTCTTGACCTTCATCAGCAAATGTAATAACTTTAAAATATGGCTTAGAACATTCCTCATACTAACCTTCCCAGCATCAAGGAAGTGCATAAGCATAAAAAGTTCATCCAAGTTGTTCTGAAATGCTCAGAAAAACTGCCATTAGTACTTTTCAACTTACAACAGATGCAACCACAATTCAAATCAATAACGTATGTGCATTAAAAGGTGCAAAGTGTACCAAACAAGTTTCCATATGAAACTAAAATGATAATATTACAATACAACATTACATGTGAAAAACTACTATATAGTATAACTATTGGAAAATACACACATACACAAACATATATTGGAGTGAAAATTTCCCAGTTAAGGCAACAAAACTGTATGCTTAGCATTGATGGTACAATCAAGGTAACAAAAAATTTCATGTAGCATATATTAAAAAACCTAAATACATGTTTTTATAAGGAAATATATGTGCAATTTGAAATTCAACAATCCTCTAACAATTTTACAACCCAAGGAAAATGGAAATATTAGACAATAACCACCACACAATTTTCCAAACAAAATCCAGCCAGCAAGCGCACAAAACAAAAACAAGAACATCATTCAATTAATCAATAATAAAAAAAATTAGGGCATAATCCAACAATAAACCATTAGTAGTTCTATGTTCCGGTTGTTTCCCTTGTTTTAGTTCTTTTCCTCTTTATTTTCCCCCTCTTCCTTTCACCCCTCTTTTATTTTAGCTTATAATTTCTCTCTTTTGTCTTATTTCCACTTTTTTTTTCCCCTCTCCCTTTCTCTTTCTTCTTTTTTCCGATCTATCATTGAGTTCATCTACCACCGACCCAATTAACTTGGGTTAAAGGTGTTGTTGATGTTGATGTTGATGTTGAATCCAACAATAAACCACTATGACAATTTGAAGTGAACCTGAAGAGGAGTTCCTGTCAAGAGAACACGATGTCTGCTAGAATATTGCTTCAATGAAGAAAATAATTTTGAATCCTTATTTTTGAGACGGTGACCTTCATCAACTATCTACATACACATACATACAGATGTTAGGCTAACAGCGTTACGAAGAAACCAGAAATGAGAATAGTATGTAAGAGGCAACTGGCACACTAATATATTATCATGCTCTGCTAATATAATGGTAAGTAGAATCATACCATGCACTCCCATTTTATAGGTTTTAGTGATGCTGTGTCAAAGTTGATCATTTCATATGATGTCAAAAGAACATCAAACTTAATCCTGTCTTGCTTGCTTTCACTAATTAAATGACCAGATTTCTTTTTCTTGATCTTCTTCTGTTTCTTAGGAAAGTAAAATTCATACTCTCTTATAACACTACGAGCTTGGGCAGATCCAACATACATTAGCTGTAGAAAAAAAAACATATAATTAAAAGAGTAACTACCTAAGACATATTACAGAGAAATTTCTGTCTGCATACCACATTCATATGAGGTGCCCATGTTGCAAATTCACGTTCCCAGTTCCGCAAAGTTGAAAGTGGAGCAACCACCAGATGTGGAGAGACACCCTCTTTAAAAAGAGATGCTAAGAAAGCAATACTTTGTATGGTTTTTCCTGCAAGTGAAAAACTCGGCCATCATGGTATAATAATATACTTCTCCAGAAATTCCAAATCAAGGGAGAGGGAGGGAAGACAAACAGTAAAATAAGGGTATAAATCCTATTGGAAAAAACCCAAGTCTCACATTGGCTAGAGATAAGGCCGAGATAGAGTATCTAAGTGGGGGGCATCCCTCACCTTATGAGCCAGCTTTTGGGATTGAATTAACATCAAACCCACATTCTAAGAAATCCAATGGGGTTTCTTCAGTTCACAAGGATCAAAGTGCTTTGATTGAAAGGTTTAGTTAAGTACCACTATAAACCCTCATTGTTACAAACCCAAAGCAAAGAATGAAATGACAAAACACTTATTAACACTTAACAAGAACAGGAAAAAATCTATTCTCCAAGGATTTCCCCTTCTACAACCGAGCCACTACTTTATTCTCTTGAATGCTTTTTTTATCTCAATGCCCCCCTCTCAACTGGAGTAGAGCCCCATCCCCCTGAACTTTTAATAACAAGAGTGGGAATAGATAGATAAAGAAAAAGGGAGAGAACCAGAGACTACATACCAAGTCCCATTTCATCAGCAAGAATAACGTGAGTCTGCTTGGACCAAGAGAATCGTAAGAAGTTCAAGCCTTCAAGCTGATATGGATGTAATGTACCTTCAATAACGTAAATATGAAATCAAGTAATCTAGATCACCCAAAATTCCAAATCTAAAAAAAAATAAACATCAACATCAACAACACCTTTAACCCAAGTTAATTGGGATCGGTGGTAGATGAACCCAACGATAAATACGAAAAAGTTGGAAAAAAAAAAAGAGGAATAAGACAAAAATAAAAGAAGGGTGAAAGAATAAGGGGAAAAATGAAGAGAAAAAGAATTAAAAAGGGACCAATATGGAATATGGAGATAATAACGGGTCTAACCCTCCACCAAGCTTATAGCTTTTCTCCATTCCGACCTAAGACACACCTTCCGCCAATCTATATCTCACTCCATTAAGTCTTGTTTAATTACCTTTTCCCAGATAAATTTCGGTCTACCTCTACCTCTCTTTGTGACGAGCTCTTGGTAACAAACTCTTGTTTACAGGAGCATCCACGGATCGTCTCATTACGTGCCCAAACCACCTAAATCTATGTTCCCTCATCTTTTCACTCACCGGTACTACTGCTACCTTTCATCGAATATCTTCATTTCTTATCTATTTATCTTCGTATAACCATACATTCACCCTAACATCCTCATTTCTGATATCCCTATTTTATGCTCATGCTATCTATGTGCTGGCCAACACTTAGTTCCATATAACATTGCAAGTTTTACAGCTGTTTTATAGAATTTTCCTTTTAACTTAAGGGAAATTTTGCGGTCACACAAAAATCCAGATGCACTCCGCCATTTCATCCACCCTACTCTGATTCTATGATTTACATCATCATCAATCTCTCCACCTTTTTGCAAAATGGATCCCAAGTATCTAAAAGCATATTTCTTAGGTACCTCTTGACCAAGTAGATACACGGGGTCTTGATCACCATCTATTCCCAGCGAAAACTCACACTTCATATACTCAGTCTTGCTCTGACTTATCGTAAATCCTTTAAACTCCAAAGTGTTTCTCCACAATTCAAGTTTTCAAAAAAAAAAAAAAAAAAAACATAAAACATAATATTTCCAGAAGAATAAATAAGTTGAAATGACATACCACCTGAAAGAAACTCAGGGCTTTGTTCATAATGTTGAAATTCTTTCTGCTGCCTCTTCAATTCAGCATCATCCTTAACACTGTTTTTTTGTTTACTGGAGGAAAACTTGCTGGATCTAGACCGCAATCTATTGAATCTTTCGATTTCTGGCTGAAATGCAGAAATATCTGACTCAAACTCCCAATAGCATTCATCATATGGAAGCTCCTTCCACTTCACAAGATATTCCTTCTCATCATCACCACCCCTGTACCATTTAAACATATTCGATGAAAAATGTGCACTTGCCAAAAAATTTAGAAGAAAAAATAGGACAAAGATAAAGCAAACTATTAAGCCACTAGGTTGCACATTGCACTGTCACCATTTTCTCGTAATCCATAACTACAACAAAATTACTGGAGAAAAAGAAGAGGTGGAAAAATACGATCAGAAATTGAAGATATCCTCCAAAACATATACCAAACTTCAGTTGATGGCAATTTCATGTGAGAGTGATAAGAATACATACTGATCATTAGATCTTACTGCAAAAGGTTAAGATTAAAACAACCAAGTCATGTCAGTTTTCTAAAGTCCCGTGACCTTTTTAATTGGTCACAATACACACACTCATATACGAGGTGTATTAAGTGAGAGGAGTAAATCTGAACCATACATAGATTGTTAGAATTAGATGTTATTTAATAATCAGATGACCACTTAAATTTCTTCCTCTCACCCTCAACCATATATATATATATATATATATATATATATAATACGCACACCAAAAGTCAAGAATGATAGTTTGAATCCAACCTAACACAAGTTACACAACACACCAGCATTATTAGAATTCCTGTTAATCTTTCTAATTGTCACCCAAAATACCTGCAAGCAAGTATTCGATCAACTGTAGTCCATTCAGGTCGAATGGCAACAAAGTCTTCATCAGAAGTGTTGACAGATGCCATTTTTTGATGAAAGTTGTTCACCTTGGTCTTTAGACGAGGATGAGTCTTAAATGCTTTCAGAAACTCTTTCTCCGGCACCCTAAAGAAAAGAAAGAAGAATATGTAGCAGGTAAATTGACAATAGCAAAAATAACAAAATGATTGAAAGAAAATAAAAATATATAATACTAATACTGAAAATAAAAAATTGGGAGTGAATGCATAAGATAGAGCAAAAGAGAGGAATGGAAAGTACACATAATAAACATGCACAAGGTTTACTAGACACTACGGAAAGGTGCAAAATAATAAAGGATGAGTTCCTACAAATTTACCATGTGCAATGCAAATAGGATAGGCCCTTCCACTTAACAAGGTATTGTTTGACAAAAATTTGCTTTGACCCTAATTTTGTGGCATCATTGTCAGCAGCAGTAGTAGGCCGCATCTCACAATCTAATATCTTATCAATATCATTAAGTGGGCTAACCTGCAAAATATATATATATATATATATACACATATATATACATTGATAAGTATAGGCTATTACTAAACCAGAAATCTATTACAAGTATTGCTGGTACAAAATATAAACACTCACACATTCAGGGCACCTCCAATTGTCTGGAAGGGGACCTTTAAGGGGTGGAAGTAAACACCTAGGATGGTAAGCATACGTACACGTTCCACAGCTCACAAGATTTTCATTTTCTCCACAGGCTTGACATAAATTCTCTTTCTATTGAGAAGGATGGAAAAATCAAAACAAGGAAAGGGGGTTTAGTGTAAAGCAATAACGCCAAATCTATAAAGAAGCCAATTATATCAAAAATATTAAATATACATCATTTACAGATTACAGATAAAAAATGCAAAATAGCTTCAACTGTTATTACTAACAAGGATAATAGAACTCTTAATTCATACATAAGTAACATAACATAAAACCTTTATTTTTTATCATTGAATGAAGGAAGAAATTTTTGTTAGAGAGTAGAAAGAGAAAACTACAAGATAACAACCTCATTAGAGAAACAAATGAATGAAAAATAAAGGAAAAAAAAAAAGAAAAACATGTTATATAAATATAAATATAAATAAGAAAAGATGGTTAGATAGTTAGTCAACAACCCTTAGATTAGATTTCATAGTTGTTGGGTAGCTGCCTATAAATAAAGTAGGGTAGTTGTATTTTAGACAAACTGAAACGATAATCAAAAAGTGCAGTGCACAGTTTCTCTGATCTCTGTTTCTCTTCTCTCTCTCTCTCTCTCTCTCTCTGTCCTCTCTGTTCTGTTATTCTTCTTTCTTTCTTGTTCCTTCTCTGTCTTTCTGTTTCCTTCTCTTTTCCAACTAAATTCCATATCAGTAATAGGGATCCTGTTTTTATAGTCAATTTTCGAATGAGTTTTTGATTACTTTGGGGATTGAACCAAAATTCTCTTCCTCTTACCATCTCATTTGAAATTCATGACCCTTGAGGGAAAGGGTCCTCTTTTGGGAGGGGAATTGTCATGTAAATATAAATAGGAAAAGACTGTTAATTAGTCAGCTACTGTTAGATGGGATTTCATAGTTGTTGGGTAGCTGCCAAAGTGCCTTATAAATAAAGTAGGGCGGTTGTATTTTAAACAGACTGAAATGATAATCAAGAAGTGCAGTGCACAGATTCTCTGGTTGCTTATTCTCTTCTCTCTCTATCATCTGTTTGCTATTCTTCTATCTTCCCCTCTCTCTTTCTCTTTCCTGCCTAAATTCTATATTAGTATCAAGTAAGCAAGGGCTGCAAATCTATTTTAATATCCGAAAAAGAAACTCCTTAATTCTAAAATAGCCATAATCAAAGCATAACAAAGAAGCTAAGAAGACAACTAAATGTTATTTCTCCGAATGGGTTAAATGAATCTATGTTGCAAAATAAGTTGTATCCAGCATGGTGAACAGCACACCTAACACAGGAAAGAAGCTAGAAGGAACCGACACCTTATTTCTGCAATTATATATCCATATCTATACTAACACACATACACCCCACCAAGCGCATGGGTCAATTGATGTGGGGTTGTTCCAACTTAACCAGAGGTCACGAGTTTAAGTCTTGGGTATATATAACTGTGTTAAATACTCAAAGCGAGAGTTTTGACATCCATAATGGTTCTACCCAACTCGGGCAAGATTGTCTCTCGTGGAGGATACCTATGGTCTAAACAAAAAAAAATACACACACATATATAGTCCCCCATATACTGCAACGCCATTGCTAATAGTGATTTTTACTACGAAATATGAAAATATGAATTTTTATTTGGCTGCTTGAGTATTGAATTTATAAGGCAATTAATGGAAAATAGTCAACTATTTTACTGCTTTCTCTTTTCCTAGTATTAATGCCCTACTTCGAAGAAGTGTGTGCTTACTAACACCTCTACCTCAAGACAATGAAGCTCCCTAGCACCTTAAGGGTTCTTTCCCTTCACTACCTTGGCCATAGCAAAGCTCTTGTATCTGTATTAGAATGTTCAAGGGGAAAATATACCCCTCCACACTCGTCACCAATCAAAAGTTAGTCAGAGAAGTCTACATTCTTAAAAATTTAAAACTTATCAAATATCAACATCTCAAATTAGACTGGAAATTCCAATACATGGGAACAACACAAACAAGTATGAGTTTCTTTTGTTGCAGAAAAATATCACCTATCAGTCACCATCTAAAGCACTGAGCAGTCGAGTGAACGCTACACAAAAATAAGTATAACAAGCCCAAATGAAAATCATTAAAGCAAAAAAGGAAGTAGCATACCGCATCACTTCTCTCTATCCTCTCTATCTTTTCCTGAGTTGTCCCTGATTTTCTTGGCAATAGATCAGCATCGTCATCTGACTCATCAAGATTATAAATTGGCCTGCGATCTGATCTTACACGAAGCCTCTCCACCAAGCTACTCATGTTCTGCTAAAATGATAGAAATCCTGAAGGAAACAAGAAGAAGAAAGGATTGTCTGTTGATTCTATCAACCAAACCTTCTATAGAATGACAATTTTCATAATGAACAAAGAATCATCCGGGGGGGAATCACAGCAGACTAGGTTAACATTTGCCCACGAAATAACTTTATAATCAGAAATAAAGGGATCAAAATCCCAGAAGCCCCAAGTCCAAGGATAAAATTATTATCCTTTAATATCTTTTCTTACAAAAAGAATGCTTTACCCACATAATGACAACAAAGCAGTTGCTTGGAAATATAAATAAACTAAATAAATGCATATGTTTCTAAATGCCTTAGATGCAGCTGTATGAAAGCTATACTGGGAATAAATTTTAAAAGGAATTACCCAACGCTTGCAGAAATAAACTTTTTAGTCCTTGGACATAAAATAAGTGGATTCGAATTGGTTTAATTTAGTAGAAACCTAGATCACTGATTTCTGTTTCCGGGAGATGTTTAATTATTTTGCAAAAGTAGTACTCGAGAAAGCTCCAGAACCCCTCCAAAGGAGAGGAGATGACTTTAGGTTGGCTGTAAGTTTTAATAGTTGAAACATCAACTCAGTCAGAACTAAGAAGACAGATTACCCTGGTCTCAGTTGAATGCTTTTGGGTTAGGTTTCGTGAACATTAGCTGAGACTTAGTTAGAAGAACAGATACATATTAAGTAAAAAAAACTTTCATAAAAAGAAAAAAAAAATATAAGCAAAATACCGAAAATCGTTCAAACCAAAAATTCCAAGCAACATTGCAAACTCAACAACTTAAACACAACTATAAAACTGAAAAAAAAAATAGAAAACATGATACAAAACAATGTGCGTATAATTCCGCACACAATTCGCCACTGAACCAACGAAGTAACACGAGAAGAACGAGAAGCTATCGTTAATTCGTGGCGAAAAAGCAAGGCATCGCCTACATACAAAACACTTCCAATTTACGAAAGCAAAACAGAAACCCTAGATTGGTCAAAACCCCTCCACCATTTCCGAAATGGTTACGAGAGCGATTCGCGAGCTAATTGGCTATTTGAGAAGCTATGAATGATCGAAGTGAAGTGTGAAACAGAAATTCGGAGTGAGATGTACCGTAGATTGCGGGATTTTCCGGCGATCTGGAAAAAGGGGAGTTTCGGAAATTCGCGGGAACCGAAACCTGAGAACTGAGGAAAAGAAAAGAAAAGAAAAAAAAGAGAAAAAAATGAAAATGAATAAAAATAAAATAAATAAAAAAGAGGCGGTGAGAGGAGAGAAAGAGGGATATGCTATGCTATGGACTCACCACACCAGGACAGTGACGAGATTTAACAGCCGGACCTAACGTGTTTATATCGAAATTTTGGAATTTGGAATAACTAACACAAGCACTGGAATTTTAGTGGTGATTAACGTGATACGATATATTAAAAAATTTGGTAGACGAAAGCACACTTGCAATCTTTTTTCTAGAATAAAAATAAAATAAAAGTACTAAACTAAGCATTGATATTTAAAAATACAAAATTACAATCCTTGCAGCAAGGTTTTTTTTTTCACTTCTTGTCCTTTAACAATTTTTTTTAGCATGATATCAGTACAAAATTATTTTTTGTCAAAAATCTTGACTAATAAAAACACAATATATTTTTTTCATATTTTTTTTTGTAAATTATGTAATATGAAATATAAGTAAAATTAATTAATATATGATAATAGCATAAAAGTTTTTGTAAACTTTTTTTATAAAATTCAATTAATTTATATGTATTTTTTTGTGTACATTGCCTTCTAATCATATATTTAATATGTATGATAAATTTGTAGAGTTTTATAATATTTATTTTAAAATTTATATTTAAAATATTTTTATTAGTTAGTGTATAAATATCTTTTATAGTATAAGTGTATAAAAAATAAACACATAAATATATGGAAAAATGTTTATAAATATGTAAGTATTCAGTATTACATTCAACAATATGTTATGCGGGAAGTTTATAATGATTCATAAGTAGACCAGTCTTTTTATGAATAAAATGAAGGGAAAAATATCCTAGAAACAACTAAGATCCACGAAAAAAACATAGTTGAAGAAATATCTTGATTGCCAACACAATATTATATAAGAAGAAGGGAATAAAATCAAAAATCATACTTTATCGCTGAAGTAGGTGACACAAATAGACCAGTTAAACTAAAATACAACGAAAAATTAATCATGTCAAAGGCTTCAATGCATTTCCAAATTAAAACACAAGTTTAAGTGTACAAATCTAACACTATCATAGGACAAAAACAACACATATTCTAAATGACACAATAATTTTAGAATAACTATTAATTTGTATTAATATTAGTAGGAACATGTTGGAATGGGTTAATGGCGTTTAGAATTTATCAACCTAATACTCAAGCCAACTATAATAAGATAAGTAAAAATGAACTCAAACCAATACAATAATTATGATAAAAAAAATCCAATAATTTCATCTATCAATCATAGTGTATACCAAAGAGAAACTTCATCTCACAGTAGATCTTGTTGAAGTTTAATCAGGACCCAAAAAAGATAATTAAACCAACACTTCTCCCTTTCGAGACTCAAGTCATTATTCAGTTCTATATTAGGATTTATTGGCTATTGTTGCATCAAAGAAATGGTACTTATACTAGCTAGATGCTCAAAATGCCTTTTCACACAGAAATATTGCATTAGTACTTTTTATTAAGAAAACTCTTTTAAATTACTGTTTAAAATCTGTTAGAGTATTCCAGGCGTATTTTTGGAGAAGGGACTCTAGTTTATTTTTTGTTCTCAATATATTTTTGAAAGAGCCCAAATGGTACCTGAAACATGTAATGTATCTTTTGTTTCAAACGTACTCTTGGGTGCTTTCTAAAGTAATCCAAAAATGTTATTTTTGAATTAGATGGGTTTTCGCATGTCATTTTAACTAATAGTATATTTTTACAATTCAAATTTGACGGGTCCACAAGTAATTGCAGAAACCTATTCAAATAAAATCTCATCATTTGTCACCAATTAAACGGTGGTAGTTTTAAAAATAACCACTAAAAGAAATAATACTATCATAGATTGAATGAATAATTTCATTACCACATTATTATATTCAATTTGAAAACAAGCAAGAAACGTCAACGTCGATCCAAACCTGCCCGTGTCATCTCTTCATTGCGGTGAGACTGCTAAATTGCCAAAGCAGAATAGTAATCAATACCTCTCATAAGTGGAAAATGTGAAATCATCATACGCACAGTGGTCATGTCTTCGAAAAGCGAGAGAAATCTAATAATGAAAGCACCAAGGCCATCCATCACATCTTGATACTGTCTTCGAAAAATCAATTTCTGAATCGCGTGCAATGCTTCGTCCACGTTGCGAATCCGTAGTCGATTACGAGCCAAATAAATCACGCCATAATTGCAGAGCATAACAAAAAGGACAGAAGAACTCCATTTACCCAACAAAGCCAATAAAACCTTGGCCAATTCTGAAAGAAGGACCTTTATGCATTGCACCCAGTCAATTAGAACATATCACAATTCACAGACACAGAAACAAGACTTCCTATTCGAACTAAGAATTGGACTTAACATTTTCAGAGTTCAGAGAAACTGTACTGGTAGTATTGGTTATAAGTAGAGCAACGATTACAAGAAACAAATATAGCTGCAGCAGCAAAGCAAACTAAAGGAATCATCATAAATTATTATTTGAAATTTGAAGACACTACTAAACTGAAGGTGATGATTTACAAAGAACTCAAGCTAACAAAACCAGCTACGGTTTGAAGTTACAGTTCAAGCAAGGATGATGAAGATGATGAAAATGTTACAAGTAAACAACAACCATTTTTTTGGCAGAAGTGTACACAAAGTAAAAAGAGAGACTCACACTTAAGACATATTCTACAACCAATTATATCCTTCTTCTTTTCTTTTCTTTTTCTTTTCATTTCAATTTCAATTAGTCTGTCCACCCTCAACACCTAAACCATACAAGACACCAGCATATTTCTCCGTGGAGCCACTGAAGAACGTATCCCTCAACTTTCTAAATGTACAAGAAGTGAGTAAACTATCAGACCCAGCCTGATGGCACACGCCAACCCTCTCAACCTCCAACAACTCCGCGAGCTTGTTCAACCCTCCGTGGAGGCTGTTGCAGAACTTCATCAGGTGCTTGATGTCATACACCATCGGAAAATAAATCTTGATCAGATCGAAGAACCCGGCCTGCGTCTCCGGCAAGCTCCGGCATGTCAACAGCTTCAGGAGGTACCCGAAATCGTACCCGCTGTGGAAGGTAACCCAGTGCACGGCGTCGTTCAATACTATCCCGGAGGACATGAGGAGCTCCCCGAACCGGTTCACGTCGATCCCTTTCTCGCTGTTCTTCTTGAAGTCGATCCCGCACTGGCGCAGCAACTCGATCGAGTCGCTCGCGAAGATATCTTCGCTGATGTTGAATTCGCGGAAGTTGAATTGCCAGATGCAGGGGCTCTCCGTGCCGCAGTTAGGGAGGTTCCCGTTCTCGTCGGAGAAAGTGAGACCTAATTGGATCAGCTTCAACATGTCCACGTTGTCCTTCAAGGTTTGGTAGTTATAGTCGTTGATGTTCTTGAAATTCCCCACCGGACGGAGAACCACGCCGGGGAACTCGGTATCCATCGCCACGTAGTTATACTTGTCCACGATTTCACGGATCAACGCGAATTCCTCATCGAGGTTATCGTTCCAAACCTCCCTGATTTGAACCGAATCGCCTTTCGGTAAAATCGACATCTCAAACGAACAAACCCGAGCAGCAGATTGAGAATCGCAATCAAACCCCCCAGATCTGTAACAAAAACACGCGGAAACGGTTCAAATCTCAAAACCTAACAAATCCGGAACGAACATCGATGATATTTTAACGAACGAGGAAACAAATCTAAACAAAACCAACGAGCCGCGATACCTGAAGAGGATTTGAGTGAGTAGAGCTTCAAAACGGAGGCGCGCGGTCGAGATTCAACTAGATCTGAAACAACCACAAGCGTATTAGATCCATCGAAGAAGAAGGAGTGATTCTTGGAAATTAGGAGTGAACTAGGGTTGAAGTAGGAACCCTAGAAATGGAAGTAGTAGAGGAGTGAGGAATCTAACCTTGCGATGGATGAAGAGAAGGTTGCGGTGAAGCGATCTGGGTGAAGGAATCGGAGATTTGAGCTCCGATGAGGGGAGAATCGGAGGTCAACGAAGGGTGGGAGCGAAGAAGGGGGAAGCGACAGGAAATTGGGGGCGAGGGGTTGAGACCTGATTTGTACTGAGGATGGGGTGTGGGGTCGTTTTGGTTAGCAACAACTACACGAGAGGTGTCGTTTACAACTGGGCTCTTGCAATTCGGGATGCGACAATGTGATATCAGTCGTTAACATCTGTCCGAACCCAAATCACCGACCTTCTTTTTTTTTACTACTTGTTATTATTATTAGTATAGTTGTTTATAATAATACCTATTGTTATTACTATTATTATTTTTGTTTTATACATGTAGAATTATTTCAGTCATTTATAAAAAAAATATGTTCATTTCATTTTAAATATATTTGTTTATATAATAACCTTGATTCAAATATATATAAATTTTCAAAAGTTTAAACAATATAAGATTTGTGCTGAAAATGGAAATTTTAATTAAAATTGAAATAGTTAAAGTTTGGAATTTGAGAAGAAGAAAAAGTGATAATGTAAGATTTTTTTAGTGAATATATAAAAATTTACATAATGGCAAGATCATGTATCGCAAATAGAAATTAAATAAAATAAGTCTTTATATATTCTAACATGAGAATTGAAAACTATAATATAGGTATTGATTTATTTCCACATTTAGGTTTCAATAATTTTTTAGTTAAGAGAAAGTTGTAAGCCAAGCTATACTTGGCATAACATCTAGATATCCCTGGTTTTGTTAAGAAAATATTATAAATGGTAAATTGGTGATGGTACATAATGAAGTTTTTGAAACTCATTTTAGAAGGGAATTGAATAGTATGATGTATAAAAGTTAGTATTTTGAAAACTTGTTAAGAGTTTTTCTCAAACAAATGCCAATGGACAAAAGTTTCATCCAAGGGATTAAAAAACATGTTGTGCTTAGAAAATCTATTCACAAAACTTGGATGTAATAGTGATATATAAAAAATAACTAGTTATAGATAAGTATTAAAGAAAACACAAAAGTTTTGTATTGGTTCATTCCAACTTTTGGGTTACATCCAATTCTCCTTCAAACCTTAAAGTTTATAATCAAGTTTTTTTTTTTGTCACTTCTACTACAACGAGTATTCTCTGTGTCACTTTTGACACTACAATTAATATCTTATTGAAATCAAAACTCAAGTATTATTTGTCACTCTTGGTTTTGACAAACAATATATGTTTGATAAAAAATGTATTCTAACCACTCAATGAGTGTTTACACAATAAGTTCGAATACAATAAAACTCAGAGTTAAGATTCACTCAATTTCCTCAAGTTTCCTTTGTCCAACGGACTAACAATGTTACAACCCTTGTTCGTGTTTTCTCATACAATTCTTGTGATTCAACTTTTTTAACACAAACATCTTCATCTTTTATATAGACTTTAGAGCTTCAATCTGATGAGAGATCTCAACTATTCGTGGTCTAATAGTTTTGATGC
This sequence comes from Glycine latifolia, assembly GCA_013407115.1. Lineage (NCBI taxonomy): Eukaryota > Viridiplantae > Streptophyta > Magnoliopsida > Fabales > Fabaceae > Glycine > Glycine latifolia. The sequence goes on along the minus strand of CM023946.1, from coordinate 5,396,632 downwards.
TTGACACGAGGTGGCTACTGTGCAAAAAAAAAGAGTGAAAGCCACAAACACTTTCTACAACATATATTCAAAGAAGTACAATTTTTCAGTGTCGCCTAGTGCTTATAGCTGACTTTCAGTGTATAAATTGAAAGAAACGTTAACAGCGGGAGACAAAAGGAATTAAGAATATTAAGACAAGATAAGTAAAATTTTCCCTTTTGTGCGCTATGGCTTGAATTTCTTACTGAGCCTATGAGCATTACTTTCTCGTGATTATTTTCAGTACATCGAGTAACTATTTCATTGATTTTGTATTGTTAGCCAAGTGCTAAAACACTTGTCTTCTCAATATTTGACACTTAAGTAGTATTGTCTAATGTGACCTTATCTCGTAGATATATATATGAACCTGTAACTTAAGCATAAAAGGTTAATAAATAAAATTTATACTTTGTTAACAGTAAAACCTTGGGGATTTAATTATTTGGTATAGTCCAATATGACTTGGACAAGTCAGACTTATCACATAAGTGGGAGTGTGGGAATGATCCTTGGTTGTATAAGAGTTTGAGGTCAAAATTTCCCTAGCCTTCTTGTTATGAAAGTTCATGAACTATAGAGAATTAATTTGAATTGAGTGTTAATTGAGGAATTGATAGAACCTCAAGATGTTGTGGTCATTTAGTATGTGCCTCGGCGAAGGAACTCATAACAAGCGGGTTATGTATAGTGTTAATTAAATATGACTATAAATTGTACATGGAATCTTTTGTGATTCCATGTGCAAGAGGTTCAAGCATAAAATTATAAATGTCTAGAGTATGAAAGATTCACCTAGAGCAAATCCTTCTCTGTGAAAAAGTATATAGAGGTTGTGTGTCAAACTCACATTATATTGTAGGAGAAAAAATACAAAGGAATCACACCCATATGTGATTACAAGAGCTACAACGATACTACTAAGTGAGTGATTTGCTTAAAAAAAATCACATATTTGATATTTGATATTGTGAGTGAGATGAGGTTTTCATTATTTGAAAACCTCCATCTTCCATAAAGTGTTTTTTAAAGGATCATAAAGTTATTATAAGCGCAATGCAAATGTTATTTTTCTTGTTACACGTCAAAAGACCAAAGCTATATGTATGAATAGGTATGAGAAAGGTAATATCTATGCTGCAAAATTCACTTGAGGTGTATTGATTTGGGTTTAGATAAAGTCAATTTTTAGAAAAATTGCAATGTTGTGGTTGATAGAATTCACAAGTCTATTATGAATGTGTTTCAATTTGGACTGATTTTGGTTAAGAGTAGGAAATTACTTTCTTTACACAAGAACTTAAAACTTGAGTTTATTAGGACACAAGCTAATATAATTGCTTATTTTTTAATGGGCGCGTTTACATCTTTAGCTAATTTTTGTGTTTTTATCATGTTCCTAGTTGTATTGAAGTTAATATTGCAATGGAAATGGTTGCACTTTTTAAAAAAAAATTAAATTGAGAAAATAGAAACAAAAAATGTAAAAAATAAGTTGCTGGACAACTTTTAATAATACATAAATTATATTAATAGTTGATGTGTTGATAATATATATTTGGGTCTGTTTAGATATAAATTATAAGTGTTTTTGAAAACTTTTTTTTATTGAAAATATAAAAAAAATTCAATAAAGAAACTTTCTAAAACATTTATAATTTTGTATCCAAACATATTCTTTGTATAGTAATATAATCATCTTTTAATAATTTAGCATTATATGTATATATAGTGAATGGAACTTTAAATATATTTGTATTCTCTCAATTTGACTTAATTATTTTTTAGTCTTAAAAAAACTGCAAATAGGCTAAAGTTCCATAGCTTTGGGTCCGCTAGTCTGATCATGATTTTCCTATCCCTAGAGGGAAAAATCCTTCCCTTTTTTGGTCGGTTGTGGGCAATGAGTGTAACACCCCAATATTTTTTTTTTTACTTATTGAATATGGATTGGAAGAAATATTTTAGGGTGATTAGAAAATTAAAATTTACTAACTAGTAAGATTTTTAGAATTTAATACATATTTTGAAATAAAATTTAATTTAAGTTATTCTAATCACTAGAAAATTAGAGGAGAATGATGAATATCATTTTAGGAATTTTCCTGTGATTATGAACTAAATAGACTTATTTATTAAGATGAATTAGTGATTTCATAAATTAAACCAACAAGAAAATATGATTTTTCTATTTAAAGGAAAACAAGTGTAGTATTGGTTTTTGAAGCAAGGCTAGCCGTGTGATCAAGAATGGATGGGAAGGATGGAATTATTAATAAGTCCATGTGCAAAATAGCTAACTAGAAACCAAGCTAATCAATTAGGAAGAAAAAGACAAGGTATATGGCACCAAAAGAAATTAGCCACGGTGAGAAGAAAGAAAAGAAAAACATATATTATTGGAACCAAAGAGGCTTGCTACGGTAAAAAAAAAAAAAAATCTGGACAGCCCTTGAATGATTGAATCTCACGTGGGATAGCCAAGGAATAAAGGGGGGTGGGCCAATTCAAGAGCAAGGAAAAGAAACTAGCAAGTGGCAAAGCTAGGAAGATTTTTTTAGACAAAGAGAATCTACATTAAATGCTAGGAAGAAAAAACCAATTTGAATTCCTCCAAGCAATATCTATCCGTGCAAATAATGTAGGCAAAGGGAATGTATGGACCAAAATTGGAAAAGCCAATAGCCAATAAGGAAACTTGAGATGTTGACTTGGCTATATAAGGAAAGAATGAAGCAAAATTTTGGTCAGCATAAAGGAGAAAAAACCGTGCAGCTCTAGCCCCACCACATTTGAATTTTGTTTCCAAGCTTTGATTGAATCACTACACAAAGCACTCATCCGTACCCACCTTATACACCTTGTGCCATCATTTTCACAAAAGAGAAAACACACTAACAAGGTCCACAAGGCCACGTGAAAGTATGAATAAGGAGGCAAAGCTTGTTCAAATTCAAGCTCACCTTTGAGGTATGGGGAAGTCTTGCTAAATGGAATTTAAGAATTAGCTTACCTCAATGTAATCTCTACTTTTAACTAATTAACTACTTGAATTAAGATAGAATTAAGTAAAAGTATAAAGAGGAAGAAAAGATTAAGAGAATCAAGTTTAATTAGGTAAGTTATTGGGATTAAGCTAAGTACTTAACTTTTTATGGTTTGAAATTATATTGTTTTGGATAGTTGATTATGATGGTTTCATTTCTGATATTGTCTTAAATGATTAATTAGGATGGTTTAATCTTTAATATCAAGTGGTTGATTAAAATAGTTTAATCTTTAATATAGTAGAATTAGAGTTAAGAAAACTTTAAGTTAGTATGTCCTAGTAAAAGTCATAAAGGAACTAAAATTAGTTATGGATATAATTGTGGTTGTTGTAAAATTTATAGATGCTGTTTATTTAATTTTGATGATGTTTGAATTGTTATTTGTAATTCTGTAAACAAAATTATATAGTTGCTGTAAATTAAAGCTGGTTAAATAAATCTGTATGGTGTTAACTAAGAAATCTGTATACTGTTGTTGAATAAATCTGTTATGGAACATTCATTTAATAGTGTTCTTTTATGTGACTTGGAAAATAACTTATAAGCATGAAACAAATACAAAAGCCTATATGTGATGTTGAACAATTCAAGATGATGAGATGTGATTTAAGAGGTGAACTATGTGATGCTATTGGATTGAGAATTATGTGATGATGCTTGAGTTGAGAATTTGAGATGAAGGTGATGAGAAAATAATTAAAAGATGAAAAATAAATCATTTGTGCATCTTCATGTGCATCTACCCGGTGGGGTAGAATTTGAGACGATGAGACGATCCTCGTAAAGAGGTGTATGTGTCAGATAACTAAACTGAGTTCCATACGTGTTTTAAACTTGGGGGTAGTTGAGACAGTGGGAACCACACCACCATGATGATCACATGGATGGGAGTGATACTCCTACGCGACACTGGGCTACCCTGACGGGATGGATAGGTTCGTTCCACTAAGATGAGGGTGGGGTTATCTGACAGTGGCCGCAATTTTTGAGATGATAATCTGAGATCTCAGTCATGCATCATATAATAAGATGAGCATGCATTTCATGACAATTCTATGTGTGAAAATGACCTATTTATAATTGTTTATGTCTATTTATTTGGTCTGTCGATATTTAAATTTGATTTATCATTTGGTCTGCTGATATTTAAATTTTGTTTATCAAGACTGACCCTATGTTGTGTCTGGTGGTTGACACCTGTGATGACCCCAAATTATTTGGGCGAGCAGAAAAGCAGTAATATGGATGTCATACGAGAAGATAGGATGAAGATTGTGTGCTGGTTATTTACTTTTGATGATCTGTGCTTGCGATGTACTATGGACTGTTTATCTATGGGACTCTGGATATGTAATAATGAATGGACTGTATGGTATGTTCGAACGTTATGGACTATCTAATTTAAATAATGCGTAAAGCTCTTATATTTTCTAAACTCGTTCTCAAATCAACGAAATTTTCATTTGAACCTTCATTTCTAAATTTGTTTTAAAAATCAACCAAGATTCGTTTAAACATTTATTCTTTATGATTTTCTCGAAATTTTTTTTAGCAAATAAAATAAATACGTAATAAAAGTGAATCAAGAGTGGTCGTTTCAATGAGGGATTCAAAGCCCCGACACCGTGATTCGTAATCACGTGCTCTAATCCTCTGAGCTGCAGGTCCCACCCTGTCATCTCCACTGCATATCTGTTCCCCAAAGTATCCTAAAAAATGGGAACATTTTCTCTCCCCAGCCTAAGAAGATGTAAAAGTGTCTCTCTCTATAAGACCAGTGCGTTCTGAGGTGTGAAGTGGGAGATAGGGAATTTCATAATTGATTGGGATTTTGACTAGCATACAATTGTCTTATTGTCTTTATTTTTAATGATTTTTTTGGCTTTGTTGAAAAAAATTATTATATTTTATAATGTAAAACAAACTTTTAAATAAGCTAAACAAACTTATATAATGACCGACTTAAATCTAAAAATAAGCTGATGATGGATAATAAATCCAAATTTTTTGTTATAGAAATCTAAATAGATCATGTCAAATTTAAAGAGTGTTTGAACTAATCCAATATGCTTTTATCCTTATATGTATTACACAATAAAAAATGACATAATATACAATTTTATTTATGATGTATAAGAGAAACATATATAGTTTTTAATCTACAAAATTTTCTTAAAATTGTCCATAGTTAAAATATTTGTTTTTATTTATCTTCTATATTTTTCTCAAATTATTCCAAACATATGATGATTTTTTGATTTATTTTTGTAATTTTTTTATACCATGGCAGTCATTTCTTTAGAAAAAATAGTTTTTCATATTTTAATTTGTAATTAATAATTTTTTAGTTATAGACTTGTACTTTTAGGGGACGTGTATCACATATTTTTTAAGTTTTTCATGCATTTGTTTTAGCTTTTTAAAATAATCAAAGAGAAAAAAAATATACACTCATGATATAAAATAATTTTACATTATTATCCCATCATAAATTATGATATATATATATATATATATTTTGTTGATTTTCATAATAATAATTTATGATTAAATAATAAAATAAAATTATTTTTTTATTATATTAATTACATAAAAATGAATTTGAATTATAATTTAATATGTCAAAAACTAAAAAAGAAACTGAAATCTTTGTTAAAATCAGAAATCATTTTGAATATTCTATCATAATTTTTTTTAAAATGATTTTTATCACTGCAGAAAAACATAAGGTAACTTTTTTTCCAATCTCTGCAAAAATACTTATTAAATTATTTCACGGATCATTTTTTTTTACTGCCGGATCACTTTTTTTACTATGTAACGAAATCTCCCTTAATTGCTACAAATCACAATCAGTAGTATTTTTCTTAGTAATATATTTTTTTAAAGACGTGCTTTTTTTTTATCCAATTCAAATAAATTATTTTAATAATTTTTTCGAACTATAACTGGCAAAAACAGTCAAACCTATAAATGTTTGGCAACTTTTTTGAGCTAAAAGTGATTTCAATTTTAAACAAGCGTTAGTTTAATTAAAGTTATTTCATTTTAAACATGTGTTATAAATTACAATTAAAACATAAATTACTTCCCCTAAACCCACTTAATTAACATTAATTTTAGAAGCCCAAAGTGATCCAAAATTGAATTTATAAACTCTCGCTCGAATACACGTTTCTGCCACTATTCGTGGTCGATTGTCCTTGGAAACCATAGCTTACTACTATCAGCAACAAGTGTAATAAAAAATTTCCATTTTAATCGTCACATTCCTTTTTTTTAGGTCAGAGATTGTGTTCATATTCACCGAATTAAAAATTAATTTTATTTGTGATGTGTAAAGGTTAATGGTCTAATTTTTTTTACACATAATAAAAATTAAACATACATTTTTTATTAAATAACTTACTTTTACTTGTGTAAATATCGCGAGATCTTTCAACACTTGTCAACCCTTGGTTTCTCGCATTCCTTTAAACAATTGTATTTGGAATCTCTTAAGTCTTAATAATGTTTATTTAACCGGGTCTCTGTCATATACCAGGTCCGGGGTCAAGTGAAGTGAATGTGAATCAATAATGATAATGATTCATTCAATCGAAATTATAATATCAAGTTATCATGCCTCTAACTTCCATCGACATCGTGTACGTTCATACATGGTCCAAAATGGTAGGCAATTCCAACAGTCCAATATGAATGCCAATGCCCATTTCACAAACCTGGTTACGAGCAAAACGACCTAGAAATCCTATCAGTACTTTTCTATAAATTTTTAATAAAGTTCGTATCTACTTTAAGCATATTTTTTTTACGAAAAAACTTATTAATTATGTATAAAGAATCTACTAAATTAGAATAAGTTTTGTTACTTTCTGAATTATCTTTTATAACAATAATAGTCAATAATATGAAAATTATTTGCTTTTTCGGGTAGTTGGAAAATAGAAAAAGAAAAAAGTTGTGTCATGATAAAAGCTACAATTTTAAACATAAATTATGGTAAAACCTTTAATGCAACTTAATATCTAATTTATTTTTCTAAAGTTTATATATATAACAAAAAAAAATTGTCGGTGCTTCCATGAGTGAAATTGGCAGTGCTTCCAGCCTCGTGGTGGTCGCAGATGGTGATGTCGTGGTTGCACACAACATCGTCGTGGTCGCCGTCGTGGTCATGGTCGTGGAGGCTCCGTCTTGGCGGCTGCACTCCCCTCAGCAAACATCAGAGCAAAATTGGAAAGGAAAGAAAAAACCACACATGCTTTCACAGGCTCACAGCTCAGTTGGATAGAGCACTCGTTTGTTAAGCTGAAGGTGTGGTAGCGTTCAACTGAGAAAAAGAAAATAAAATGAAATTAAGATTTAAAAAAAAAAAAGAGTAAAGTAGTGTATGAATACGTGAGCTTCATATGTAATTTCTGAAACTTTCTTCACATTTTTATTTCTTTCCTTATTAACCCACCAAGACCTTAGAGTTCGACTTTCAATGAAAACATAAACTCATCATATATTGGGCTGATTTGTTTAAATTTTTAAATAAATATTTTTAATAAACAAATATGATATGTTTCTCAAAATAAACAGAATTTTTTTAAAATAAAAACAATTTAAACATTATTTATTTTATTAAAATAAATAAATAAATTTTAAAATAAATTTAATCAAACTCACTCATCATATAATAGCCAATAGTTAATTTAATGAAATTTTAGTTTGAAGAACTATTTCTCTAGATTTTAATATGTTAATAAGTAATTATTTTGATCAAAACATTTTTCAACATTTTAAATTTCAATTAATTATATTTTTTTCTTAACTTCCGAACTGTATATTTCTTAAATTATTAACAATATATATATATATATATATATATATATATATATATATACATATAAATTTTGTAACCATGTCAACGAAGTTGTAAACTTAAATTTAAATTTCTTAATTTGCTAAAATTTAAATTTGAAACAAATATTTATAATTGTTTTTATAAAATACTACATAATTAAATTTTGACTTTTCTAAAAAATCATAACATAATAGAGATTAAAATAATTTTGTATTTTTCACTGAATATTGATTAAAAAATAACTTGCATATAATTTTACTTTTTTAATTGCTTAGACAAAAATATGAGGAGGGAATAATTTGTTTAATTTCAGGGATAAGAATCTTATTAAACTTAATAAGTTTATAAATGATTCATAACTTTTATTTATTAAATAAAAATATGCTCATTGGTGCAAAATTTTTAAACCTTTAATTGAAGAATTTTTCTTTTGGCAAATTATTTAATGATAAATTGATCCTAAAATGAAAATATAAAAAATGTGACAAATTAGTTTTGTAAATAATTTAAAGAATAATTATTGGTCACTAAATTTTGTAATTTATTATCAAGTTGATTTTTGAATATTATAACTTAATGATAAAATAGTTTTACAAATTTACCTATAATTAGTTTGTCGCACTTTTTTTTATAATCAAAGACTAAATTTGTACTAGATTAATATGGTTAGTAACATTAAATTTATCAACAATTCATATTATTTTGCCAAAAATACTCTTAAGTTTATTAAGACTCATACTCCATTTATCTTCTAAATATATAATATTTATTGTAAATGAATAAATAATATTTGAGGAAAAAAATAATTAATACAAAAGATAATTTAGAAAAAAATCTTATAAAAATGAATAATAAAACTAAAAAAAGTCTTGAGAGATAAAGAGGCATTTTTTAATCTTTTAAAAATAAATTTATCACTACATCACACATTCAATGAAAATCTTGGTTATTTATTTTAATTTATGTATAATTTTTTTGGTTACTATATCATTGATATGAAATATTTATTTACTTTACAAATAATTAATATTTATTTTATATATTTTTAAAAAGAATGATTCGAACTTTTTAAAAAAAATACTAACTTTGAATATAAAAAAACTATATAAGCTTATTATTATTATTTATTAACAATAATTTTCAGCTTCTCTAAAAAAGAACAATGATTTCCAGCTAACCTATCAAAATATTGTTATAGGAGTATCTCCTACTCTTACAGTTAAAAATAGATATATTTCATATTTCGAAAACATAACACAATTTAATATTTATTTATCATACTAGTAAGAAAGAAAGAAAGTAAGAGGATTAATAAGTAGTAAGGGATTTTTATAAAAAAAAAGTTTAAGACCAAATAAGAAAAAGAAAAAAGGTTAGAACTTAGAAGAGCATTCTACGAACTTCCATTGCCCCTTTCCCAAGCTTCTAGTCGCTTGATAATGCTAACCCCACTGCGTGCGACTGCCACTGTAATACGACGATGGCAACTAGAAAAACTCCGACGCTAACCAAATCCGTTTTCGCCGCCGTAACCGCTTCTACCACCTCTCGCTCCCGCTCCGCGAGACGACTCTTCTCCGCCATCCCTCGCGCTTCGGACAATTCTGTAAATTCCCTTTCTCGGTCTCAGATTATCGACGCCACCAATGTCGCTTCCGCCAAGTTCCTCTCTCGCTCTTTCACGCGCACCTTCCACGCCACCAATCCCACCCTCCGCTCCGCCGCAAGCTCTCAGGTCTCTCTCATTTCTTTTCACACTCTTCCGTTCATTCCAATTATGGCATCGTTAGGTCACGAATTCGGTCCTCTTTGTTAAGCATTCGTCAAATTATTATTGATGAACAATAAACATGTACTCTCTTTGCTAAGCACTTATAAAAGAAGAAAGTTAAGATGCCAAAACGAATTGAGCTTCTTTAACAAGCTAAAATTAACTTATGCATATCACTTAACTTTTATAGAAGCTATTTGGTTTAACTTCTCCAAAAGCTGAGGTGTATAAGTTGATTTTAGCTCCTATTTTCGGACGTTGGATATTCTTCATTTTATTTTATTTTATTTTATTTGGCTATTGAAAACTGAACATTGTATCAGCATAGCAATTCTTTAGGCTCTCTGTTTGGAGAATAAAAATGGATATTGGTAAGTGTGTGTTTTCTGGTTTAATGATGTGCTATTTATATTTTATCAGGTGGCGCAGACGGACTTCACAGATATGGCATGGGAGGGGATTGTTGGTGCTGTTGATGCGGCACGAGTTAGTAAACAACAAATTGTGGAGTCTGAGCACTTAATGAAAGCTCTTTTGGAGCAAAAAGATGGCTTGGCTAGAAGGATATTTACCAAGGCAGGATTGGACAACACGTCTGTTCTACAGGCTACTGAAGATTTTATAGCTAAGCAACCTAAGGTGTGTTTGCTGGTGATATAGATAATAGATTTGCATTGGTATTTTGAAAAAATTCTGACCTGAGGTTTTGTTTGGCAGGTTACCGGTGACACTAGTGGTCCCGTAGTGGGCTCGCATCTTAGCTCCCTCTTGGACAATTCTCGAAAGTACAAGAAAGAAATGGGGGATGAGTATGTATCCGTGGAGCACCTTTTGCTAGCATTTCATTCTGATAAAAGGTTTGGACAGCAGTTTTTTAAGAATCTTCAGCTTAGCGAGAAAGCTTTGAAGGATGCCGTACAATCTGTTCGTGGAAGTCAAAGAGTGACTGATCAAAGTACAAATCTATATTTTAAGGTTTCTTATTTTTCCAGAAAGATAGGAGCACATGATTGGTCCTATCTTATTACAAATTACAATAAAGATGAAAATTGTTATAATTTAGAAATAAACTTGAAACCAAATTGTGGCAAAAGTTGAAAAATATTAAGTTTGATGGGATGACTAGAAAAAGATATTGATTATTTATGATTCTTATAAGCTATAGTATAAAAGGAACAAATAACCTAAGTGGTGATCTTAAATTAGTATCATATTTAATTTGTAAGGTGCCTGCTCTTTTGATTAGATTTTGTGTGACTCCAGATGACATTGATTGTCCCTATTCTTGATCCTTGATCAGCTTACAGGTTATCAAAATCTGATTTTAGTGCTCCTAGTCATATCATTATCATTATTTTTTTAAATATGCCTGAACTGTTACTTAGTGCCTTGTTTTTACGTTGTTTCCATGTGTTTGGTCTACTCTGTTATCTTTTCTTGTTGCTTTTGTTTGTTTGTCTGTCAGATTTCTATGTTGCGTTTTTTTTTTTCTTATTTGGAAATAACCGTATGTAGATCCGGAGGGGAAATATGAGGCATTGGACAAGTATGGAAATGATCTGACTGAACTTGCTAGGCGTGGCAAGCTTGACCCCGTCATAGGTCGAGATGACGAAATTCGACGCTGTATCCAGATATTATCAAGGAGAACAAAAAACAATCCTGTTATTATTGGTGAACCTGGTGTGGGAAAAACTGCAATTGCTGAAGGGTCTGTCTAATATAATTTTGTAGCAATTACTTGAAATGAGCTATACCCAATATAACTTCTTGTTGTTGTTATTACTTTTTGTACCCGATACACAATATTACTTTGTGGCAGTGGCTTATATTTTTTATGCTGGACTAAATATTCCCTTTGTTGTATGTGTTGTTTATGTAATTGTACTGAAGACCTTTTCATTATTTTGCAGATTAGCTCAACGTATAGTGCGTGGTGATGTTCCAGAGCCATTGATGAATCGAAAGGTTGAGCTCCTAATGTTTTTTCTCTTGATTATAAATATGGGTTGGTTTTCTTGTTTGTCGTAGTGTAAAGTTTCAATGCGGGCTGATTATGTAAAAGCTTCTGAAAAAGGTCTAATCAAACTGCTAACACCTTGTAGTGTCATAGTTTCCTGATACCCTGAAACTGATTTTCTTGCATTGTTATAAGGTCTATTTTGTTCCTCTACCTTATGTATTTCAAGACTGAGCACAAAACTTAGATACTTCTAAATGTGTAGAATTCTCCCCCCTCCTCAAACACACATACAAAGATAAAGATGTTCTTGCTATTCTAAAATACAAAGCATGTTTCTTTCTTACTGTTGAAATAATGAGATTTTGGGTATTGAGGGAGGAATTTGAGAGTACAGACTTTCAATATTATCTTAAGGATTGTGATGTGTTACAATGTGATGATGATATGACCACAAATCTAGAGTACGAACCCTTGTTTATAATAATCAAAAACCTAACTAAATAGGGAATAAATTATGCGATAAGGAAATAGGGAAACTAATACTAAAGGATAACTGAGATATTCTAAGATACGACAAAAGGATACTATAGGATATTTTCATATATTCTAATATTTGCTTTCAAAACAAGACATTTTGGGTGATGTGAAAAATATCATCTGAGGATGTTGTTATTAGCTTTCTTACAGAAATATTAATTTCCTATTTGAGACTCTCGAAGTCTCCTTGATCCTTCTCAAGCTTTATTTTTTTTGTCTCTTTTAACAATTATGTCCTTATCAATGAACTTGGAATTGGTAAACCTTATGAAATGGGCCGCATCATTGTTCCTATTTTCTTTTTAAATTTTCTCTGAAATGAAATATTGTAAAAAAGTGCAGCTTGGTGCTGTAAAGCTCTTGCCAGGCAATCCAGTGCTGTAATTTTTTATTATTAAAATTTGTATTAAAATTTACTTTTATTCTTGTTGGTCTATAGTTGATCTCCCTTGATATGGGTTCATTGCTTGCTGGGGCCAAGTATCGTGGAGATTTTGAAGAAAGGTTGAAAGCTGTCCTGAAGGAAGTTACTGCATCAAATGGGCAAATAATTTTGTTTATTGATGAAATTCATACTGTTGTAGGTGCAGGTTGGTACCTTACTCTTGTTGCTCAAGCCTTACAAGCTATAATAATATCAACATTAAGAATCTTGAGTACTTTTTATTTGTTAGAGACTTAATATTATCATTTGTATGCCTTCACCTAATTACTTAAATGTTTGGGATAGTTGGTTAATGACATGGAATCATAGCCTCTTTAACTTAGTGCTCCAGAGTTGGATCCTGGTTGGCCCCATTTTTCTAAAAAAATGTTGATTTTCATGACAAGATAGGTGGACTTGTGCATTGTCCGTGTGATTTTAAGCTCAAAAGACTCTTGCATGAGATAGTGTCTTAGAGATGTCATATAAAACCAATTTTATGTTTCCACTTAACTACTTGAGCTTCTGAGACAATCGGTTCAGCACACTATTTAAAGGAACCCACCTCCAGTGCCCTCTCTCTCCCAACCTAAAAATCAGGAATATTTGTTATCAATTCTTGGTTATAATCAATTAATGAGCAAAATAGTTGATTGCTACAGTCAAAGCAGCTTAATCTGAAAATTTCTAATTTTGGATATATTTGGAGGTGGTGATTTGTTAATAGTAGAGACAGAGTACCGATGGAAGAAAGCAACACACCATAAATATAATAATACTGTCTATAGCTGATCGTTGAATTGGTTGGACAGCAATATTTATCCTTTAATTAAGTTTTTGCATGCCTTTGATTAGATGCTCTCTTCACCAGATTTTAGTACATTCTGATTCATATATGATCATCCACTGTGTTTTTGTTCAAGTTCTTCTATTCAACCAATTAGTAATATGATGTTTTTTGGTCATTGACTCCCTAACTAACAGGGGCTACAAGTGGTGCAATGGACGCTGGGAATTTGTTGAAGCCAATGCTTGGACGAGGTGAACTTCGATGTATAGGAGCAACTACATTGAATGAATATAGAAAATATATTGAAAAGGATCCTGCACTTGAGCGAAGATTTCAACAAGTGTTTTGCAGTCAACCATCAGTCGAAGATACAATATCTATTCTTCGTGGGTTGCGTGAACGCTATGAGTTGCACCATGGAGTCAAAATATCAGATAGTGCACTTGTTTCAGCTGCAGTTCTCGCAGATCGATACATTACAGAACGCTTCTTACCTGACAAAGGCAAGATGTGACTCTAGCCCATATATTATTGGTTGATTCCTTTTAATAATTTATTTTAGGGTGTACTTTAATGCAAAATTTTCTTTTTGAAGAATAAAGTATTCTCATTCCCTCACTCTTAAAAGCCTTCAGATTGTTAATAGTTTGGAAAAAATTTCTGTTTGATTTGTTTCCTCTACTAATTTTTTTCTTTCCTTTTAGCCATTGATCTTGTTGATGAAGCTGCTGCAAAGCTGAAGATGGAGATCACCTCTAAGCCTACAGAATTGGATGAGATAGACAGGGCAATATTGAAATTGGAGATGGAAAAGCTATCTTTGAAAAATGACACTGACAAGGCATCTAAAGAAAGATTAAGTAAGCTCGAAAATGATTTGAGTTTACTTAAACAGAAGCAAAAAGAATTGACAGAACTATGGGACAATGAAAAAGTTTTTATGACTCGGATAAGGTCAATCAAAGAAGAGGTAATGTTTAGTTTGTGTGTTGTCAATGACCATAGTTCTTCTCCCCTTTCTCTCCCTCCCTCCCCCAAAGTCTGCGACGTACATGTTATGAACATGTGTATAGATTGATAGAGTCAACCTAGAGATGGAAGCTGCTGAGCGTGATTATGACCTGAACCGTGCTGCTGAGCTTAAGTATGGAACTTTGATGTCCCTTCAGTGCCAATTAGAAGAAGCTGAAAAGAACCTAGCGGACTTCCGAAAGTCCGGACAATCTTTACTTCGAGAAGAGGTCACTGACCTTGATATCACAGAGATTGTTAGCAAATGGACTGGTATACCATTATCAAACCTCCAACAAACAGAGAGAGAAAAGTTAGTCTTGCTGGAACACGTTCTTCACAAGAGAGTGGTTGGTCAGGATATTGCTGTAAAATCTGTGGCTGATGCAATTCGCCGTTCAAGGGCTGGATTGTCTGATCCAAATCGGCCAATTGCAAGCTTCATGTTCATGGGTCCGACTGGTGTTGGCAAAACTGAGCTTGCCAAGGCTTTGGCTGGTTACTTGTTTAACACTGAAAATGCTCTTGTTAGAATTGATATGAGTGAGTACATGGAGAAACATGCTGTTTCACGTCTAGTTGGAGCCCCTCCTGGTTATGTTGGTTATGAAGAAGGCGGTCAGCTAACTGAAGTGGTCAGGAGAAGACCCTACTCTGTGGTACTATTTGATGAAATAGAGAAGGCACATCATGACGTCTTCAACATCTTGTTACAGTTGTTGGACGATGGAAGGATTACTGATTCTCAAGGAAGGACTGTTAGCTTCACAAATTGTGTTGTGATTATGACTTCAAACATTGGTTCTCATTACATACTTGACACTCTTCGTAGTACACAAGATGATAAAACTGCAGTCTATGATCAGATGAAAAGCCAAGTCGTTGAGTTGGCTAGGCAAACATTCCGCCCAGAGTTCATGAATCGCATTGATGAATATATTGTTTTCCAGCCTCTGGATTCGGAACAGATCAGCAAAATAGTGGAGCTCCAGGTAATTGACGTGCTTATATTAACTTAATCCCTTTAAACTTAGTTTGATTCGTTTCCTTGGTAAATAACTATTCTTCTCATGATATTGAAGTTTCTTTCGATTGTTTATGACTTAATCCCAGTGTAAAACTGTTTGTTTGACTCTATTCTAATATAATTGCTGGAGATGCATGCTAATACATTTTTTCTTACCCGCTGTAGATGGAGCGAGTGAAAAACAGGCTTAAGCAGAAGAACATTGATCTTCATTACACAAAAGAAGCTGTTAAACTACTTGGTGTACTGGGTTTTGATCCAAATTTTGGAGCTAGACCAGTTAAAAGAGTGATACAACAATTGGTTGAAAATGAAATTGCTATGGGAGTTCTCAGGGGAGATTTCAAAGAAGAGGAGTCAATCATCGTTGATGCTGATGTGACTCTATCAGGCAAAGAACGTTCTCCTCTAAATAAACTGCTTATTAAGAAGTTGGACAGCTCTGTTGCGGATGCCATGGTTGTCAATGATTAATTTTGCCCAATGGAAAGCTTCACTTAGACAAAAGCAGAGTTAACACTTATTTTTGGAAAACTCCATAGGGTACGACGTAGTACTTGTTTGTGTTTTTTATGTGAAACTTTGTCTTGAGGATATTCTGTGTTTCAAAATAATTGTTGATTCAAGTTTACTCAAGATCAAGGTAATTTTTTTTAACAATGACGACAATGAGGATTGAATTTAAGACCGACAATGAGCATTGATATGGCAAAGAGAATTTTGCTTCTCAGTTCCAAAATCAAGGTAATGGATCTTTCTTATGTTAGATTTTCACATAACCATATACTGCAGAATGAAATCCCACTTTTATGGAAACTTGGTCAACTCTCCCTCCTGCCAACCCTAACGTGCCTCTCTGCTAGCTGCTGCATGAACACTTTTGAGTTACATAATTAAAGCATCCATCAAGAGGGTTATTTTTTTTGCGGTGCCATTACAATGTAAAAAGTATTTCATGATAATAACATGTCAGGTTCCTTAGCCTGAAATCATTGCATTCCAGCAAATTGCATCCTTCTCGATCATAGAGTCAAATACCATTCTTGATTTTTGCAGCTGTCCACACTTAGCATACATATCAACCAACGCCCTGCCAAGAGGTAAATTGAGTGTAAAACCACTTTCATTTATGTAGCAGTGAACTCTTTCTCCTTTCTCTAGAGATGCAAGGTGAGAACAAGCTGAAAGCACTACCACATCTGTGGCTGTATTGGGCTTCTGGTCTTCCCTAACCATTTTACTAAATAAATTTACCGCCTCTTCATGCTGCTTGATATGAACATGAGACGAAATCAAAGTGTTCCACTATACAACATCTCTCTCCGACGTATTAAATATTCTCCAAGCAAAGGTCATCTTACCACATTTTCCATACATCTCTGAGTGAGTTGGTGACTGAAATGTTATTGTTACCATCCAAAAACCCCTTTATGACATTGCAATGAATTGACCTTCCCAAATTAACTGCTCCTAGCTGTGCACACGAGGCAATTGCCGTAGCTATGCCAATTGATTCAGAATGAATACCCAAACACTGCATCTCCCTGAAGAGATCAACACATTTCACATTCTCCCCTACTCTACCATACCCAAAACCATAAAGTTCCAGCACTTCCACTCCCTTGACATAACGGGAAAAGCCTCTCCGCCAAACTTAACACTCCAAACTTGCAGTACATAGCAACAGCGAATCATTAACTTTCTCATCATCCGCATAATATCTCCTCATGATGACTCCATGAAACGCTTTCCCTTGGGACACATCCATGGAATTACCACAACCCGGAAAGCACACAACCAACAACAATCCCGTCTGGGCGTATTCCATTTTCCTGCATTTTCCCTAAACAACCTCACACACTCCCCCATCATCCCAAACCTCACATAAACCCCGATGATGGACGTCCAACACATAAGATCTTTGTGAACCACCTCAAAAGGGTCGATACGCTTCTCGGGGAACCCCACATTTAGAATACATATCCAAAACCGAAGACTGTATGAAAGAAGCAACCCGCTTTTGATAACCAGCGCCTTCGTTCACAGCACCGAGGTTCCAACACGCGAGAAACCCACCCTCCCACGTTCTAGCATTGGGCATCTGAGCATCTTCACAATGCATGTGACGGGGACACCTCAAACCCTTCTGAGGCTCCCTATTGTGCACGTGCCCGATGATGAGAGCAGTCCAAGAAACACGTCCCTTTCGGGAATTTCATTGAACACCATGCGCGCAAGGTCCATTCGGCCACAGCGCAAGTAGAGTGGTACAAAGGAAGAGGAGGCTGAGGAGGAGGAATGCAAGAGGCCGGTTTTGGAAGCGAGGGTATGGAGGGAGGCGCCGTGGGGGAGGAGCGTGAGGTGGGCGGCGGCGGAGACGAGGATGGGGAGGGTGAAGTGGTTGGGGGAGACGTTTGAGGCGCGCAAGTGCAAGAAGAGGGATTTGAGAAAGGAATTAAAGAGGAACGTGTCTTTGGAAGGAGAGAGTGTTCAAGTTTTGTAGTTTTGGTGAAAATTTTCTCGTTAATTAGTCTTGGTATGTCATTGTACATAATGATAAGCCTGGAGGGGAAAGAGACTAAACGGACAAACAGAGCTTTTACATTGGTCAAACTTACAGATTTAGAATGGGGTTTTATTTTAGTAATCTACTATGTTAATTTTTAATAAATTTTCATTATGCAAATAATTAATATGAAATCTAATTTTAATTAAAAGATGATGCAATATTCTATAAGAAACTATCTCTAAAATTTAACTATTACTTACTTGTTCCTATAATGGGCTTTTTTGGAGGGCGAGTGTCATATTTTCGACTTTATTCCTAATTTTATTCATTTCTTTTTCCTTAGATATAACTATAAAAGCAAAACTTACCTCTTAAAATAGAAAAAATTAAACCATAAAAAAGGGATTATGGGATTGGCCAATCATCGTGCGCCTAACCCACAATGTTATAGCAGATGGGGGGCAGTTAAATTTTGGAGTGCTCTGAACTTGGTGAAACTAAAACTACTTAATCATGAGTGAATTATTAGAACTTCCTATATATATATATATATATCAAAGGTATTCATGTTACCTTCTGTTGAATATAAATGCTATGTGATATAGAATTTACGTTCAACTGTAATAGAAAGTAGGAAATTGACAAATCAAATACACATAATTAATATTTATCAGCTGATTTGTTAGCTTTTCTTATTATAAAAATATTATATATATATATATATATATACACACACACATACACATATAGTTGGTTAATCTATTCCAATACTTTCAATTCAATTAACTAGTTTATAAGTTAATTTTGTCAAATATACTTTTTATATATTAATGATAGGATAATATTTATGTTGATGAAACGAACTAAGGTAAAAGCTCTTGTCAAAATAAATGAAGAAAAATAGTTGGTGCGAAAATTTTAGGTCAAAATGACACTTCTAAATATATATTTGTATTATTTTGACTTCACAAATCCCTAGATACACCTAATTATTTAAGAATATATAAGGGTAATTAAATTAATAAATACCAAATAGTTATGCACAGACTTGTATTTTTTAATTTCGATACGTACCTTTCGATTTGGAGTTAGTGTAGTGTAAGTTGAGACACGCCTTATGCATCCTTCAATCAAAACTGAATTCTGCATGCATATCCAGACACGACCCCACACGAACCTTTCCTTCATCCACAACATTATTTTAGTGAGAACCACCATATTCCTACTCTTGCTACTCACGAGTCACGAGCTCTAACACTGTGCTTAGTTAAAGGAAAATTTGACTTTGGTGAAAGGAAAGAAAATTAAAGAGTACTGAGATGTTTTGTTAAACTATTTAGTAGGAGAAAACGTGAAAAGGAAAAATATTTTTTTTTCTAGTTGTTATTGTTGCATAGAAAACAAAAGTAAAATAAATGTATGTAAAATAATATAATGTCTTAAGTAATGAAATGTAATATAAATAAAGATTTTTTTATTATCTTTGTATGAAAAACAACTTTTCTCCCTCATTTTCCATCCAATGTGTGAGGTGGAATCCATATAATAATCTATAAAGTTCTTTTTCTTAATTGTATATAAACTTTCATATTTATCTATAAAATCGCATTAATTATACGATTTCCAGCAACTAAACTAACTTGTATAATTTAAATTTTAAATAAATCATATAATTAATTACTTCACACTTTTATATTTTATTGTTTATTTTTATTTCAATTTAACATATTAAAAATATAGAGACAAAAAAAAGTGAGTAGCAATAGGCGCTATATGCAGCAACCACGGGTGCTATTATGTGGAGTGATGGGAGAGTTGCTCCCCGATGCAGCAAAGTTGCTTCAACAGTTGCTCACTATTGAAGATTTCTAATTCTAAGAGCAACTTTCGTTAAAGAACCCCTAACCACATTGTCTTCCAAGAGAAAAGTGATAGTAAGACTTACATGACAAGTAAAAGAGGAGATAATAAAACAAGAGTAAATGTATTGTAAGAAATTAAATTTACATACTATTGTTTTCGTGTATCACAACTTAATTAGATTTTCTTTTTCTTTTCTGTCTTTTACAACTGCCAATAATTTGACTCAATTAAAATAGTAGAAAAGACAAAACGCAAAGAAGCAGAAGAAGAGAAGTATAAGGAGTATGGGTCTCCGATTTTGTAGTTTCTTTGTCTGAAATGATTATAAGGTTCCTTATCATTCCATGAATGCGAAAATGAAATGAAGTTTACCACTAGTTTCGTTTGTAAAACACAACAACGTTGAAAATCATTCTCTAACCGCATAATCTAATTTTGGCGCTCCCTCCAGCACCCTCAGTACTCACAACTATAAAAGAAAGCCACAGGCTCAGTCAGAGACACAACAACGTGCACACCACGGTACTATACTATAGTGTTCACTTAATTACTCAGAGCACTCTGAAAATAAATAAGAGAAAGAAAAATAACTTTCTTATATAAATTAGAAAAGGAACTCTTCACTCTTCTCTTTTTTTTCTCTCTCTCTGTCTCTGTGGTGTTCTTCTCTGCAATGTAGGTCGCCGGAGAATGGCAAAGTGTCATCAGAACAACGTCGGATCCATCGCTCTCGACCACCGCCATTCCACCAAAAATGCCACCACCGGCGGCCACTTCCGCGTGCTCCGCCGCTTGATCTTCGACGCCGTCAGCTGCGGCGGCACCTCCCGCTACCGGTATCGCCAGCGCGGCGGCGCCGACAACGATGACGGCGACTTCAGCTCGGCGGCGAGCCGCTCAGAGAAGGAGGAGAGGTCCGAGAAGCTATCGGATCTGCTGAACTCAGCGGAGAGCAAAACTGCGACGGAAGAGGAGAAGAAGAAGAGCGAAGAGGCATTGGCGGAGCTGAAGCAGGTGGTGAAGGAGCTGCGCGAAGAAGACTTCACGAAGCGGCGAATCGCCGCTGCGACAGTGAGGTCACTCGCGAAGGAAGATTCGGAAGCGAGAGCGAATCTCGCAATGCTTGGAGCAATTCCTCCTCTCGTCGGAATGCTCGATGATTCAGAAGACGCTCATTCTCAAATCGCATCGCTCTACGCTTTGCTCAACCTCGGAATCGGCAACGATGCGTGCGTTATTTTGCTCTGTTTTTTACCTAAACATTTTTTCTTTTTAATTTTACTCTGAAATTTTGATTTTAATTTTTAATTCAATTACTGCAGAAATAAAGCGGCTATAGTGAAAATTGGCGCGGTGCACAAGATGCTGAAGCTAATTGAATCGAGCGGTTCAGATTCGTCGGTGTCTGAAGCGATCGTTGCAAATTTCCTCGGCTTAAGCGCTTTGGATGCGAACAAACCGATAATTGGATCCTCCGGTGCAATACCGTTCCTAGTTAGAACCCTAAAGAATTTAAACGAAAGTAAAATCGAGTCCAAATCACAAATGAAGCAAGACGCTATGCGAGCTTTGTACAATCTCTCGATCTGTCAGAGCAACGTTTCAGTAGTTTTGGAAACCGATTTGGTTTTATTTTTAGTGTCCACAATAGGAGACATGGAAGTGAGTGAGAGGAGTCTCGCGATTCTGAGTAATTTAGTGTCGACTCCGGAGGGTAGAAAAGCGATTAGCAGCGTTAGCGACGCGATTCCGATTCTTGTGGACGCGTTGAGTTGGACGGACTCGCCGGAGTGCCAAGAGAAGGCGTCGTACGTTTTGATGATCATGGCGCACAAAGCGTACGGTGATAGGCGGGTGATGATAGAGGCAGGGGTAGTTTCGTCGCTGCTTGAATTAACACTTGTCGGAACCACACTGGCTCAGAAGAGAGCCTGCAGAATATTAGAGTGTTTGAGGGTAGACAAAGGGAAACAAGTTTCTGGAAGCTACGGTGGAAACTTTAATTTGGGTGTGTCTGCTCCTATTTGTGGATCTTCTTCATCGAATGGAGGGAAAGGGTGTTTGGTTGAGGATGATGGGATGATGAGTGAGGAAAAGAAAACGGTGAAGCAGTTAGTGCAACAGAGTTTGCAGAGCAATATGATAAAGATTGTGAAGAGGGCTAACTTGCGTCAGGATTTTGTTCCATCTGGGAATTTTGCTTCACTCACTTCCACTTCCAAGAGCCTCCCATTTTGAAGAACAATAATAATAAAATGAACCATTTCATATTGTAGTTTCGTGGAGTTTTTGATCTTCTGTAGCTACTTAGCAATGATAAATAATAATATAGTAGACTATATAAGTTTTTTCTAGTTTAATTGTTCTCACGTTAGGTTCTATTGTATCTTTGGCGTGAGCTATTTATTTGAGCATATGATGAGTACTCCATCCAATTCCATCGAACGTGAAAATGGAAAATGAGACATTAATCAATAATCACCACCATGGCAATCACATTGTAGATGGGTTGTGTATGTGTTGTGTGTGGTTCACTGGTTCGTTTTGTAGTGTAGTTTGGTGATGCTTCTCTATCAGTGGCATGAGAAGAAAAAATGGAAATTCGTAGGGTGGTTTTACGAATGCTACTCCTCTGGGAGCCATCCCTACATTTCAAAGAGTCGCTTTCTAATCATGACACACTTTTGTCTTCCAGTTGGCACCCGCTATGTTGTTTTATTATTTCTAATTGTAGTTCATAAATTGGATAGGGGTGTCGGTCATTTTCATCTACCATGGATACATAACGGGCTATTCACAGCCAATTTCTATTTGAGAATCTTTCCTCCGTTTGTTTGCGAATTTCACGTGTTGTAGAATTTTCAGGAATCTTTTAATTTCTTATTTTTTTGTTAGAGAAAATGATTTGAATCCACCATATTTCTCTCATCTCTTTTTCTCTTAATCATCAACTTAATTTTATAACTCCTGTAAACATCATTTGTTAGTATGCATTTGCACTGAGATTGTTGACTGTTAAAGCCATAAGTTTTGTCAGATAAAAAATTCATTAATGACCGAGAATTCTTTTATTGCCACATGACCTGGTTCACTGAATTGGTTTTCTTTTCACAAGCCACAGATCTAAATGTTACTAGTAAATTGAATCCGTTTGAATGTTGAGTGGAAGATGACCTGTTGCATTTTCTCCGCACTACGTACGGCTTACATATTTACATTACATTAACATGATGGTCGTTGTGGGGTCTACAGTAATATGTAATGTTATCTTCTGCTGAGTGCATTTCAGTGAAAATATTTTAATGTTAATGTAATTTGTTTGGATATAAAAATCAATTAGGTTACCCTTCAGATCGCAAATAGGGTCCATTATCATTGACTTTCTCGAAATTTTAGCCTGACTCTGAACCCGAGGTTCCAAAAGGTACCTTCTATTATTTAAGCTACAGTGTTTTCTAGTTGGATTGCAAGAAAGTCGACCAAGAATTTCTACTGATAACTAATGGCTAGTAAATGAGTACAATAGTACAACCAACTGTTTTAGATAAACTAATTGCATATCAATTTATGTTTTAACTCAACTTCAAAAATTAGGAAATTAACGTTTGTGAGTATAGTTTGTTAGTGGCCCGATATGGGATGGTTTCATAGGTTGATGGTTGAATTTTAACTGAAATGATTTTGGTTCAAATTGATTTTGAAGTAAAATAATTTATCATTAAATTTTTATGGTTAAATACAAGTTAATAATGAAACTCGATATAAAAAAATTTTACTCAACACAAAATTATTTAGAATTATTTTACCTCAATAATAATTTTGAACACAGACAATGCAGCAAAATGAGACTATAAACGTGAAGATTGATACTTCAGCATGATTCAAAATGAATCCAAAATTTGCATTATCAACGCAAGTTTTCTGTACAACAATCATCGACAAGAGAGGTCAAGTTTCCGTGTGCTTCGTGCACCTGCATTATCGCATGTAGTAAGTAGTAAAACCGACGATTAACTAAAGCCTTTTCTTTCTAATGCTATTTGAATCCAACAAATACACAGGGTAACTTTTTTTGTTGTAAAATTGAAACCTTCATGGATGGATAGCATTATGCTCACAATTTCCTAGACCTACCAATGTCCGACATAAGTGTTGAGCTACATGCAACAAAAGTACGTATTCAATAATTATATAATTGTAAGCATACACCTCAATTTCTTATAGTTTATTTTCACGCATAGTTTAAAACCTGGATCGACGTAGTCGATTTGACCGGTAGAATCGTGATCCAGTGGTTTAATCGGGTCAAGTCATAAATTTGATCGGCTACGCTTTTGACCCAAAGTGACTCGGTCAAATTTGTGGTCAAATGGAATACTTGTTTATCCGGACCAGGTCATTTATCCTCTTTTTTTTTAGTTTTTTTTTTTCATTTTGTTTTATTTTAGTTTTTTTTTATGATTTTGAGTTAACTTGATCTTTTCATTCATAGTTTAATATTTTTTGTAGTCACAATTGCATTTTTTGTTGAATTAAATTTGAGTTACAGTTGAAATTGTGATCTCGAATCATTTTTTAAAACTATGATTTGAAACTTGGGATTGTTTTTTTTTTATATTTCATAATCTACATTAATTTAATATGATTATGTTTTATTTTAGTGTGAATATTGATATATATTGTCATTGATGTCTTTAATGTTAAATGTTGAGATAATAATTATTTTTTAACTTATGTTCTTTATATTTTATTTGCATTTTTAAGACTTTTGAATTTCAATGCACCATAAGAAAGATTTTCAGATAGGTATAAATATTTTTTATATTTTTTTATTATCATACGGATTGATTAGTGACTCACCGATTCAATCAGTGACCCAATAATTCAGTACCATGATTGAATTAGTCACTCAATCATGTCCTCTATTTGTTTTCTTATTTCTATTTTTTTTTCATTTTCCTCCCTCTCCATATCTCTTTCTTTCCTCCACCCAATCTACTACATAATAAGGTAGAATCTTTCCAATTATTCATAGTTATATTCATATATCTCATTTCTTCTTTTATATCCTTTCACCTCATTTTCTGTTTATTTCTCTTTTTTATATTACGTCATTTAATTTTTTCCTTTATAAAACCTTTCCTCTTTCTAGCTCCTTAATTACACCCTATTTACGTTTATGCAATATGAATATGCACAGGTAAATTGTTTAATTTTGTTTTATATTGAATATAAGTGCAGTGAGAAATGCTGGTAACACTATTTTGAACACATTCTTTATTATTGATTTAAATTTATTATAAATTTTTATGAGTCTCACTTTTCATTTAGTTATTTTTTCTTCTAATATTATAATTTTTAATAAATTTTAACCAATAAAAAAAATATATTAGAAAAAGTTTGTCAAAGTCTTGTAGAATATGTGGCTAGCATTCCACTTAGTTTAGTTATTCACACTACTCACTTTATAACAATATGCACTTGCGCTTGTGTGATGTTCCTCTGTGTAATCCATTATTCATAACGTTCTAGCAGCAGGTATATATGAAGCTAAAATCCGACTACCATCAATCGAATGGGTAATAGCTTTGCCCCCCTGCTTTGCTTCGAATTCATTCTACCCAACCAACGTGGTGGGAAGCGTATACGTACGTACTTATATCTGCATTCAAAGAAGTAACAAATTGGTTTCTTATCACATATAATCTATAGATATTTCAGTTATACCAAAGAAAACCTTTATTGGGGTTAGCTAGGTTTGCCAACTGTAAACAAGGCTGGTGCGGTTTCAATTTTTTGGGTTAATTTTGAATAATTTTCAACCAATGTTTCTTGAAAATAAAAAATCGTAGATTCGAGACCATGGAATATTTTCAACCCACTTGGTCATAAATTAATTTTGTTCCTAGTATATAATGCTCTATCTCAAAGGAATTTTGCACTAATAAAAATTATACACAATTTTTTTTATTAAATAAATCCTTTTTTTATATATAAACATAACAAAATCATATATGACTTCAATAACTCTTTAGGTTAATCGGTATTTGTTGAATACAACTAAAATACCAATTTTGTGCACACGGTTTCATCAATTTTCGAATTTTCACGTTTGTTTTTCTTACACTCACTTTTACACATCCATTACTCATTTAATCTTTCCCTCACACATCACTCATCATATATATTATTAATTTTTTTCTTATGTTTCTATCCATCTCGTTCTTAAAGGGTCGTATATACACTCCAAAGGAGTATCAATTATCAAACAATATTTTTTCCTAATAGGTTTCCTCATTTATCATGAAAAACATAGTGCTTTGGGCTTCCAACGACCGTACAAACCAGAGTAAAATCAAAACAACACATTCACATTGCATGCACCTTGCAATAACGTATTTTAATTATATCATACCCATAAAATTATTATAAATGATAAAATCCTCTCAAATATTTAATGCAAATGCATTATACGTGACTTAAATTTGATACCACAAGTTTAGCTATTACTATCCTTATGACAACTGATCTAGGTAGTATAACTAATTTAAATAAAAATTAATTTAAAACAGATAGAAGTGATTACAAATTTTTATATTAAAACATGTATCAAATAATTGATTTTATGTTTTTTCCCAAACAAACACTGCCAGCCGTATGCTTTGATTTGAAGAGTCCCAATTACTGCAATCATGTTAAAACACACCGTCATTATTTCCATTGAATGTGGGACTTCCTACATGGTACGTGACCACACAATGCATCAGTATACCATAATGCACAAGTTCTGTAGTGGAAGTTCTTCTCTTTTCTTTTATAGTGGAAGTGGATAACGATGATTGTACACTTCTATGAGCTGTGCTGTGTTCACCTTTGTACGGGGAAAATGACAGGAGAAAGAATGAGAGATCAATACAATGAAAACAAATAAGAGGAAGAAAAAAAAAGTTGAAAAGAAATTGAAAGAAAATAAAAATGTATTATTAAAATTACCTTCTAGGGATATATAAGTTGAGTTTTATGATTACAAGAAAATGAAAGAGAAAAAATATCATAAGTTTGATCTGCTTATAAAAATTTAATAAATTAACATTTGTTGATGAAAAAGTAAATAAAAATTATTGTCCAGACAAGAATATCTGGTGAAACATTGTTACACATCAGTTTTGTTGTTTATTAATTGAAAGAGAGACATTTCATGTCTTTGTCTTTATTAAAAAAACAGTTGAAAAAATAGTGGTAATATTTGTTTATAAAAAAAATGACAACAGTTATATTTTAAAAGCTTAAACAAATAAAAAAAATTATATATTGAAGGATAATTTAAAAATACAAAATATATACAAAAGAATAATTATCTTTATTAATAATTATAGATGCACATGTAGTGTAGTGGTATTTGTTTTTTTGGTGAAGTGTAATGGTCGTTGATTGATGTAGAGGTAGCACAAAAACGGTCTCTATACGATATTGACTCGTTGCATGGATCCAAAACTTCTACGGCTCCTTTTCATGAAACAGTATACAATTCCAATCATAAAAAATATTTCATTTTATACTTTATATAACCAAAGAATGAAAATATAATTTGATGAATGTGAATCGTACGTAAGTTTCAAAATTGCATCTATAACAATCATGAATTTATTTTCTAATAATTATTTTTATTTTTGTTCTCAGTTTAGTTTTAGCATTTACTTCGCATCTTTATTTTATTATATCACCCATTATTTTTTTTAAAAGATTTATTGCAAAATGCAAACACCAAACATTTCGGGTTATACAATGTCTGTATACGTGCGTCAATGCCAGTTTGGCATATATATATTCACGCAAAATGGTTCATTTTGAAATTTTCATCATGTCTTCAACCTAGCAGGACAGCCACTTCAAACTGCTCCTACAATGATTTCAACCCACAATCCTAAATCTTAAAGTAGTCGAAGGTATAGCCGGGTTAAAAAAAAAAAAAAAAGGGTAAATAGTCATTTTCATCCTTAAATGTATAAATATTGACAAATTTATCATCGAAAAATTGAAATTGAAATTTTTGTTCTTCAATGTGAAAAAAAGTGTGACAAATTTATTCATCTATTAACTTCCGTTTACCGTTAATTGAAAGAACCTATGTGATACATTCAGAGACGAATTTATCAGCGTTTATACACATATAAGGACAAATTTGTCAGCTTCTTATCCAAAATATAATTTAATTTTCATGTTCTCCCTTTTTTAATTATTGCAAGCATAAAATTATTAATAAATACTTAAAAATTAGGAAAGCAAACATAAACTAAAATAAACATAATAGTAAATATAATATTGATTAATAAGCATAATTTATATATTACTCTAAAATTTTTATTGAACAACATTAGATAATAACAAAATCAAGTTGAGTTTCATTTTTTTGTAAGGATTAATTTAATGATAGTGCATTTTAATTTGTTTGAGCCTCATATTTTGGATAATGTATTATCTCATATTTTTGCTTTGAAATTTTTAATGTGACAGTACCTTACCCAAATTATGAATCTCAAACAAAAATTCATAATCATTAAGTTAATTCTTATAAAAAAAATGAGACCCAACATGATTTTATCATTATCTAATATTGTTAAAATAAAAATTTCAGAATAACAAAGAAATTATGCTTATAGATCAATATTATATTTATTATTATGTTTATTTTAACTTATGTTTCTATTTCTAATTTTTAAATATTTATTATAATTTTATTTAGAAAAAGAAGAATATAGAGATTAAATTATATTTTAAATAAAGAATTAACAAATTCGATTTTGTATGTGTAGAACACTTGACAACTAGGAATGCAAATTTGTCACACTTTTTTTAGTTTTAAGGACAAAAATTTAAATTTTTATCTTTCGAAAATAAATTTATTAACACTTTACATATTTAATGACGAAAATAACTATTTAACAAAAAAAAATACTAGAGTTAGGAAAATATTAGCATGAAAAATAATTTGAAATTTTAAAATTAAATAAAAAAATATAAAAACAAAATAAAACACATTTAAACAAAAACTCTTTTCACCTAAAAAGAATTTTCCTCGCTTAACAATGAACATGAACTATGAACGTAAAGGACCAGAAAGTGATTTCCTATCCTTTCGTATTATCATTACCAAAAAGAGTAACACATCCATAAATGTTCATTTTTATCCGTATATTAGTTCAACTGGAAAATATACTCATTTCGTTTCGTAGTCCTATTAGAGGAATTAGCCATTAGCATATTGCGTCACAAAACAAAAGAAACCACACCAAGTATTTTCTGCGGGGAAAAAGGGGCATGCACTTGCTACATAACAAAGTGTACCTATGACAAAATATTACTACCGTTATCTAACCCTAAATAGTCCCGTATATTTATCCTTTAATAGAAAAATCTGCATCTGTGCCACTCCCACTATCCACGGTTTACAATAACTAATTAACTCATTTGCTTTCCGTAACGGGAAGGTAGACACCTTCGGCTGCCAACCAGACATTGTCAGCACGCTTTTCACGAACACCACAAACCTGGTAAGATATCATAAATGACAAAAATGTTAATTAATATAAATCCGACATTTTAGTAGAATCACTATGAAAATTTACCACATATACCATGACCACCATTATCATTTTACTTTCTAATCCAAAGCTAACTTGACAAAAAAAATTAAACCCAAGTACCTAAGTCATCTAGAGAATACTGTTTACTGATTTTGTTGATGCACTCTATACCCAAGCAACTAACGTTAAAATATAATAAGATTTGAATTTGATTATGAAATGGAAAACATGTAGGGGTTTGCAAAAGAAATGCAGTAAGCATAGAAAATATATTCACACATCTGTAGTCCTATAAAATGTTGTTAAAGGGAGAATAGAGAATTTTCATATTCCAGGCAATTTCTCACCTCCTGCTGTCCCCCAGCAATACGACTGTATTTCTTATCATGACTATGTAGATAGCCTCCAGTGTCAATATGCTGAAGGCGAATTTTCTGATCCTGCTTCCATGTCTTTCCACTTCCTTCTATTATAAGCCTAAAAGACAATGAAACAAATATAAAGCACCATCCAGAATATTTAGATCTAAATATCCATTGAGAACAGAAAAGAAAACGGCCTCACTTCCAATAGTCCCCAGTGTCAGATTCGGATTCTCCTCCAAAACAACTTACCTGTTTTCAATTAAAAATTTGTCAGATATCCAATAGACAGACCGAGTTTAAAACAGGTTATATTTGTCAATCAACATCTTAACTTTAATCAGAAGCTAATTTGAATGCGAAGTAAGTCAAAGAGGATAATAAAAGAGATATCTATGTTTGCAAAGAGTCCTCTGTTCCTCTCTATTTATGTTCTGATAGTTCAAGAATTTTAGCAGAGCCAAATTTTCATGCATCAGTCAGTAGGAAGGGAGACAGATATAGTGAGATAGCTTATTGCATGAGTGTTTACTTATTGTACCACAACAAAGTCTTATCCCACTAGATAGTGTCAGCTACATAGATGGATAAATCAATTGACAGCATTGGGCTAAATAATATTGACTTTCAATACAAAAGTGAAAATATGGAGAGCATCTTTAAGAAATATGGTCTTTAGGTTATATGATATATCATTAGAATGGTGCTACATACAAGGCATCAAATTAGTAAGAGTAGAAGAAATGATAAATTGATAATGGGGGCAAAAGCTACACAAAACTGAGTATTTTCATTGTCTAAGGAAATGGCATATACAATGTAAAACACATGTAAAATGGAAGAGAATGTCTTTCACAATAAATTGGTCTAACATAAGTTCCTTAAGAGAGGACATACGTTCAAATCATTATTTAACCAGATTCTAGGCATGTTATTCATGCATGGGAAATGAAGTAGCACAGTTAAAAGAACATGTCTAAGAAAATAATGTACAGCATATGAAAATGCTCAAATATCAAAGATGTGCAGTAAAATAGAAGGGAACGGGTTCACTCAAAGCTCCGGTAAATAACATTATATTAAAGATGAAAAGGACTCCGCCAGAAATAGAATGATATATACCACTCACGAGATAATAGTGATGACAGGACTAAAAAGCAAATAATTATGGGGAAATTCAATCAAAATATTCCAGTTTGATTTGGTGAAGAGATTATTAATAGATTAGAGTTTCATTTAAAGATAGTGATTGATGAGGCAAGAAAGGCATTGACTATGTGCATTAAGAATAAATGTGAAACATCTTCCTAAGTATGATCATTTATTTCAAAATATCACATACTCTCCCAAAGGGAAATAATAAAAAGGTTATAAGCCTCGCCACAGTATTCCTTTTAAAAAAATATGGTTCTCACAAATATGAACAATTTTAAATGGGAAGCGTGATCTGTACACAAAGTCTCTGAGCAACTAAAGTGGTGACAAAAAAAAAGGGGCTAGTGCGGTACTGCTTGCTGTAGCCTTTAGGATAGATGAGGGACTTAATCCCTTGCAACTTGAAGCAAAGATGAAACAGTATTTGGGGAAAAATTCCAATCTAAGATCTAGACAGTAGGAAAAAAAAAACACAGAACAGCAGAAGG
The DNA here is from genome assembly GCA_013407115.1 of Glycine latifolia. NCBI lineage: Eukaryota > Viridiplantae > Streptophyta > Magnoliopsida > Fabales > Fabaceae > Glycine > Glycine latifolia. Next base: position 5,365,225 of record CM023946.1, on the reverse strand, counting down.
AGGTTCCGCATGGAATATTGTATCAATTACATACGAAATGCAGAGTCCTTATAATCAAGCATCAATCATTACATAGAAAAGGCGGAAACCGAACTGTAAACATTTCAAAGTTAGCTTATTTACAATCATACTTAGAAAAAGCGGCAGATATGCCACACACATTACAAATGAGACACGCATTAGAGAAATCATCAACAGATCCTAAAGTATTTATCGTTTACAAACAAAACAACTAAAAACAAGCACTCACCTCAAGATTGCCTGATATCGGGGATGCATGCAAATGGCTGTGCAGCCACTTCCTTGTCCTCATGTGCTGCAATCTAATGATTGTGCCACTTTTAATGGGGTCACCTTGTTTAGCAGAAGTTTCTGGTTCAGGTCTTACAACCTACAAAACAATGCACGTATCTAAGGTCAAGAAAACCCAATGCCACGGAGCAAAATTTATAAAAATTTAATAAGAACACAATGATTTACAGAGTTATCTAATCATAAATTGTCATATATAATTGAACATTTGTTAATTGTTTTAATAATTACTTAAGAAGTCATATCTAAGTCAATTTCTAATTAGTTGATAGTGTAAAATCCGTTAAGCCATAAACATAGATAATGCTGCAAACTTGGCTTTCACGTCCTTGGATTTTTTTTATTCACAGAAAACAATTCAAATAAGAAAAAACAATAAGGGAAATACCCAATAACTATTGGAATCGTCAACACTGGGGAAACCAGTAACCGATTGTTGTCCACTGCCAGAACCGTAGGGCACGTCATGAGAATGCAACCGAAATTTGGTCTTCTCGTGCATAAGCTTCAGAACCGTGCCGTAAGTAACCTGCACCTGCACAATTAAAGATATCAAGCAGTGAGAAAAAGAAAAAAAAAAGAGATCCCTAACCGTAGAAAGGGAAACAGTAAAAGAAAAGAGAGAGATTGAGAGAGAGACCTCGGCGCCTTCGGAGGAAGCGGCGGATGCGGATGCGGAGGAAGAAGGAGCGATGTCAGAGTCGAGAGTGATGAAGAGGAAGAGAGCGAGGGCGAAGAATCCGAGAGCCATGACGAAGAGCAATGCGATGAACCAGTTCTGCTGCCAGATTGGAAAATCGGATTCCGATGGGATCCGAGGTTCGCGGTAAACGATCCGGGTCGACCCGGAAGTTTGCTGAGAAGACGAAGAAGAAGATTTTCTTCGAGAGAGGCTCTGCGAGCCTGAGGAAGCCACGGTTCGAAGCGGGTTAGGGTTAGTACCCAGATCGGAAGAGATGGATAGAGCGCATTCAGTAAATGCTTTGCTTTGTAAACGGCCCTTTCTGCACCACCAACAGGGAACAACCTTGAAGACACGTTACGTTACATGTTTTTACCCAATGGAGATCAAACACGTGGCGGTTTGCATGACGTGGATGCTCATTAGTGGTTTATGTTATCTATATGCTCATTAATCGAAACAAACCCAAAATGCCACGAATAAGAAAACAAAAACCTAAAATGCCACGGATCCAAAATATTTTTTCAAAGTGTCATGCCACCTATTTTGCTGGTCACATTAGTGAAGTAGGTGGGCTGACGTGGCGGTGGATGAGTGGATGATCAAATTCGTTATAGAGAGGGGCGAAATAGGTATGCCACGTGGCAAAGTTCTGAAATTGCGTATAAACTTCGAACGGTCATAACTTTTGACTGGAACATCCGATTGAGGTGAAATCGGTGGCCATGCGCTTGAAATTGAGAGGAAAAGCCACTAACAATTTTCCAAAGGGGACTTGGCCAAATTTTTTTCCCAAAAGAGGCCTCTAAGTGCCTCAAAATTACGATTTAAGATTCAATCATCAAAAAAATTCATTTTTATCTACTTTTTTAATTATTTAATTATTTATTTTAATGTTATTTTTTATTTTTTCAATTAATTCTCTGAATTTTGAACGTTTTGACATATCATATGTTTCTATCGGACATTTCTATCAAAAAATATTACTGTTCGAAGTTTATATGCACTATCAATTTTACATCATAACTTTTGATGAAAATGTCTGATGGAGGTGTACGATATGTCAAAACGTTCAAAATAGTCCATAACGGACAGTTCAAATTTATATCCGTGTATGAGGTATTTAACTTGTATTACATGTCTTTCAAAAACTAAATTATGAAACTTATCATCCAAGGATGAGTATCATTGAATGATACTCTATCTATTCTTCTAGACATTTGAGTCAATAACATCTTATGTGGGTTTCCCCATTATGGTAGCATGATAACATGTGGCAAATCTCGAATAATCATTATATTTATCCATTAATTAGCACTCGTGATGGATACACCAACTAATGTTCTCAACTGACAGCATTAACCACCTGTTAATAATGAAAACTGTAACCAATTATTATCCATACAAGCAATAGACGTCACCACGTTAGTATGGTTGCTAAATGATTAAGGAAAGTTTTACACATGTTCAAATCGTCATGATACTATTTATAACAAGTGCATCTACATAAGTGTCGCCCACGCGATCTACCGGGAAAAACATATGTCCTAAAATGATTTGTGGAACTTGTGCTCAAACATTAAACTCCCTATGTTGTTCAGCTTTTTCATGTATCAATTTATCTAAATGACCAATGTGTTTTTGTTTAATTATTTTGTGGAATCCCCATACATACTTTTATTAAATTTTCAATTAAGTTTCTAAACTTTATTTTGTTTACAATGAGTCTCTATTTTATTTCCAGAAGAAGGCTATAAATATATTTTCTAATAATTTTTTTTGATAAATTTTCTCTTATTAGTTGGAATTTATTAAAAATTTCAAAATCAAAAGAGAAAATATTAAATAAGACAGAGGAATTGAACCACAAATTTTTTATTTTTTTAATAAATTATAATAATAAAAACGTGTTTGTCTAAAATTGTGTCTAAGAAAGTAATGTTTATAGCTTTATCCTCTAAGTAAATAAATATGTATATTTATCCTTATACTATAAATTATAATATTTAACTTAGAGAATACAATTTTTTACTATATTTTTTTATTTTTTGAGGTACATTTTACACACTATTTTAGCTAAAAAAACTCTTTTTAGTTATCTCAACTTATAATTTTTGTATTTTTTATTTATAATTTTGATTTTCTTAACTCTCTATGTGTTTTAATTTTTAAAAAACTTTATATTTCAATTTAAACTATTCATTGTAAATCTAAAAAATATATAATTTGTGTGTTCTAAAATATTTGATATGAATTTTAGTTACAATACAAACTACAAATTTAAAAATATTTATTTATTACAACTATAATATTACAGCATAAACTATCAATAAACATGTGTTATTAATTTGAGAAAATAAATTTTAGGATAAATAGTTATTTCGTCTTAGTTATTTTCCTCTTTTTTTCTCCATTTTTTATTTTATTTTAGCTTATTTTTTATCTCTTTTATTTTATCTTCGATTTATCATTGGATTCATTTACCATCAACCCTAATTAATTTGGATTGAAGGTATTATTGATGTTGATGTAATCATTTTTATCCCTAAAAGTGTGAAATAATGACAAATTTGTCCATGAAATATCAAAGAATAAAATATAATTAAAGAAAGTGTAAAAAGGGTGACAATTTCATCCCACCATTAGTGGTAACTGGTGTGGCTACATGGCACCAATGTCGATGACGTGATTGTTGGGACAAATTTGGCAGCGAAAAGTTTATGCTTAGTCAGACTTCAACTACAACTTTGACTTATCTTCTCCTACACCATCACCTACAAGCATATTCACTCTAGCAACACAAACTCAACTTCATCATTAGTTGGGTTTTGCAAAATGCAATCGTTGTTATATATGTTGGCTCTTCCTCCTATAATCAAGTCTACAAGCAATCAAAATCTAAGGAACATAAATCTAAGACCCAAAATTCAAACCCCAAAACAAATGACAACACATAATTCGAGACCCAAAATCCAAGCATCATAAATATAATACCAAAAATTGAAAGCCAAAATTCGAGATCCAAGTAGTCGGAGCAAAGGATAAAGGCAACATGGAGGGTGTGAACAGATTGTGCACGCAAACCACAATAAAGGCACAATCATCACCATTGTCAGACCTTCTATCCCCTATTGCTTGAAGCTTGGGTTTTGCTTTGCTATGCACTTGTGCTTAAAGAAATTGGTAGGGGTTTAGATTTGTAGTGGTGTTGTTAGAGGTTGGGAGGGTATCAGATCACCACCATCGATGATTGTTGAGAGTAAGGGCGACAAACTGAGAATAACAATGGTCATGCTCACAATGGTGACTTGGGGTTTCTATCTTATTTTTATTTATTTTTATCATTTTGTTCACACATCTCTCCATTTTTTTTATTGTTTTAATGGATTGATGTCGTCGAAGGGGGGTTGTCACGGAATGCTAGCAACACCGATGTGTTTTCAATATGAAAAAGGGAGGTTGTGATTTTTAGATTTGAGAAAATGATGGTGCAAGTTCCAATATGCATTAATACACATGTCAAATAAAGAAGTCAAGTGAACAAATATTTTTGTAACATTTTGGTCATAATTTGTCATATAGGCAAATCCATTATTATTAATTGAAAGACGTATTTATCATACTTTTTTTGCTTTTGAGATTAAATTTTAACTTTTCATCATCAATAGATAAATTTGTCAATACCTATGCTTTTAGAATCGGAAATTAGTAATTACCCTAAAATTTATATTAACAAGAAAACTGAAAAAAAAATTGGCAATGCGTGACAGATTCCATTTCCATATCAACTCAAATTCATGAGCATGCGAAATCCAATAAGAGCGAGCGCTAGATTCTCTTTTAAAAATTAAAACAGCCAAATTAAATTTAACACACAAACAAAATATAGTCCACATTTTTTTTGAAATATTATTTATTTTTTATAACTATTTTTATTATTTTTTAATAGTTAAAACGTTTATAAATTGTCAACTAATAAATGATAAATAGTTATATTAAACATTGCTGCATTTATTATAAAAATAATAAATTTATTATATTCCACAATCTATAATTAAATAATGATATGACATTTTTAATTTTTAGTTATAAACATTTTATTTAATTAATAAAAAAAAGTAAAAAAATATTATACAAATTATATATTTTATTTTTCTGCAAGTATTTTTAATTACACACGTACACACTTAAATACACTGTTTTTTTGCTACATACATATTTTTCGACCCATAAATTGATTAAGATTTCCCGTAAAACAAAAATTACTTTCTCTTATTTAGATTTTTTTTTGTGTCACCCGGTCTCTCTGTCCTGTTTTTTCATAGAAAAGGGGGAAAAAGGGGAATTTTTTATAGGAAAAAACCCTAATCTTCCCGTTGCATCTCAAATCGATTCAATTAGGGCGTTTTCAGGGCATCAATGGAGTGAAGCAGGAGAGAGAGCTAGAGAGAGTCCGTGTTAGATCAGAAAGAAGAGATTCAGACATAGATGGCACCTCCAAATCCAATGGCGGGAGCAGATAAAGAATTGGAAGAGCAACTTCTCGAAGCCGGTAACAAGCTTGTAGATCCTCCTTCGTCGGTGGAGGACCTCCTCGCACTCCTAGAAGTAATAATAGCGCCTTTTCCCCCTTCTTTCTTCTCTTCAAATATTATTATTTTAACCACTTATTGTGATTTTTTTTTAGATTTGTTTTGGGGGTGACTTTTCATTTGTTACGTGTTGAGGCATGTTGCTGTTTAATCTGTTTTATATAAATCAATGGAGTGGAACCTAGAAATCGAAATTGCAAACACGCTACTGAAATTGTTTGGCTGTAACCTTTTTCCTGAGATTTTGGTATAGAACATGGAATGTTTGATTACAAATTGTTATTTCTATTACCTCAATCGATAAAGGCTATACCGTATGTGCTAAGTTATTAGAGACATCCTAAGTTACGGGGTTCTAATTGGTATGTGATTGCTAATATTATTAATATGCTGGAATTGGTTATAATTAACGTCAATCTTCCTAGTAGTTTGGTTAGGGTTGTGTGAAATAGATGATGTAAGTGAAGAAAAATTGAATTAGGTCCTGAAATAGGCTTTGTTAGAATTATTGATTGTTGATTATTGGTTTGATGGTGAGTGTAGTAAGCAAGCAAGGGGTTTGGGGTGGTGCCAAGTGCTTAAGCTAGGCCTGGGGATGTTGGGCTTGGTTCCAGTGGTTATAGCAGAGGCGTTTACTATGGCTTTCACTGTGTAAAGGTTGACCTCCCCCACATTATCAGAGCACCACCATAATCTGTTGGCTTTACACCAAATCCAGCAAGACTCACCCAACATCTTTTGTTAATTTGCTGTTAAATATCTCGGCCTTTTTTGGTTTGGTGAGGTTATGTGGGAAGTTTGTGATGATGGGTGTGAAAGCTATCTATGACGATTTTGGGGATTTTATGTGGAGCTAGGGGGGTGTCAGCTTGGGCTATAACCATATCAGAAGATTAAGAGGATGGGTTGGGTTTCAACAATACAACAACAACAAAGCCTTAACTCACTAGGTAGGGTTGGCTACATGGATCACACGACACCATTCTGCTTGGTTAAAGATAAAAATTTCGTAGATATTATTTTCCATGAGATCCATCTTGACCGATTCCTACAATGTCCTTTTTGATCTTCCTCTCCTCTTCTCCCTAGTGCCTCTCAGGACATTCTTTGTCCATCTCCAATTCACCTTAATCTGCTTTTTGTTGTCTTTTCTTCAATTGGTGCTGCACCAATCACTCTTATATACAATAATCATTTTATATCTCGTCTTTTATTGTATAGCCACACATCCATCTTAACATTATCATTTCTCACAATATTAGCATTGTTTAACTTCCTGACTGGCTGTCACCTAAGTGCTCTTTAGCTTCGCAGGTGATGGAGAATGCTCTGTTTTAAATAATGTCTCTGAATTCGGGCAATTGTATGAAAGGTTGATTTTATAGTTTTATTATCTAGAAAATACATCAAAAGTTTGAACTTTGAAGTGAGGTGAAGCTGAAAAATTCCTTTCTGATAAAAGATACGCAAGTCTAATCATAGTCCTAACTAAAATGGTTGGTCAAACTTGTGATTTTAATTTTACATATTATTTTTTCCTTTTCACTACAGCAAGTTGATAGTTGCCTATCAAGGGTTGAACAGTCCCCGACCGACTCTATGCAAAATGCACTCTCTCCATCATTGAAAGCATTGATTGCAGACAAACTTTTAAGGCACTCAGATGATGATGTCAAAATTGCAGTTGCATCTTGCATCAGTGAAATAACAAGAATCACTGCACCTGAAGCTCCTTATGATGATGATCAAATGAAGGTGTGCACAATTTTTTCTACTACAATATATGAATGGACTTGACTGTTTATCATGCTCTGTATGAAAGACATCAGTAAATCAACTGAATTTTACCAATGACATTTTCATGCAGGAGGTATTTCAAGTAATCGTATCATCATTTGAAAATCTACATGATAAGTTAAGCCGATCATATTCAAAGATGATCTCAATTCTTGACACTGTTGCTAAAGTCAGATCATGTGTGGTAATGCTGGACCTTGAATGTGATGCGCTGATTTTGGAGATGTTTCAGCATTTCTTGAAAGCTATAAGGTAAGACTATAGTACCTGTTTTGTACAAGTTGAGCATCATTGTGGCTTTAAATACTTTGTTGTCTATAATTATGCTTCAAACATGATTTGATTATTCTGATCTTTTATTATGTAGTCTGTGTGGACTATCTTAATGTGTGTTTATTTTTTCCTGCTTAATTACCTTGTAAACATGCAATAACTTGTGTGATTACTGATCACTTCCTTCCATATATTTTTGCACTCTGATGCACAAACACTTTAAATTTGACTATGTATCCATATCATACCTGTAGGGGATACTGATACATGTATAGTATGGTTCCCCCGTATTAGAGCTTAAGTGCCTTTATCTTTAACCCTCTTATGTACATTTTTTCTTTGGATAATGAAGGAATCAATTTCATGACTTGAATCAAGCATGTTTATTTAAATTCAACTAAAATTATGCTTCTTCAGTAATTTCTGGAAGGTATTAAAGACCAACAAAATTATTATGATGATAGCAATTAGCAAATCAACCTAAGTATCAACTATAATAAGAAAATTGAAGATATCAAGAAATATGAAATTAATAAAACATAAGAAATATATAAGTATAAATATATTTTACTTATTATATATTGCCATATCTGTATCCTGATTTTTAGAAAAATTGTTGTATTTGTGTATTGAAACCATTACTTGTATCTGTGCAACATAATTGTTACATGTATGCAAATGCATTATTTTAAGACAGCTGAAAACATTTAACGTGTGGGGGGCATGGTTCTAACTTGGTCCATTTGAAAATTTCAGGGAACATCATCCAGAAAATGTTTTTTCATCCATGGAAACAATTATGACCCTTGTCCTAGAGGAAAGTGAAGATATATCCTTAGACCTGCTGTCTCCACTCCTGGCCAGCATTAAGAAAGACAACGAGGTTGTAGTTTGACAGTTACAATCTAGTAGATTGCGATTTTAAACTTGAACCTTGTTTTTGTTGTTCAAATTTTATCATTGTTTTGATGTTGATAATTATTGTGGTCTAGGAAGTTTTTGCAATAGCCCATAAATTGGGGGAGAGGGTCCTTGAAAGCTGTGCAACCAAGCTGAAACCCTACTTGGTTCAAGCAGTGAAATCCTTGGGTATATCTATGGATGATTATAGTGCAGTACTTGCTTCAATATGCCAAGATGTATCTGATGACTTGGAGAAAAATGATACATGTGTTACTAGTGAGCACGTGGTAAGTTTTCTGCTGCTCTTTCGTCACTTAATGTTTGAAACATTTCATGATGAGAAAATTCATGGAATTTTCTTTTTGATCATTTTGACTTCTTTCAGGAAGATAAGAGTGAGTCAGCAAAACAATCACTGGAGGAGTCTACACATGTATACCCCCACTTTTATTTTCCTACTATTTATGTGTTTTTGGGTTCTAAATTTTTGTAATTGAATACTGGAATATGTTGATTGTGGTTTGATCAGGTGGTTAAAAAGGATTCAAGGGAAGTTACATCCTCTCAGAAGGAAAATCCTGATGATGTGAATAAATCTCCAAAGTCGGTCATGAGCAATGGTGTTACATGTGTTGAAGATAATGCTTTAGCTGATTCCGAGTCCATTAAAAAACAAGAGGATGCTGATTGTTCTAATCACTCTGAAGGTTTGAATACTTCTGGTCATGAGGTGAATAATGATTTGGACATTGAAAAAGTTGACAATAGTAAACAAAAAACAGAAAAAGCTACCAAGAAACCACGAAAGAAATCAAGCTCTTCAACTAAATTGACAAAACCTTCCAAGGGTCAAGTTGCTGCTAATGAGAAGGAAACTGTGAAAATGATTGACAGTGAAAGCAACAGCAAGATAGTTCACAGTTCCCCTCCCAAGGACCATTCTGTTGAAGCTGCAGGACCTTCAGAGAATAACAAAGAGATTGATGCTAAGATTTCGTCGCCAAAGGCATGTAATGATGATTCCGACATTGTTGCTTCTCCACCAAGTGAGAGCCTCTGTGATGAAAATCATTCTAAGAAACTTGGACGAACAAAAAAGAAAGAGGGCCCTGTAAAAGAAGGGACTGCAGAGGATGTTTCAAAGGTGACAGCTAGTGATTCAGAAGCCAAACCTGCCAGGTGGTCAGTGAAAAAGGCACTTGGTCAGAAGTCTGATGTGAAAAAAACTAGTGTGGTAGATTCAGTAAAAAAAGGAAGTGGGCCTGCAAATGATGCAGATGCAAAAAAGCACTCAGCCAAGAAATTTGATGAAAACAAAAAGGGTAGTGGTGGATCCTCTTCAAGGCAGATGGAGGACAAGAAAAAGGGGGGTCGGGGGAAAGCTAACTCTGAAGCAGATGTTGCAAAATCATCTGCCATTGATGTGGACAAGGTATCTTTTTGAGTTTTATACAGTGCTTGATTCTTAGCTACTGCTTACTAGCATTAAAGATTCAATGTTTATTATTTTAGGAAATGGTTTCTTCTCCAACGTCTGGTACAAAATCAACTAAAGATGGAAAGTCAGAGGAGACTCCCAAGACAAATGTAAAAAGAAAACGCACTCCAGGAAAAGAAAATGTATGTATCCTGTTCACTCTGAATTTTTAAATTATAATATTCAAACTTGCAAGATATAATCGTTAGGGATCTTTTCCTTTAGGAAAATTCTTTCTGTAGCTATGTCTTGCTAATGCAGCATTTTTATTTTCTTCTCACATTGATTGCTGATTATCTGGCTGCTGTATCAGGAGTCTGGTGTTAAGGAATATGGTGAAAACCTTGTTGGTTTACGGGTCAAAGTTTGGTGGCCTAAGGATCGTGAGTAAGTACTTAACATATCTTCACTTTTACATGTCCTCACTTGAAATTTGGTTAACTTGGGGCTAAGAAATGCTTTGTGCTGTTTTGCATTTACTTTCCAATTTTAATCTTTAGTTTTTTTAAAATTTGGTTGTGTGAGCTGTGGAGCACATGTTTTGAGACTTCTTAATCTGGACTGAATTTTGCTTTGTGTTCATTGATAATTGCATTATTTGTATTACAGGCACAATTACTGCACGTATCTTTGTGTAAACCTTTTTCTTGATGTTATCGTGGTCTTGATGATTTAATTTATTTTGACAGTTTATATGTTAAACTGTCCCTTGTCATAATTACACAAATTACTTCTCATAAATTATAATTGGTATCTTATGTAAAATTTAGTGTCAGAATTGAGAAAGCTTTGACAGTTTGAGAACTAGGGTATACCATCATGCACATTCTATTTATGATCAGTTTACCTGTTCATTTTGATGTAATAGAAATATTTACTACATATTTTCACTGACACGTAATCTATTACAGGTTTTACATAGGTGTTATTGATTCTTTTGATTCTGCTAGAAAGAAGCACAAGGTGATTTGACAGTTTATTTGAGACATCTTTGTACCCTTCCCATCACTACTGCATAAAGCTTTGTATTCTTTTTGTTCTTCTGTGTTGCTCTCCCATTTTAGTGTCTTTAACTATTTGTTGGAAAGTCTAGATAGCTTAATATCTTAGCCATACATTTGGATTTTTTTTTGGGGGGGGGGGGGGGGGGGGGGAGGGGGATGTTACATTTAGGTCTTGATTCAAATTGCAAAAGAAAAAAATGCCGATACTGCTGTTATGGGAGTTAAGAGAGTTTTGTTAATGTAGTTAGTACTTAGTAGTCATTGGAAAGGTTTTTCTGGGAAGTAAAACACATGAAACCGAAAATCATTTTAGTGCTTTTCGCATAAGCTAGAAAGAGTAGCATGTGAAAAAAAGCTACATCATAAAAGCACGTTTTTCAAAGTTTATCCAAATGCACCCTATTTTATCTTGTTTTTGTTTTAGGTCTTGTATGATGATGGTGATGAAGAAACATTAAATCTTGTGAAGGAAAAATGGAAGGTCATTGAAGCTGACTCAGATGCAGATGAGGTTGGCATCTGCCTTGTATTTTTCACAACAATTTTTCTCTGTCTAAATTAATGGCAACTATTTCTATGGACACTACAGGAAGAACGAAGTGATTGCGCAGATCTTGATGATTCCACTGATATGTATGTACTGCATATTGTTAATGTCATTTTTTGTAGATACATTTAGTTGTATTATCCTATATTTTTCATGTATGTTGTTATGGTGTGTGTATTGAGATGTTGCCCTTTGCACAATTTGTGTATGTGTGTCTGTGTGTTCTTGGCTTAGTTGGTGCTGTTGTCTGTGCTTGTCACTAACTTGTTCGATACATGTTTGAAAGAAAGCTACCATATCATATATGACCCCCGAACCTGAACCTACTCTTTTTGCAAATGTGTATTTTGTCAATGATGATTTGCCTGTGCCCTTAATTTTGAGCTTTTGAAATGATTTTTCCTATGGCATAGTTCTTAACTAGTCCCCCCCTCTGCTCAGTCCAGGGTAGTTGTGCATTTGATGTTCCAATTGTGTCTGTGGCCTTTAATTATTGAAGCTGTTGGATATCCAGAGCACGTAAGGGTTGTGAATTTTCAGGTGGATTTAATACATGGTGTTGAGTGCTAAAAAAAATATTTTAAAAAAAACTGTTAATATCCTTTAATTTAAAGGAAACTACTTTGACACTGATATCTCATCTGTTAACTGATATAAAAGATGGAAAAGGGCCAAATTATAGGACATGGCTATTTGTATCCCTCGTGAAGCAATTGGGCTATGTGCTGCATTGGTTTGATTCTTAATCAATTAAGAATGTGTTAGTAGATTGCTTAATGTTTTCCCTTTGTTTTGAAGGATCCAAATGGACATGTCTTGTTTATTGCTGTATTTTGTGATTCTCTTTGATGCTGTGGCTTACATGGTGTGCTTTCCAGCTGTTTCTTTATTTGGTCTTATGTACATTGTATCGTTATCTGATCCTATTCAGGCCACTGAAGAAGAAAGGGAAAACTAGTGTTGGTGAATCAACCAAGCAAGGAAAGATGGATGTTTCTTCCAAAAGGTTGGTGAATATCAGTTAATCTATTTAAGTGCCACGTCTTGTTTGATATCTAATTTTTTTACTTCAATTTGTAGCAGTGGAGCAGCAGCATCCAATAGATCAAAGGGTGCATCCACGAAGTCTAGCCAGAAGTCCAAGGATGGCAACAAATCCAAAGTTTCCAAGGCTAATAGCAAATCTGAGAATGAAGTTAATAGAAAATCTAAGGACGGCACTCCTAAAAATGGTAGCAGTAAATCTATTGTTGCTGCTAAAAAAATGAGTAATAAATCCAAAAATATTGATGCTTCCAAGACAAGTGAATCAAAGGATGATGACAGTATCAAATCAAAACCCTCTGCCAAGTCTAAGATTGAAACTCCAAAAAGTGGAAAATCCAAGCAAGAAACCCCAAAGGCTGCCATTTCCAAAGGAAAACCTGTCAAAAGTGGTGGAAAGACTGATGCTAATGGTACTGGCAAAGCGAAATCTGGTTTATTGAATTTTTTTTTTTTTTTTGAGAATGATAACTCTGATGTTTCAGCAGGAGAGATAGAAGATGCCAAGGGCAAGAGTGCAAATTCATCCAAGGCACAAGGAAGTGAGGTGAAGAGTGGAAAGAAGCGTCGGAAAACCTAGAAGTGGGTATTTGTCCCCCCTGTTTATTCCTTAACTGGGTGCTTGTCTTCTGCTCATCAGTTTACTCTTCTTCAGAGCATTTAATTTTTGCTTCCTATGGCTAATGAGTTTAAGCTGTGTATGAGGTAGCTGTTCATCGATTTGTGGTAATTATCCCGTTGGTACTAGCATTGTTATCTTTAGTTATTGGTTAGGCCAGTTTAGTTGTAGTATCGGTTAGTATCTTTTGTTATTCTAGACTAGATGTATGTTATTTAAAGGCAACACTGGAAATTATTTGGCTAGCAACCTTCATTTAAAGAATTCTTACTACTAACAACTTACCCAATTAACGTTTTTGCATTGCTCTGCTGAGCTGTGGTTGATTTGTTGAGACAATACGTACACTAAGCGGAACGTAATCTTTATATGGTTTATTTGGTTTCGATTTGCATGTTTGAGTGCTATATAAAAATGATTGATTGTTTTCACTCATTATCGGTTGTCTCATGTAAAAGTTACAAATGGTTTTGTTTCAATAATCGGTTCACATAAAAACAATCAATTATCTTGTTTTTTTTTTTTTTACTAATCACACCGTCAATTTGTTTATTCCAACATTCACAAACATCCTGCGTTGGATAAGAATATCTCTGCCAAACTAGGCTGGAAAATTGTACTGTACTGAAGAATAATAATATCCGTTGAGACGTACGTGGCCGATTTTTTTTATATTTCTATGATATCGGATTAATAGAAAATGATTGTTTTCAATTATTGATATTTCACATTGATTCCAATTACCACTTTACCGCCACCAGGTCTCGTGCCAGGCCACTACTGTGGGTACTGTCTACTGACTACTGGCATGAGCTCAGGAGTGATTTTTACCTTATTCATAATTTGTTGGTTGTTAGAAGTTAGAACCCCTAATCTGTAGCTGCCTTTGTTTGATAGTTATTTTTAAAATATGATGCAATCTTTACTTTTTGTTTTTTCTCCATCTTATTGGTGATTATTGTTTATTAGTCTCTTCTTATTGGTCAAACGTTACTGCAAAGTGAAGTTTTATGTCGTGTAGCTTTACAAGAGGCCAAAGTCCAATTGAATTTATGGGCATACAACAGTGCGTTTGCTTTTGTCCTCTTGCTGAAGGCATAAGTATTGATAACAAGTGATCACCAATTGGAATTTTATACTTTTTGAATTGATTTGCAAACTCCACTTTTTCTTTTTTAGCTGCATATTCTCTTTCTGATAGAGATTAATTCATGCATCAGAAAGAAGCGACATCGTGTCAGAATGAAAAAATGTTTAAAAACACATTCTTGTTGATTGAAAGTTATTAAGAATGATATATTTAATGAGATTTTCTTTTGCTGAAATAAAAATGTATGAATTTTAAATCGATTAGAGTGTGTTTTAAGAAGTGTTAAAAATGTGTTCATTTTTTTCTGAATTAAAAAATATGTTCTTAATATTTATCTTGTTAGAATATTAGTCTTTTTTTTTTAATGTGAGAATATTAGTCTAATGTAACTTATATCATAAATGGTTTTAGTGTGAATTTTACCAATGTAACTGTTAAAATATATCTATATATTTACTTTGATTCTGAGTTGATGTCCCCAAAATAAGTTTAAACAGTGTAAGCAAAATATAATTCACATTTAATTATTATTTTAATATGTACATTTTTATTTTTCTTATGAGTTTATTATATCTAGATGGCTTAATATATAAGAAAAATAAACTTATTTTGCTTATATATATATAAGCAAAATGAGTTGCTTCTTCGAGATATATTTGTTTTATTAATTCTACATGTATATTGAGTATATCCCTCTGCTACAAGGATCTATTTTCCTCCTTGAACATATCTTACTTTCTCTTTTTAAGAGAGGAAAGAAATAGAAAAAAAAAATGATTTGAGAATTAAAGCGTTAAAAATGTAAGTCTTACGTCATTTATAAAAAGTAATTTGGGTATAAAAATGTGAGTACAGTAGGATTCATTCATTTCTACTCTTTTTCACAGGAACGAACACATCCTTAGTTTTCTCTGTGACTCACTCACTCACTCACTCGAGTCTGTCCTCTACTCTGTTGTTTATTAGTGCTGCAAAAGGGGAGGAAAAAACAAATAGAGAAAAACCCTAATCTTCCGGTTCCGCTCAAATTGGTTGAATTGGAGCACTTTTATGGCCTCAACGGAGTGAAGCAGAGTAGAGTGGTGTGAGTCTGTTGCAGAAGAGCAAGACAACCAATGGCAATGGCGTCTACAGATAAAGAGTTGGAAGAACAACTCCTGGAAGCGGGTAACAAGCTCCTCCTAGATCCTCCCTCCTCAGTGGAGGACCTCCTCTCACTTCTCGACGTAATAACGCCTTTTCCCTTCAATTTTTGCTTTTTTCTGTAGTGTGTAGTGGAGCTGGAAGTTGCTCCTGTGTAAAAACAACAAGTACATGCAATATTTGGTTTCAAATTGTTATTCTTCTAGCTCAATTGATGGGATAGGTGTTATAGCGCATCTGCTAAGTTATCAAATAGAAACTGTATATTTACATAACTGGTTGTCTTTTTCTAACTGAATTTGTTTTTGTGTATACATATTTTATGCTTATATTACTAAATATTGTATATCATTGCCGATCTCACATCAATCTCGGGTATTCGGGTGTTGGATTTGAGATTTTGTTGCATCTTCTTTACATACTTTAATTGCCCTCTCTGTTTTGTTGTTGTATTATGTTGCTGTTTTGTTGGGTCATTTAGCATATATTTATAAACTACAGTTGTTTGCATAACTACTAAGTTGTGTGAAAGACCAGCGTTGTTTCACTTCCTGTCAGGCTTTCACCTAGGCACTCTTTAGTTTCACAGGTGATGGAGAATTTTTATGATTTAAATAATGTCTCTGAATTCAGGCAACTGTTTATCTAAAAAATTTAAAGTACAAGTTTGAACTTTGAAGTGAGGTGAAGCTGAAAAGTTCCTCTCTGAATCTAAACATAGTCCTAAGTAAATGGTTGGTCAAAGTATTAAACACACTTTTTGTGATTTACATATTATTTTTTCCTTTGCACTGCAGCAAGTAGAGAGTTTCCTATCAAGGGTTGAACAGTCACCTAATGACTCTATGCAAAATGCACTCTCTCCATCATTGAAAGCATTGATTAAAGACAAATTTTTAAGGCACTCAGATGATGATGTAAAAATTGCAGTTGCCTCTTGCGTCAGTGAAATAACAAGAATCACTGCACCTGAAGCTCCTTATGATGATGATCAAATGAAGGTGTCCACGATTTTTTCTACTACAGTATATGAATGGACTTAACTATTATCATACTCTTTATGAATGACATCAGTAAATCAATTGAATTTTACAGATGACATTTTCTTGCAGGTGGTCTTTCAATTAATAGTATCTTCATTTGAAAATCTACATGATAAGTTAAGCCAATCATATGCAAAGAGGACCTCAATTCTTGAAACTGTTGCGAAAGTCAGATCATGTGTGGTAATGCTGGACCTTGAATGTGATGCCCTGATTTTGGAGATGTTTCAGCATTTCTTTAAAGCTATAAGGTAAGACTATAGTGAAGTTCAGCATCATCATGGCTTCAAATACTTTGTCGTCTAAAATACTACCTCCAACATGATTTGATTACTTTGATCTTTTACTGCATTGTCTGTGTGAACTATTTTAAATGTATTTTTATTTTTTCATGCTCAATACCTTTTCAACATGTACTAATACTGTTGTATTTGTGTATTGTATTGAACCCATTACCCGCACTTTTACCTGTGCAACATGGTTGTTATTTATATACCAATGCATTTTTTTTAGACAGTTTGAAACACTTAATGTGGGGGGCATGGTTCTAACCAGCTCCATTATAAAATTTCAGGGAACATCATCCAGAAAATGTTTTTTCATCCATGGAAACAATTATGACCCTTGTTCTAGAGGAAAGTGAAGATATATCCTTAGATCTGCTGTCTCCGCTCCTGGCCAGCATTAAGAAAGACAATGAGGTTATAGTTTGACAGTTACAATTTCAATGTCTCTAGTAAATTGCGATTTAAACTTGAACCTTGTTTTTGTTGTCCAAATTTTATCATTGTTTTGATGTTGATAATTATTGTGATCTAGGAAGTCTTTCCGATAGTCCAGAAATTGGGGGAGAGGGTCATTGAAAGCTGTGCAACCAAGCTTAAACCCTACTTGGTTCAAGCAGTGAAATCCTTGGGTATATCTGTGGATGATTATAGTGCAGTACTTGCTTCAATATGCCAAGATACATCTTATGACTTGGAGAAAAATGATACATGTGTTACTAGTGAGCTTGTGGTCAGTTTTCTGCTGGTTTTTTGTCAATTAATGATTGAAACAATTGATGATGAGAAAGTTCATGAAATTTTCTTTGTTGTTTTTTGACTTCTTTCAGGAAGATAAGAGTGAGTCAGCAAAACAATCACCAGAGGAGTCAACACATGTATGCCCCCACTTTAATGCCTCGTTTTTTCTGTCTCGTGATTCTAGATTTTTATCTTCCATTGAACACTGGAACATGTTGATTGTGGTTTGATCAGGTGGTTAAAAAGGATTCAAGGGAAGTTGCTCCCTCTCAACCAGAAAATACTGGTGTGAGTATATCTCCAAAGTTGGTCATGAGCAATGGTGTTGCATGTGTTGCAGAAGATAATGCTTTAGCTGATTCCAAGTCCATTAAAAAACAAGAGGATGCTGATGGTTCTAATCACTCTGAAGGTTTGAATATATCTGGTCAGGAGGTGCATAATAATTTGGACACTGAAAAAGTTGACAATAGTAAACAAAAGCCAAAACAGGCTACCAAGGGACGACGAATGAAATCAAGCTCTTCAACTAAATCAGCAAAACCTTCCAAGGGTCATGTTGCTGCTAACGAAAGGGAAACTGAGAAAATGCTTGACTATGAAAGCAACAAGAAGAAAGTTCCCAGTCCCCCTCACGAGGACCATTCTGTTGAAGCAGCAGGCCCTCCAGAGAATGACAATGAAATCAATGCTAAGATTTCATCACCAAAGGCATGCAACGATGAATCTGAAGTTGTTGCTTCTCCACCAAGGGAGAGCCTCTATGATGAAAATCTTTCAAGGAAACATGGACGAACAAAAAAGAAAGATGGACCTATAAAAGAAGGGGCTGCTGAGGATGCTTCAAAGGTGTCTGGAGGAGCTAGTGATTCAGATGCCAAACCTGTCCAGCAGTCAGTGAAAAAGGCACTTGGTCAGAAGTCTGATGTGAAAAAAGCTAGTGTGGTGGATTCTGTAAAAAAAGGAAGTGGGGCAGTTAATGATGCAGATGCTAAAAAGAACTCAGTCAAGAAATTAGATGAAAACAAAAAGGGTAGTGGTGGATCCTCTTCAAGGCAGATGGAGGACAAGAAAAAGGGAAGGCGGGGGAAAGCTAACACTGAAACGGATGTAGCAAAGTCATCTGCTATGGAGTTGGACAAGGTATCTTTGTGTGCTTTATAAAGTGCTTGCTTCTTTGTACTGTTTATCAACATTATTGCTACATGATTAATGATTTTATGCTGGTTTATTATTTTTACAAGTAAAGCATTAAAGGAATCGTTGTTAATTATTTAGGAAATGGTTTCTTCTCCGAGGTCTGGTACAAAGTCAACTAAAAATGAAAATTCAGAGGAGACTCCCAAGACAAATGTGAAAAGGAAAAGCAGTTCAGGAAAAGAAAATGTATGTATCCTGTTCTCTCTAAATTTTAAAATTATAATATTGAAACTTCCAAGATATATATGTTAGGTAACTTTTCCTTTAGTTAAAATCCTCTATGTAGATGTCTTTCTAATTCCAAAATTTTCAGTGTCTTCTCCTGTTGATTACTAATTATCTTGTTGCTGTATCAGGAGTCTAGTACAAAGGAATATGGTCAAAACCTTATTGGTTTACGGGTCAAAGTTTGGTGGCCTGATGATCATGAGTAAGTACTTAACATGTCTTCAATTTTTACATGCTGTAACTGGAATTTTGGTTAACAATGGGCCAGGCAGTGCTTTGTGCTTTTTGGCATTTACTTTTAAATTGTAATCTCTAGGTTTTGAATATATGGTTGTCTGTGCATTGGAACACGTGTTTTTAGACCTCTTAATGTAGACTAATGTTGTTGTGTTCATGATATTTGCATTATGTGTATTACAGTTACAATTGCTACATGTATCTGATTTACGTGTATTACAGTTATAATTACTACATGTATCTTTGTGTATCTTATTGGTTTATATGTTTTTTCTGCATTTATTTCAACATTGTTTATGATAAACTGTGCCTTATCATAATTTCACAGATTACTTTTCATAAATTGTAATAGGTACCTTCTGTAAAATTTAGTGGGGGAAAGCTTTGATGTGAAATAGCTGGAGAGAATATGTTTGAATTAAATTAGGGTATATCGTCATGCACATTCTATTTTTGATCAGTTTGCCTGTTCATTTTGATGTAATAGAAATATTTACTACATATTTTCACTGACACATAATCTGTTACAGGTTTTACAAAGGTGTTATTGTATCTTTTGATTCTGCCAAAAAGAAGCACAAGGTGAGTTGACAGTTTATTAAGTCGTTTCTCCACCCTTCCCATCACTGACAAAAAGCTTTGCATTTTTTTCTTCTGTGTTGCTGTTCCTTCTTAAGTATCTTTAACTATTTGTTGGAATGTCTGGATGGCATAATATCTTAGGCATAACATTTGGATTTTGGGAATGTTAGCGAGGGGGGGCAGGGGTACATTTAGGTATTGTTTCAAATTGCAAAAGAATATATCATACTGGTACTACTGTTATGGCCCATTTGTTTGAGCCTTTTTTAAATTGAGAAAAAAAAATCAAACACATGACATTGCATCTCTATCCCCATATAAAACACCCTTTCAATCTTTAATTAATTAATGGGAATTAAGAAAGTTTGTTAATGTAGTTAGTAACATTAAATTTGTTAATCATTTATAGTACTTTCCAAAATTACCCTTCAGATTATTTGGACTCTTTATCTCACTCTTTGCACCTAACTACCTTTCACCTAATTGATTATTTTGTGTTGATCATCTTCAATTCTCACAAGAATGATAATGAGTTTATCTTATTAATTTAAAATATTTGTTTATTGACCACAAAATTTGTAAAAATTATTAAGAATATTTTGGTAAAAAAAATAATTAATGCAAAAAACAATTTGAATAGGGTCTTGTGTAAAGGGACAAACATTTTGTTTGAAAAGAGTCTTATATATCGGTGGGGAGGTTGTGATTGGAAAGGTTTTTCTTGAAAATAAAAGTAAAACACAATGACAAACATTTTAGTGCTTTTCTCATGAGCTAGGAAGAGTAGCATGTGAGGAAAAACCTATTTTATCTTTTGACACCTGTTCTCTATTTTAGGTCTTGTATGATGATGGTGATGAAGAAACATTAAATCTTGTGAAGGAGGAATGGAAGGTCATTGAAGCTGACTCAGATGCAGATGAGGTTGGTCTATGCCTTGTACTTTTTAACACCAATTTTTCTGTCTAAATTAATGGCAACTATTTCTATGGACAGGAGGAACAGAGTGATCACGCAGATCTTGATGCTTCCACTGTTATGTATGTACTGCATATTGTTAATGTCATTTTTTGTAGTTACATCTTTGCTGTATTATCCGATATTTTTCATGCATGTTTTTATGGGGTTTGTGTATATTTGATGTTGCCCTTTTGCACAAAGTTTGTTTGTGTGTTCTTGGCTTAGTTGGGGCTGTTATCTCATCTCTGTGCTTGTCACTAATTTGTTGGATACATGTTTGAAAGAAAGCTACCATGATATATATGACCCCAAAACCTGAACCTACTCTTTTTGCAAATGTGTATTTTGTCAATGATGATCTGCCTGTGCCCTTAATTTGGAGCTTTTGGTATGATTTGCTATAGCATAGTTCTGAACTTCCCCCTCTTTCGGGTAGGTCCAGTGTTGTTGCTTTATTGTATTATTGATGTTCCAATTATGTCTGTGACCTTTAATTATTTGGTCTTATTTACATTGCATTGTTCTCTGATCCTATTCAGGCCACCAAAGAAGAAAGGGAAAAGAGGTGCTGGTGAGTCAACCAAACAGGGAAAGATGGATGCTTCTTCCAGAAGGTTTGTGAATATCAATTATTCTATTTCAGT
Organism: Glycine latifolia; assembly: GCA_013407115.1. NCBI lineage: Eukaryota > Viridiplantae > Streptophyta > Magnoliopsida > Fabales > Fabaceae > Glycine > Glycine latifolia. The sequence goes on along the minus strand of CM023946.1, from coordinate 5,343,823 downwards.
TTCACCTCTTGTTTGATATCTAAATTTTTTGCTTCAATTTGTAGCGGTGGAGCAGCAACATCCAGTAGATCAAAGGGTGCATCCACGAAGTCTAGCCAGAAGTCCAAAGATGGCAACAAATCCAAAGATTCCAAGACTATTAGCAAACCTGAGGATGAAGTTGGTAGAAAATCTAAGGCCAGTGCTCCTAAAAGTGGTAGCAATAAATCTATTGTTGCTGATAAAAAAATGAGTAATAAATCCAAAAACATTGATACTTCCAAGACAAGTGAATCAAAGGATGATGACACTAGCACGCCAAAACCCTCTGCCAAGTCTAAGCAAGAAACTCCAAAAAGTGGAAAATCCAAGCAAGAAACTCTGAAGACTCTCATTTCGAAAAGAAAACATTTCAAAAGTGGTGGAAAGACTGATGTTAATGGTACGGGCAAGGTGAAATCTGGTTTATTGAAGAGAAAATATTCCGATAATGAAAACTCTGATGTTTGAGCAGGAGAGGTAGAAAATGCCAAGGGCAAGACTTCAAGTTCATCAAAGGCACAAGTGAGCTCATAAGTGGAAAGAAGCGTTGGAGAAGCTAAAAGTATATATGTTTTCTCGCTGTTTATTCTTAGCTGGGTGCTTGCTTTGTGCTTATCAGTGTACTATTCCCCCATGGCTTTTAATTGTTTCTTCCTATGGCTAGGGTGATCAAATGAATTTAAGCCATGCCAGGTAGCTCTTCACCGTTCTGTGGTAATTATCTCGTTGTTGCTAGCAATCTTTTCTCGTTATTAGTTAGGTTAGTTGTAGTATGGGTTAGTATCTTTGGTTACTTTTCCATTGTTTCTAGACTAGAGGAATTTTATTTGAAGGCTAGCAACTTTCATTTATAGAATGCTTTGGCACTCCCTGATGTTTGATAATATATAAATTTACATTCATTCACATAATCACATTGCCCTTGTTTCAATGGTATTTTAAATTTCTATATATTTCAGCATCATAAGTATTGGTAAATTTATTTAGGATGGTGAATTCTATTAAGATATTAAAGGATTTAATTTTTATAAAAAAAAATCTTGTGATATCCAATGAATTTTTTTTTTAACATCTAGATTTTTAAATAAAATAAATAAATCTTATAGCATTCAATCAGGATTATTAGTATTTTTTAGGATTACAGTAAAAAATGGTGATATTCAATTGATTTTTTTATAACTTTTAAAAAAGTCTTTTGACATTGAAATATATATAATTTTGATGGATTGTATAATTTTTTTGTAGTATGTATAAATACTGGTGCGTACTCGGCTGATGCACAGGAGAATATTAAATAAATCATGCATAGTTATAATATATTTTGTAATGTATTTTATAAAATTTATTTTCTTTTAATTTCTTTTAAAAATCTCTATTTACAATATACGATAAAAAAAAGATATTATATAAGTTACTATGTTATTTTACCTTAAAGTATATGTTTTGATTTAGAAAAAAAAATTGTGTAATATTTGAACTACTACAATGTACAGGGGTTTTATATGTCTAGAATAGTGTTTATCTTAAAACCAATTTATATTTAATGCTATTAAAAATAATTTATATTTAAAGTTAAAAACAATTACATTGTTTAAAACGAATAAACTATTATTAACACTATTATTGAAGCACGAAATGTGAAAAAATAAAGTTTTCATATATTTAATAATGTCAATAATTTGTTAAATAAGTGACTATTTTTTAGATATATGTATATATAATAATATTTTTACTATTTTTTTAATCCTTAAACTTTTTATAAATTTTTTTTAAGTTTTAGAACTCTTTTTATCTGTTTTAATCTCTTAACTTTTTTATACTTACTTCTAGATTGTGAACTTTTGTTTCCATAATTAGTTTTAGTCTCTTAAAAAACATTAAAGTAAGAACGATAAAAAATTAAGAAACTAAAAACATAATTAAAAGATTTAAGAATTAAAAACATAAATTTTAAAAAATTAAAGACCAAAAAGATATTAAACTTTGTAATAATTGAAAAGGTTGACAACACTTGTCATCCAATTTAGTTTGTTTAACCAAATATGATAAAAAGTTTATTTTCTACAATTAGCTAGAAGATATTTGATTTTAACGTTTTGTTAATGATTTTTATTTTGAATCTTAGTTTTCTTTACATGGATTAAGTTATTGAATTTATGTTTAATGTTTTTTCATTATTGACACTCATTAACAAATTGATCCATAATCTAAATCTTGTAATTGGAAAATTAAGCTTTTGACTATTCTAATTTAATAACCACACGATTCTTGAGCCTAAAAATAGGGATGGATTATATGCATATGTGTAAATTTTCTACACCTAATGCTTGCTACTAATTTTGAACATCAGTGGTTAGGCAAATAAGAATTAAGTTGAACCGAGTTTGGTTAAGTTAAAACTTAACTTGATTTGACATAATTTATTATTATTTTTAGTTTAATTTTGACTTGATTTAAGTCAGTGAATAAATTGTTAACTCAAATCATATAAATTAAGAATAAAAAAATTTAAATCCTATACATTTTAAAATTTTAATTTATTAATAGATTTTGGATAAAGTGGTTGTTTATTAAAAAAAACAAATTAAACCTATTATATTGGTTTTTTAGGTCCACAAAGTATGACAAAAAACCCAATAACAATCAAAATTTGCATAAATAAAAATTATCCCAGCCTATATATATAAAATAATAAAAAACACAATAATTTAATTTTTAGTTCAAATGCTGATTATCAAATTAAGTTTTGAATTATTTTTAAGTTGGTTGAGTTGATTGTGGCCCGCAGTGCTCATGAAATTAACTCCTAAATGAAAAGTCATTTGATATTCTATTAGTAGCATAAGGAAAGTCAATCGCCCATGCCATAAATATATTTAGAGAACATGTGTAGCCAGATAAAGCAAGTTTATACAACATAATAGCACAAAAAGGACAAAAAGAAAAGAAAAAAACCTCTAAACGTGGATGCAAAAGCAGCCGCGGAAGTTCCATTGAGACGTCATACGTTGAGCTTTGTTATACGGAGCCAAGAAGACAAAATTGTCTGTTGTAGACACCAAGGGTCCTTTCCATGGAGAAGAAAAAAGAAATGAAAATAAAATGAATTAAGATGAAAGTTTTAAATTAAGTTATAATATAAGTTATTCTTGAATTTATATGAATAAAAATAATTTATTAGTTTAGAGAATTTGTGTTTAATTTTTATCATATATAAAAAAAAGTTGTGTTAACGACAATCATATATCAATAATATACTTAATCTCTAATTTAATAAATTGAAAAATTACTCATAATATTTAACCTAAAATAAAAAAATATATATAATATAAAAATATGAGTCTTATCTAATTTTACTAATTATTTCTTTCCATTTCTACTCTTTTTCCACGCAAAACTAACACACCCTAAAAAATCTAACAAATCTATAGCAATCATCAGTTTTTGGCTCTTACTTTTTAAATTTCAAAATCCTAACTTTAACCGATATTATTTGTTTTGCCTGGAGCCCTGGAAAAATATTCAAACCAACCGCTTATTTGTCAAACGCAGTAATGATAGTGATAAGTTGTACCTGTATATAAACACTTGTGTATCTATTGATCCTAGCAATAATAAATTGCAACTAACCTAGTCAAAGCATATTTCTTTCATCAATCATCATTAAACATCTACCTTTATAAAACACAATAAAAAAGTAAAAAAAATAAATAGGGAAATTGAGAAAAGAAACAAATAAGGAAGATGATATTTCCCAGAATATACTTAGAATTTTGTGTTCATTTCTATTCAAATTTATGAGTAATTATCCATACTTGAGTACATATTTAGTGGATAATGACCCTACTTATCATGGATAATTTATGTGAAATCTATAGAATATGGGTAGAATTATCATCTCTTTTATCATATATATATATATAATAATAATTTTTTGTTCTTGATGCTATTATCTAAATTTTATATGTAAAAAAATCATTAAAGAATAATTGGAAATAAATTTAATGTCAAATATCATAGATAATCACTTATACCTTTATGTTAAGTATTAAATATAATTATTTAAATTTTTTATAAGCTAATCATAATAATCGTATCTGATTCCAACATAATTTACTAAATGATACATGTGTTTTAAAATATAAAAAAATAACTTATTTATTTATTAATGTAATGATGATATACTTATATTATTTTTTAGTAATTTAATTCTTCTATTCGTTTTAATGTAGAATGATAATATAATTTTATTATATTTTGATATTTAAAATATTTATATATAAACTTGTAATTTTAAATGAAAGATATCATATTTAAATATGGATTGTCAAAACGAATAATTTTTTTTTCGTTTGAATAAGAAAGTTATTATTATTATTATTATTATGTGAATAGGAAAGTCGTCATACTTATGAGCCCTTTCTTGAATGGAACTATGGGAGAACCTTATCAGATTTATGAGAAAATTTTGTTCCTCTCGATCTCGAAAACCAACCTTCATTTCCCCTTTTTAGTTTTCTGCCACTCTGTTTATCATTATTATCGCAGGAAAAGAAAAGGAAGAAAAAAAAAAAACCCTAATCTCTGGAATAGCGTTGGATTGGAGCGTTTTGACGGCATCAAATCAATGGAGTGAAGCAGGTCAAGAGGAAGAGGAGGGCACAACCAATGACAATGGGGTCCACCGATAAAGAATTGGAAGAGCAGCTTCTCGACGCCGGTAACAAGCTCCTCCTAGATCCTCCCTCCTCAGCGGAGGAGCTCCTCCCACTCCTCGACGTAATAACGCCTTTTCTCCCTTTTCTTCTTCCCTTCAAATATCTGTTTTCCATTCCTTTAATCTGTGATTTATTAATCAATCAGTGGAGTGGAGCCTGGAAATTGCAAACTTGCTCCTGAAATTGTCTGGAATTATTTTCTTATTTCAAATGGTTATTCTACTACCTCAATTGGTTTGGCTGTGATGGGATAAGTGTTATAGCGTATGTGTTAAGTTGTAATAAACATCCTCAGATAATATAATCATATCATTACTGCACGCCTTACATATATGGGGTTCTGATTGGTGATTGATAATACTATTAATATGCTGGAATTCTTTGGTTAGGGATGTATAGACGATGTAAGTGAAGAAAGTTGAATTAGGTCCTATTTATTCAGTTTTTTTATTTTATTTTATTTTATCAATTGTTGGTTTGCCGGTGAGTGTAGTAAGCAAAGGGTTGGAGTGGTGCCAAGTGCCAAAAGTGATGCGTCTGACGGATGTTGGGCTTGGTTGCAGTGGTTATGGCAGAGGGGTTACACTGGCTTCACCGTAGTAATGTTTGTTCTCCCCCACACATTACCAAAGTACCCCATAATCTGCTGCCTCTATACCGAATCCAGCAAGACTCACCCTCCATCTTTCTGTTAATTTGCTGTTGAATATCTTGGTTTTTATTTTTTTGGATTGGTTCTGTTTATCTAAAAAATATAAAGCACAGCTTGAGTTTGAACTTCGAAGTGAGGTGAAGCTGAAAAGTTCCTCTCTGATAAAATATATGCAAGTCGAAAAACATAGTCCTAACTAAATGGTTGGTCAAAGTATTGAACACAATTTTGTGATTTTACATATTATTTTCTCCTTTACACTGCAGCAAGTAGAGAGTTTCCTATCAAGGGTTGAGCAGTCCCCTATTGACTCTATGCAAAATGCACTCTCTCCATCATTGAAAGCATTGATTTCGGACAAACTTTTAAGCCACTCAGATGATGATGTCAAAGTTGCAGTTGCCTCTTGCATCAGTGAAATAACAAGAATCACTGCACCTGAAGCTCCTTATGATGATGATCCAATGAAGGTGTGCACAATTTTTTCTACTACAATATATGAATGGACTATTATCATACTCTTAACGAAAGACGTCAGTAAATCAATTGAATTTTGCCGATGACATTTTCTTGCAGGATGTCTTTCAATTAATAGTATCTTCATTTGAAAATCTACATGATAAGTTAAGCCAATCATATGCAAAGAGGACCTCAATTCTTGAAACTGTTGCGAAAGTCAGATCATGTGTGGTAATGCTGGACCTTGAATGTGATGCCCTGATTTTGGAGATGTTTCAGCATTTCTTAAAAAATATAAGGTAAGACTACGGTAAAGTTCAGCATCATCATGGCTTCAAATACTTTGTCGTCTATAATTCTACCTCAAACATGATTTGATTACTTTGATCTTTTACTACATTGTCTGTGCGAACTATGTTAAATGTGTGTTTATTTTTTTGTGCTTAATTCCTTTTAAACATGTACTAATATTGTTGTATTTGTGTATTGTATTGAACCCAATACTCGTACTTTTACCTGTGCAACATGGTTGTTACATATATACCAATGCATTTTTTTGGACAGTTAGAAACGCTTACTGTGGGGGGGCATGATTCTAACCAGCTTTATAGTAAAATTTCAGGGAACATCATCCAGAAAATGTTTTTTCATCCATGGAAACAATTATGACCCTTGTTCTAGAGGAAAGTGAAGATATATCCTTAGACCTGCTGTCTCCACTCCTGGCCAGCATTAAGAAAGACAATGAGGTTGTAGTTTGACATTTACAATTTCATTGTCTCTAGTAGAATGCGATTTTAAACTTGAACCTTGTTTTTGTTGTCCAAATTTTATCATTGTCTTGATGTTGATAATTATTGTGATCTAGGAAGTTTCTCCAATAGCCCAGAAATTGGGGGAGAGGGTCATTGAAAGCTGTGCAACCAAGCTTAAACCCTACTTGGTTCAAGCAGTGAAATCCTTGGGTATATCTGTGGATGATTATAGTGCAGTACTTGCTTCAATATGCCAAGATACATCTTATGACTTGGAGAAAAATGATACATGTGTTACTAGTGAGCATGTGGTCAGCTTTCTGTTGGTCTTTTGTCAATTAATGTTTGAAACATTTCATGATGAGAAAGTTCATGAAATTTTCTTTTTGTCATTTTTTGACTTCTTTCAGGAAGATAAGAGTGATTCAGCAAAACAATCACCAGAGGAGTCAACACATGTATGCCCTTAATGCACCTGTTTTTTTCTATTTTTATGGTTCTACATTTTTATCTTCCAGGATTGAACACTGGAACATGTTGATTGTGGTTTGATCAGGTGGTTAAAAAGGATTCAAGTGAAGTTACACCCTCTCAACCGGAAAATACTGATGTAAATATATCTTCAAAGTTGGTCATGAGCAATGGTGTTACATGTGTTGGAGAAGATAATGTTTTAGCTGACTCCAAGTCCATTAAAAAACAAGAGGGTGCTGATTGTTCTAATGACTCTGAAGGTTTGAATATATCTGGTCATGAGGTGCATAATGATTTGGACACTGAAAAAGTTGACATTAGTAAACAAAAGCCAGAGCAAGCTACCAAGAGACAGCGAAAGAAATCAAATTCTTCAACTAAATCAGCAAGACCTTCCAAGGGTCAAGTTGGTGCTAATGAGAAGGAAACTGAGAAAATGCTTGACTTTGAAAGCAGCAGCAAGAAAGTTCCCAGTTCCTCTCACGAGGACCATTCAGCTGAAGCAGCAGGACCTCCAGAGAATGACAATGATGTTGATGCTAAGATGTCATCACCGAAGGCATGCAATGATGAATCTGAAGTTGTTGCTTCTCCACCAAGTGAGAGCTTCTCTGATGAAAATCATTCGAAGAAAATTGGGCGAACAAAAAAGAAAGATGGCCCTGTAAAAGATGGGGATGCTGAGGGTGTTTCAAAGGTGTCTGGAGGAGCTATTGATTCAGAAGCCAAACCTGTCAGGCAATCAGTGAAAAAGGCACTTGGTCAGAAGTCTGATGCGAAAAAAACTAATGTGGTGGATTCAGTAAAAAAAGGAAGTGGGACAGCAAATGATGCAGATGCTAAAAAGCACCCAGCCAAGAAATTAGATGAAAACAAAAAGGGTCGTGGTGGATCCTCTTCAAGACAGATGGAGGACAAGAAAAAGGGCAGGTGGGGGAAAGCTAACTCTGAAGCAGATGTAGTAAAGTCATCCGCGATGGATATGGACAAGGTATCTGTGTGTGCTTTATTCAGTGCTTGCTTCTTTGCTACTGTTAATCAACATTATTGCTGCTTTGTTATTTTTACAAATAAAGCATTAAAGGAATTGTTAATTATTTAGGACATGGTTTCTTCTCCAAGGTCTGGTACAACGTCAACTAAAAATGAAAATTCAGAGGAGACTACCAAGACAAATGTGAAAAGGAAACGCAGTTCAGGAAAAGAAAATGTATGTATCCTGTTCACTCTGAATTTTTCCTTCAGTGAAAATCCGTTATGTAGATATGTCTTTCTAATTCCAAAATTTCGGTGTCTTGTGTTTATTGCTAATTATCTTGCTGCTGTATCAGGAATCTAATTTGAAGGAATATGGTCAAAACCTTGTTGGTTTACGGGTCAAAGTTTGGTGGCCTGATGATCGTGAGTAAGTACTTAGCATGTGTTCAGTTTTTACATGTCGTCCTTGGAAATTTTGGTTAACAATGGGCCTGGAAATGCTTTGTGCTGTTTGGCTTTTACTTTTAAATTTTAATATATGGTTTTTGGATATATGGTTGTCTGTGCATTGGAACATGTGTTTTTAGACCTCTTAATGTGGACTAATGCTGTGTTCATGATATTTGCATTATGTGTATTACATTTGCAATTACTACATGTATCTTTGTGTAAACCTTTCTGTTGAAGTTATTGTGGTCTTGATGGTTTAAGTTCAAGATTTCCCTTATTGGCTTATATGTTTTCTTCTTAATTTATTTTAACACTTTTTATGTTAAACTGTGCCTTATAATAATTACAAAATTACTTCTTATAAATTGTTATAGGTACCTTAAAGTAAATTTTAGTGTGGGAAATGTTTGATGTGAAATAGCTGGAGAGAATATGTTTGAATTAAACTAGGGTATATATTATGCACATTCTAGATTCTATTTTTGATCAGTTTGTTTGCTGATTTTGATGTAATAGAAGTAATTACACTGACACATAATCTGTTACAGGTTTTACGAAGGTGTTGTTGATTCTTTTGATTCTGCCAAAAAGAAGCACAAGGTGATTTGACAGTTTATTAAGTTGTGTCTCTACCTTTCCTATCGTTGACAAAAAGCTATGTATTCATTTTGTTCTTCTGTGTTGCTCTGCCCATTTAAGCAGTCTTTAACTATTTTGTCAGAATGTCTAGATGGCATAATATCTTAGGCATACAGTTGGATTTAAGGAAGGGGGGAGGGGGATGTTACATTTAGGTATTGATTGAAATTGCAAAAAAAATGCTGGTACTGCTGTTATGGACTTATGACCCATTTGTTTGAGCCTTTTCTAGGAAAGGAAGAAAAATGAATTTTTAAATTGAAAAAAAAAATCAAACCCTTGAAATTCGACCTCTATTCCTATACGTAAGAACTTTTAACTAATTGAAGGGATTTAAGAAAGTTAGTTAATGTAGTTTAGTAGCACTAAATATGCTAATCATTTATATTATTTTCCAAGATTACCCTTCTGGTTATTGGGACTCGTTATCTCATTTTTTTCCACCTAATTAATTAATGTGTGCTGGTTATCTTCAATTCTCACAAGAGAAAGAATGAATATTTATTTATTGACTACAAAAATATTGGTGCTTTTCTTAAAAGAATTTTATATATCGGAACACAGGTGGTAATGGAAAAGGTTTTCCTGAAAAAGAAGAGTAAATTACAAACAACGAAAAAGAAAGTGATATTAGTGCTTTTCTTATGAGCTAGAATGAGTAGCATGTGAAGAAAAAAGAACCCTTTTTTTCAAAATTTCTTCAAGTGCACCCTATTTTATCTTCTGACACCTGTTCTCTATTTTTAGGTCTTGTATGATGATGGTGATGAAGAAACATTAAATCTTGTGAAGGAGAAATGGAAGGTCATTGAAGCCGATGACTCAGATGCAGATGAGGTTGGTCTATGCCTTGTACTTTTTACACCAAATTTTCTGTGTCTACATTAATGGAAAATATTTATGTGGACAGGAAGAACGAAATGATCGTGCAAGTCTTGCTGCTTCCACTGATATGTATGTGCTGCCTATTGATAATGTCATTTTTTGTAGATACATATTTTGTCTGTACTATCTGATATTTTTCATGCATGTTTTTACGGGGTGTGCATGTTTTTACGGGGTGTGCATGTATTGTTATGTTTCCCTTTGGCAGAAATTTTGTGTATCTGTTCTTGGCGTAGTTGGTGTATTGGTGCTGTTGTCTTGGTTTCTTACTGATTTGTTGTATATTTGATGTTCCAATATGTTAGTGCCCTTTAATTATTGAAGCTGCTGGAAATCCAGAAAATGTAATGGTTGTGAATTTTCAGTTGAACTTAATAAATTGTGTTAATTGCTTGAAGAATTACTTTTTAAAAAGTATGCTTTAATTTAACGGAAACATTTTTGGCAATGATATACTCATCTGTTAACTAATATAGATGGAAAAGTGCCAAATTGTAGGACATGGCTATTTGTATCCCTCGTGAAGAAATTGGACAATGTGCTGCATTGGTTTGATCTTTATCAATTACGAATGTGTTAGTAGATTGCTTAATGTTTTCCCTTTGTTTTGAAGGATTCAAATGGACATGTCTTGTTTATTGCTGTATTTTGTGATTCTCTTTGATGCTGTGGCTTACATGGTGTGCTTTCCAGCTGTTTCTTTATTTGGTCTTATTTACATTGGCATCGTTCTTTGATCCTATTCAGGCCACCAAAGAAGAAAGGGAAAACAAGTGCTGGTGAGTCAACCAAGCAAGGAAAGATGGATGCTTCTTCCAGAAGGTTTGTGAATATCAATTAATCTATTTCAGTGCCATGTCTTGTTTGATATCTAAATTTTTTGCTTCAATTTGTAGCAGTGGAGCATCAGCATCCAATAGATCAAAGGGTGCGTCCACGAAGTCTAGCCTGAAGTCCAAAGATGGCAACAAATCCAAAGATTCCAAGACTATTAGCAAACCTGAGGATGCAGTTAGTAGAAAATCTAAGGCCAGCACTCCTAAGAGTGGTAGTAGTAAATCTATTGTTACTGCTAAAAAACTCGGTAATAAATCCAAAAATACTGATGCTTCAATTGAGTCAAAGGATGATGACACTAGCACGCCAAAACCCTCTGTGAAGTCTAAGCAAGTAACTCCAAAAAGTGGAAAATCCAAGCAAGAAACCCTGAAGACTGCCCTTTCGAAAGTAAAACCTCTCAAAAGTGGTGGAAACACTGATGTTAATGGTAAGAGCAAGGTAAAATCTGGTTCATCAAAGAGAAAATATTCTGAGAATGAGAACTCAGATGTTTGAGCAGGAGAGGTAGAAGATGCCAAGGACAAGACTTCATGTTCATCAAAGTCACAAGGAAGTGGGTATTTATTCTCGCTGTTTATTCCTTGACTGGGTGCCTGTCTTGTGCTTACAGCATTTAATTTTTTCTTCCTTTGGCCAGAGTGATCAAATGAATTTAGGCTGTGTATCAAGGAGCTGTGTCGTTTGTGGTAATTATCTTCTTGTTGCTAGCATTATTTTCTCCAGTTATTAGTTAGGCTAGTTTAGCTGTAGTATGGGTTAGTATCTCTAGTTACTTTTCCATCGTTTCTAGTAGACTAGATGAATGTTATTTTAAGGTAACACCTGAAAATATTTTGCTAGCAATCTTAATTTAACGAATGCTTTGGCACTCCCTGATGCTGACAGGTTGACTAATGACTACTTACTAGTTACTACCCACCCAATTAACGTTTTTGGATTGCGTAGTGCTTATAGATGTGGTTGTTTTGTTTAGAAACCTTTAGTTTGTTCAAATAATAATTCACATTGATCCATTCGTTTTCCGAATGAAGTTAGCAAACTTTGTTCCATTCATTGACATTTTTTTTTTGGGACCTTGATTTCACCCCACCTCCACCAGGCACCAGGTCTCATGCCAGGCCCCTCCTAGCATGAGGGCTCACTAGCTCAGTGAGGTTACTTAAAAAAGAAAGTATGCAAAATAAGGGAAATGCCAGCGCCTTTATGTGTTTGGATAAAGATTCTTAAAATGACAGTATTTTAAATGCCAAGTAATTCAATTGAGAATAATTAAATTTCAGTCAATTATAAAAGAATTTGTTTGGATTATAAAATTTTACAAATATATTCACTTAAATTCAAAATAAATTTTGTTATCTGATTTTCTTCTCTCTCCTTGCTTTCTCTCTCAACGCACATAGAAACATCAATCTCATTAGTATTACAACAACAATCTCATGGCAAAATTTATGTCCCTGAAAATCTTTAATAATAGATTTGAAGTTATCTTTATTAAAGAAGCAAGTTCATTCACAACTGCTTCATGTCACCGACTGAGGCGTCGAGATTGTTGAAGTCTTTGCATATATTAGTGGTGTTAATGATGATGATGCAAAAAAGATTCTTTATGGTGTTAATGATTATGGTGGATGGGATGCTTGTAGAGCGGAGACACAACAATGAACTCCTTCCTCCCCCAAATGAGAACTCGCTTTCTCGCCATCATGGTGCTATCGTCACCATGACAATCACCCATCAAGTCATTGAAAAATGGAAGGGGATGATGTTGCAAATGAAGATGAAATGTGTTTTGTAAGATAAACATAGAGTGAGGAATTTTTAAAATCCAACCTATTTTGGTGGAATTTAAATTCTTAATTTAAATGAAGAATCAAAATCCTGAGGAATTCTCATATGAAACATCCAAACAAAGTAATGTAGTGAATAACAATTCAAATACCCTAAAAAATAAATTACCCTCTTTAAATGCTTCAGCCAAATGCAGGGTTAGCGTTTTCACGTATGTTAATTTTATTTTATTTTAGGTTGGGGGAGGTTAGGGTGAATGTCGTACACTCAACTAATTATTTAAGAAATACACTTTTATTTTTTATTGTCTATGATATGCTCCTGATATGAATTTTAATTCTTATGGGCCTAGGCCGAATTTAGGCTTTTTAAGGGTTTGAGAATCTGATTTATGTTGGGCCACCGGAACATATTTTATTAGCACATGGAGGAAAGCGTGACATTCTTTTCATCATATTCGTATATGAGAGTGTTATACAGAAATTTTTTGTTGGGAAAGGTAAAATTTATTGCGGTGATATTTACGTGAAATTGGTCTTCTATTGATTGATCGGGAGATATCTTTGGTGTAAACAGAAAAAAAGTGTGTATATAGATATATATACCACTAATGGAAAATAGGATAAAAATCGAACTCAATAAAGTAAATTGTTTATAAATAACAAAATGGTCTTGAAATTCAAAGATGACAAATTCACAAACTAAATTTTAATGATGAGAGAGATATGAAATTCTAGAATATGTTTTAATAATGTAAAACTTATTTATATAATCTTGAAATACAGCAAGTATAAAGATTAGAAAAGGAGTTGGAGAATTTTTAGAGATAATAAGAAAGGTTCACTCTATGGGTTTTTTCAAGAAAAAGTATACACAATGAGTAAAGAAAAACATTATTACAAGACAAAATGGCTAACAACTTTTGACATGGTGAGTAAGGAAGATAAGTCGGGAGATAAGGAGAATTTTACATCACAATCATAAAATAATTTACATGTTGTATTTTTATCTTGTTGACATTCTTGTCGACACTTCTTATTGGTTATTGTAGTCTTGAGTTTATTTTGACAATTTTTCTTTGATAAAGTAGTCAAGCATATCCCTATTTTTCTGATAAGGATTAGTACTCGTACTATTGCCTTCATATTTTATTGCTTTCTAACTCGAATTATTGATGCTTCTCATCCTATGAAGTCTCTCTTCAAACTCATCTTGAGATGTAGTCGTAGCTAATTTGATTTTTCTGAGCCAAAAATAGAATTTTTTTCTGTCTGCTTGATCATCTATTGGACTTCTTGAAATTTTATTAATTTTAGTCCATTGGATTAATTTTTCTTTGTTAATCAAAGCAATGACAAATTTCTTCCACCACGTAAAACTTTTATTTGTCTTGATAATAAATAGATGTATGTGACATCATCCAATCTTGAATAGGTATAAGTCCAGCACATAATCCAGGTTATCCCTTGTGATGCCATGAAGGATATGAATCTATAGTCTTCTACAAAAGTGGTCCGCTTCTTGAAAAATTGATACATATTGTCTACTTTTGTTGGAAAAAGAGCTTTTGTTAGAAAGTCAAAAAATCATATTATGAACCATTTGGAAAATTTTAAAGATATTCCTCTTTTAAATTAGATAAACCAAGAATGTTTATCAGGCTTAAGGTATAAAATTTATTCTAGGCTTCCATATATCAAAATAATTATAGTCTTTTGAAAGAAATGGTCTTGAAAATGATTTTGAGGTATACAAATGTTGTTCCCAATCAATATCAGATAAAACTCTTAAAATCTTGATTTTTGAAAATTGTATTATTTCATTGACATCTTTATTATGTGAGATCTCAATAGAATCAGTATCTACTAAAATAAACTCATAAAAAGCTTTATTCTTCCTATCATGTGTCATGGGATATTGCATTTCTTAGGGAAAAATCTTGTTAGCTAAATCTACATGAGGTAGTTCTAACCAATGCTTCTATGCTACTATTAATGGTATAACATCTTCTTTTTTAATATAATCTGGATCTGTTTCGGTATCAGTTTGGAAAATTTGTGAGGTATTGTCTCTTTCAAAATCTCTAGGCTTTACTAGAGTATTTAATGTATTGATGGGGAGTGCATCGATTTGATGGAGGAGATCCTTTAACAACATGTGATAATATATTAGGTCTAACATTGGGGTTGGTTAATAGTCTGGATGTTCCAATATTCGCCAAAGGTTGTATTGATTATTTCTCTTTATTAGTACCCAGTAGAGGTCCTTATTGATCTTTTGTTGTAGCCTTGGTACTAGTATTGGCTTTGCAGCTCATGTTGAACCCTGTAAAAATTATCTTGTTAAAAAATTTGGAAGAAAATTCTTTTCTCCTTTTATATGTTCTATATCAAATTCGAAACAGGATAATAAGGATTGTCATCTTGCAAAAATATGTTTTGAAATTAAATTTTTAACATCTTTTTGTAAAACACTAGACGTTGTTTTATAATTAGTTCTGATTAAAAAAATTAAATAAATCATCTTAGAATTTTTGTAAACATACAACTATTGAAATTATTTTTTTCTTAATAGTAGGATATTTTTGTTGGACTGGATGTCAAATACCTGAATGATATCTGACTACTTGTTCTTTTGAAACTTGAGCTATTTTTTGCTTAAGGATACCTCCATACCCTAATTCTGACGCATCTATTTCTACAATCAAAAAGGCTTCTGGTTTTGATATTCCTAGACATGGAAGTTTCTTGACTATCTTTTTTATTTCTCTCACGACTTCAGTCATTTCCTTTTACCAAACCGGAGGGGTTTTCTTAAGTTTATTGTATAATGGAGCACACACTATTCTGATATTGGAAATAAAATCAACTATATAATTAATACATCCCAAAAATCTTTATAATTGAATTTTATCTTTTATTTCATATGGAGAATATATCTGTAAATTCTATTAACCTTTGTATTGGAATAATGGTTCCTTGATATATTTCACAACCTAAAAATCTTATTTTTGTTTCAAATATTTTTATTTTTCTTTCAAAGACTACCAATCCATTTTCTTTAATAATTTTTTTATAAAGTTTTCTAAATGTTCTATATGTTGATTTATGCTCTTTAAAAATACTAAAATGTCATCCAAATAAACTATTGTCAAATTTTAATATTGGTAAAATATATTATTCATGATGTTTTGATAGCATTTTTTAATCCTTGTGTCATTATATTTCATTCATAATGACCAAAAGATACAACAAAACTTGTTTTTATATTTATCTTCCTCCCTCACCAAAATTTTAATATCCTGATTTCATATCAAATTTGAAGAATATGAGGAAATTATTTAATCTAGTTAAATCATTTTTATTTTGTAATGGATACCTGATCTATTTTAAAATTTTATTAAGAGGTTTATAATTAATTACTAATCTTGGAGGGTCTCTTACTACTTTTTTGAAGCTTTCATGACATAAAAGTTTGTACAACTCCAAGGAGATTTTGATGATCTTATTAGACCTTTATCAAGATATTCTTGAATTTATTTTTTACAACATTCTAAATATTTTTGGTTCATCCATATAGGTTTTACTTTTGTTGAAATATTTTTTTCATTAAAATTATCAATACATGGTAATGAAATTTCATATTTCTTTCTATGCCAAAAGGTTATTGGATTTGTTTTACATATCTCTTTTTTAATTTTTTTTCTTCTATTTTTTTTAGTCTAGTGTTTATTTATTATATTTCAAATTTTAAATTATGTTTAACATAGTACTTAGTCTATGTGATATGATGACAACAATGTATTCCTCCCTTGATCTTTTCTTTCCTTATTTGATTACACATAACAATTATAAACAATATATTTGATATTCTATTTAATAAAAATTTCAGCTTATAAATAATATTAGATTTTAAAAAATACTAGTCAAATTTAAATGTTTTGATCTTTTTGACCCAATTCAACTCAAAACATTTAGAAACAAATTTATTTGGATTGTTTTTTTCTTGAAAAATCGACTTAAAGGTTTATTTGAATAAATAACTTAATTAAGTGTTTATTGAACAAACTAATCGATGAGTTTTGAAACGTAAGTGATTTATTACCCCTGTATCTGTTTTCATTTCTTAACGCTATTGCATATTTTTTCTTTCAGCTATGTCAAAATAGGATTTTTTAGGTGAAGTTGGATATCTTTATAGTGAGAGTGAGAGTGAGAGCTAAGTCATTCTGTTTTTTTTTTTTTTTTCATTTTATTACATTAATTTTTTTAAAATTATTTTGATCTTTATGTTTTTGAAAATTTTCATTTTAATGTTTTTTCTGTTTTTCATTAAAATATTAGTTTTCATACATTGTCTATCAATTAAAATATTATATATATATATATATATATATATATATATATATATAATTTAAAATACTTATTATAAAAGTTAATAATATTATATAATAGTAACATAAAAAACTTTATATACTACCAATGTATTTAAATTAAATATTTGTTATAGTAATTATTTAAAAAATCACATTAATTTACAATACAAAATATAATATGAAACCAAGTTTTCTCAATGCACATGGGCTTGCAAGTTGTAAGTATCCATCCCACATGTCTTTGATTCCACGACAACGGACTCCTCGTAGTGTACGGATGTAAACTGATCGCACTTATGTTTACATTCGCACTTATGTTTACATTCCCACTTGTCTCTCAGTCTTTTGCAAACTTCAACCAACAAATAATACTGTCTCACACATTCTTTAATTTCTTCATTATTAATATGATCTGCTTAAAAAATAATTTGTTTGGTTTATATATTTTATATGTGATGATATTGTCTTTTATCCTATTTTGTCAAATATTACTAATTTTTATATTGCTATTATATATGAACACAACTATTGTAGGCATTGTCATGTAAAATATTGTATAATATTTAAGAAACATTTTATTTATCATCTTATTACATTTTTGTATGCTTGTAATCTCACCTTATCTTAAACATAACTATGCAAAATATCGTGAAAATTTAATGATTTAATTTCCCTACAAAAGCATGTATATACATATATTTTAATAAATTTTATATTTTGTGTGATAATGATTTTATTTATCTCGGAAATAAGTATACAAAATATATTGGAAATTAAATAAATTGTATTATCTTTAGTTTAGATAATTTGCATGTATATTAATGTGATTTAAAATGTTGGGTTGTAAATATAAATTGTTTTAATTTTTTTTACGCATATGATTGTAAAAAAGTATATCAATCTAACATTAAGAAATTTTAATCTCCTTTGGGGGACCATCTAGCACTCATAAAATATAAAGTGAGACTTGAAGAATTTAATGTTTTTTTTAATAAATTTCACCCTAATAATAGAGAGTATTTAAAAGAATCTGTTCATGTCATTATTTTTAGTTGGAAGTCTTAAGCAATTGGTGAATAAAAAATAATTTAGGTACGTGATACTCCTTTATTCCATTTAAATTGCTAGATTTTTTTTGAGAATTTTTATCTTTATTTATGTGTTGTTTCTAAAATTTAAGTTCACAAAAATTATTCTTTTATCAATTAATTATATTTCTGTTTTTTATCTTTAATTAACTTTTTATATATATTTATTGTGGAGTGGAAGGAGAAGAAAATGAAATAGGAATTTTTACAACTATTTTATTACAATAAAAAAACAATTGTATTTCTCCTTCTAAACACAACCTTAAAAGACAAACAAAAAAACAAAGGTAATATCTCATTAATAATTCATGATTGATTAAAGAGAAATAAGATTATACATTGAAGTAAAATATATTTTAGAACGTCCGTCAATTACAACTTATTATATATGATAAAATTGTTGATTTTCATGTTAATTATTTTAAAAGTTATATCAATAATGATTTGTAACTAAATGATAATATAAAATTATTTTATATCATTAGTGCATGATTAAACTCTTAATTAAAATTTAAATTTCAACAATGTATTTAAGATCATATCACTTACTTAACGTCAAGTATAAAAAAAATTACTTAACTTCAAAAATGTGTTTTTATAGATTCTTAATCAATTTAACTTGAGGTTTTGTATAAGCTTATAACGTTAGTATGCTAAGAAGTTTTTTTCTTCTTTTTTACTACAAACATCTCATATATTGTAACATCCCAACAATCTCACAAGAAAGAAAGAAAAGGATCCATAGATTATGCATGTATGAATTTATATAGTTGATGATGACTTAAAGAAATTATTTGATACTAATTACACCAATAAAATGCATCTATTTTTTGGTAACTTCACACTTAAGTGTGTTTAGTTATGAGTAGTTATGGGATGAGAGACATTCTTAAAAAAAAATTGAAAAACATGTGAATATGGACAAAATACATTAAAAAGTATCGTATTGATTTGTAGGAATAGTCGTTGATCGTGAAAATAGCTGGAGCAGATTATCAAGGTCTTAGAAATGGCTACATACGAAGGATGAAGGATTTTCACCAATAAATAATTAAGTGAAATATCACTATGTAAAGTGTTGTAGTATATGAGAACTAATGAGAAATCGACAATCAAAGAAACATGCATCATTAATAATAAGTGAATGGATACAAGATGAACTAAGAATAATGATGCACAAACAACTCTTTATTTTAAACACTTTTTCAATATAAATATGTTATTACATTATAAATCTTATTATATTTATATTTTTTTCTCATTCTATCTGGATATGAAATAATATATTAGATGTTCATATAATATTTTTTATACACTAAATTAAAAAAACATGCCTACAACCAAAGATCTAGACACCCTAGCTAACATATAGGCAAAATGTATTTTTCTTAAAAAACACATTTAAGATCTAAGTGTAAAAAGACCAATATTCCTCACTATGCTTAATTTAACTCACTAGAATCTACATACTTAATTTAAATTACGTCTAAAATTAGTAATTTCTTTAGATCAATCTTGCTCTAAAAAATTACTGATGCTCAAATTAAATTATTTTAATTAGGTTAATTATGATTCTACCCTTAATTAGTTAATTTTGACTACAATCTTGTAATTAATAACATAAAGATAACGACTAAAGAAAGAGGGTACAAAGTACGAAGGAACGGTCCCTGCCTCTGCCTGTGTCTGTTACGGTCTACGGCTAACATGATAATTAATAATAAATGGACGGCACCTCAATTTTACTCCAAAGGCCAACCGTTCCTTTTTGGGTGCATCGTACGGTTTCCATGCCTATGTCACCTACACATTTCACCAAATTACCACAAAACCTTACTATATTTTTTATTTTTTACATAAATAATTATTTCGTCGTCCTGAACTCCATCCGCTTCCCTCCCAACAATTTTAAGCACTCTGACTCTCTTTTGAAAGTTTTTTTTATCTTTTCCTCGCGGTACTTGTTCGCTATCGGTCTCTCGCCAGTATTTAGCCTTTAACGAAATTTACCGCCCGTTTGGGGCTGCATTCCCAAACAACCCGACTCGCCGACAGCGCCTCGTGGTGCGATAGGATCCGGACAGGACGAGGCTCTCACCCTCTCTGGTGCCCCCTTCCAGGGAACTTGGGTCCGGTCCGCCACTAAGGACACTTCTCCAGACTACAATTCGGACGCCGATGGCGACCGATTTTCATGGTGGGCTTTTCCCGGTTCGCTCGCCGTTACTAGGGGAATCCTTATTAGTTTCTTTTCCTCTACTTATTGATATGATTAAACACAACGGGTAGCCCTGCCTGACTTGAGGTCTCGCTGGGAGCGTGCGTCCACGCATATGGTCGTCTGTGAGTCCATAACTGACCGGCTCGCACGTGATTGATCTCGAGCGTTGCTCATCCACCATACCTAGATTTCAACTAACCACGAGACGGGTGCTCGCGTAATTTATGTTCGAAAGATAGAAATTCAAATTTTACTCCCTAAAAGTGATAAAAGTGCGACAAATCTATTCATCAGTTAACTTTCGTCTATTAATAAAATAACTTGTTGACACATTCAAAAACTAATTTGTAAGCACTTTACATATTTAAAGACTAAGATGATTATTTACTCAAAATATAATTTAATCTTCATCTTTTTTTTTTAAATCTAAGTATAACATTACAATAAACACTTAAAAAGATAATAATGCAAACATAAGTTAGAACAAACATAATAATAAACATTTTATTTGTTGTTTTGAAATTTCTATTGTGACAACATTAGATAGTGGTAAAATCAAGTTAGGTATCATTTTTTTGTAATGATTAACTTAATGACTATAGATTTTTGTTTAAGTGTCATATTTTTGGTAAGATACATTCACATTAGAAATTTAAGAGTAATAGATAGATTATATTTATTAATCAATACTATGCTTATTATTATGTTTGTTCTAACTTATGTTTGATTTCCTATTTTTTAAGTGTTTATTGTAGTATTATGCTTACAACGATTAAAAAAAGAGAAAGATAAAAATTAAATTATATTTTAGATAAATAGTCATTTCTGTCACTAAATGTAAAACACTAACAAATTTGTGAATGAATATGTCATGTATGCTATTTCATTAATACTAATAGATGAAAGTTAACAGATTGATATATTTGTCGCATTTTTTTCCACTTTTGGGGATTAAAATTTAAATTTTTATCTTTCAAAAATAAATTTATCAACGCTTTACACATTCATAAACAAAAATAACTATTTACCTTATTTTTTTTACTTAAATGCACCTCTTCTCTTCATGCCTTACGTTAATTGACTGCCAAATTTATTTATTCATCAATTTTTAGTTATTGGTTTTATTCTTATAACTAAAAAGGTCAATAATAAAAAATACTAATACTATTGTTACTTGCACCAAATTATTATAAAATTTCTTATAATTAATTATTTGGAGAGTTATAAAAAGAAGGAGAAGATCACAAAACAAGATGAGATACAGGAAAATAAAAATAAAAACGAATCATAAATGGTGTTCTAAAAAATTACAAGTATAGATAACACACTCATGATAAATACCTAGTATCATCGAACAAAAGGACGGATATTCATATAATGTAGTGGGGGCAATTATCCACAAAGTATTTTTTTTTTACTTTTTAAATAAATTTTTTTTCCATAAAAAATAGATATTTATCCTTATAAGATATTTTTAAAAAAATTAATACAAAAAGTTATAAAAACAAAAAGAGAAAATAATTTGTTACTAATTTAATCACTTTATCATTTTAATTTTTACTGTTTTTAATTTCTCTCATATTCTTTTAATGAAGTTTATGTTATTTTTCATCTAATAAAATATTATACTATTTTTCTGTTCCCATTGGAAAAAATTATGATCCATAACATGTGAAACAATTCACATAATATTATTTCAATTTAATTATAAGTCTCAAATTTAAATTCTTAACATGTAATTACATTAAATATTTTAAAAAATATATTAATAGAAGATGCATGTACTCTATAAAAATAAAATAATAATAAAAATTGACAAAAATAATAAAATACTTAGTTACTCCAAAAATAAATTATAAATGTAATCTCTTCTAATTTGTGATAAACTATATGTAATTTTTTAATAAATAATTTGGGTAGTAACGTAATCAATTAATATGAAATGATAGTTTGCTAATATTAATATTTTTAAACCTAAAAAACTATATATTCAGATTCAGTACTTTATTTTTTTTTTTTTTTTGTATCTGCAGAATCTGCTATACGCACGTCAATTTTTTTTATTAACACATGATTACTTAATTAAAAATCGTCAGCTTGTTGTCTATAGTATATAAATTGACTGCTATTTTAGTCAATGATTAAAAGCTCGTCGATTATTATATACTAACATTATGGCATCATGGCGTTCCGAAACCTCAAGGGGCAGAAGCTTGAACTCTTTTCCAGACTTTAATCTTCAAATTGTCATAACTGAGCTTGATTGTAAATTAGTGGTTGAGGGCCTTTACAGCTACAGTTCAGGGAATTTCTGAGTTTTAACAGTTAATGTTTGAAATTATGTATATATGTCACCTCTTTTCTGGTGACTATTGAAAAAAGAATGGCAACAAAGGTAGAAAATATTGTAACCAGAAACTTTCACATCCTCCTATAAATAGCAGTAAAAAAATATCCTCCTATATATATATATATAAATATGATCTGCTTTATAAGGTTTCCACTTTTTTTATTTATTTTCCCTCACATTCACTCTCCTAGCATCCATGTTGTATATCATTATGTGCTTTTAAATTTTAATATTAATTAGTTGAATGATGTAATATCAGAAATTAATTATATATATTATCTTACTCTTATCTCTTTTAATATATAATTTTCAACATCTTTAATTAGTTCTAATTTGAATATGAATATTTTTTTTAAAAACGATCAATAATTAAAATAACAATATATTACAACATAAATTATTTATCATAATCATAAAATATAATTTGTATGTTAAAAATATAAATATAATTTATATATTTATTAATATAAATTGTATAAAATAAACATTTTCCCTGTATAATGCACATGCAGGCTAACATACTAATTGATTGAAATTGTAAAAGTCTATACTATCTCCAAGTGAGAAGGGATCATGTATCATGTATGATTGGAGAAAGAAAAGTCTACAACCGGTAGAAAAAGAAAGTTTTAAGGTTTTGAGTGAAATAATTTGATGAGTGTGATATTTATATTTTTAATTAAAAAGTTATTTGAAATTTATCAAAATTTATTATAAAAAATAATTCATCAAAACTAATTTTTATATTTTTAATATAATAATTTTTTATAAAATTATAAAAAATCTTAATTGAATACTGATATATTTTGTTGTTTTCTTGAAATTTTTTTATTATCATAATCTCAATTAAATATCGAAAGATTTATTTATATCATTTAAAAGTTTTGATGAAATGTCACATGAATTTTTTTATTAAAAAATTATTTTAAAATTTCTTAAAATTTTAATTCAATATACTTCATATCTTAAAAAATATTTTGAAAGAAACTTATGAAAAAAAATATAAACATTTTTTTATTATGATATAAAATTATTTTAAATTATTAATATATTTTTTTAACGATATTGATATTTCTTTTAAAAAATATTAAAATTTAATTTAAAGATAAGAGATGAAAATGATAGATTAAAAAAATAAATGATTAACATATAGGATTGGAATAAGATATATATAAAAAACGGTTTAAATAATCTTTTGGTCTTATAATTAAAATAACGAGCTTTTATTTGTTTTTTTTTTTTTGTGATTAGGAGCTTTTTATTTTTAGTTATTTAAAAATCATGTTCTTATAACAATATTGATATTTCTTTTTAAAAAATATCTCTATAAATACTTAATGAACCTTGGAATCATATGTAAATCTTATAAATATGTGAATTTAAATTTTTTAATTAAAAAAATTGGTGGTGAACAATTTATAAGTAATATTTAATAAGTTTTAAAATATATTTTGACTCTAGTGTATCTCTACGACCTAACGTATGTAAAAAAATTTGTAAGAAAAAACATTTAAAAACATAATGGTTGAAGAATAATCTTTGTATTCAAGATGAAGATTCAAATTTATATAGCAGGAGTAGACAAGAAACAGTATTAAAGCAAAAAAAGAAAAAATAAGGTAATTTAAACTCTTATAAAGGAGACTGAATTAGAAGGAGAAGAAGAAAACAACTCTTAGAGGAGAGGGAAATTTAGCCCTAATAATTAGTAGGGGTTAGATTTGCTGGTAAATAGATAAGATTTGTTGGTAAAGTGAAACTGCAAAAGCGTTGCGAGTAGAAGCAAGATAAGATGAAATGAGTAAAAGGGGTAAAGGATCCAGAAGAAGAACAGGGCGAGGTGATGTTTGGGAAACGTTACAGTACGTGTGGTCGCAGTGAATCCTAATCGTTACTTGTCTCCCCAGATGTCGCAGGGCCAAAGTCCAATCAGCCCAATTTCCGATACCATCATTACCATAACCAACATTTGGTACCCCTCACTGATCAAACGGCAGGGAACACCCCTTTCTCAATCAGACGCTCATCGTTCCATCATATCCTCTCTCTCTCCGCCCACACCACTGCACACACTCTATCTCTCTCTCTCTCTCTTTATCATGTCGTTCGTGGTCTCTTAGTCTTCTCCTTAAACGTCACATTCACATTCACCCTTCAGAGTAAATGTTATTGCTACCTCATCACCATTAATAAATAATTTCGCTTTGCTTTAATTTGCTTGGCTTCATAGTCTAAGATAGATTTAGTAGGAAGAAAAAAAAACCAACCCCAAAGGCAAAAAAAGTGTTTTCAAGAGTGTCACTTGTGACATTTAACTATTTAAGGGTCTGTGTGTCTGAGAAGAAAAGCTGCTATCTATCATCTTCATTTCTCAAAGGGTGCAAGTGCAACTATTAAAAACTTCAGTCTTCAGACTCTGAGGCTGAGGTGTGTGTATGTGTGTGGGTGGAGTTGGGATCCCATGCGTGTCATTGCTACATTTTGCATGAGTAAGGGCTTTCTTCTCATCACTCTACTCAGGCAGATCGATAGAGAGAATATCAAAGTCCAAAAACAACTTCATCTTTCTTCTTTCTTTTTCCTCATATTTCTTGATTTCTTGTTACTTTTTTTAACTAGTATTTTATATATTAGTTAAAAGAATTACTAATATTTTTTTATTGAAAATTATGGTAGGTCTGTGTTAATATCATTTTTCTCTCTCCAGTTTTTAATCACAAAAATTGATACGTTAAGATCCTTCTTTTTTTCCTTTTCTTTTGAGATGTCTTGTTTGGTGTCAAACCCTAATTTTTGTTTTCTAGTAATTTATATAAAATTGTTGATGAATAAGATGTGGATCATAGAGTCCATCGTTTTTCCTTTAATGGTCGGTATCTCTCTATTCCTTCAGATCTGATTCAATTCCGAATTTTCCCCTTTTTTATTTTTCCAAATCCACTTATCTTTTTGTGAGGCTTTCCAAATTTGGACAGTATTTGTATTTACCCTTCCACTTAGTTTTTCTTTCTTGGGACATAGAAATTGACAGAAGAGAGTGAGCACATAGAGGCACTTGGTATAGTATATATACTGTTGCTTTTGCGTGCTCATTTCTCTTTCTGTCAACTTCCAGTGCTGGAAAATTCCTTGCAATTCTGGCTCTGCTTTGTTCCAAATTCCAAATCCAAACAAACCCCAACTCCACCCCACACACTCTCGATCTTTCTCCATACTCTGATGGAACTGAAGAACATCAATGGCCAATTCAGCAGGTTAATTATACAAACAGTGAAAAAGCAGTGTCATTTTTTCCTTTCTATGTTTTCTTTTCCCTATTTTTATGTTTCAGTTTGATGATCTATTCTCTGATTGATTGATTGGTTTTTATTATATTATATTTTACTAGTAATTAGTCATTTTTTAATTTAATATTATCTATGATTAAACGGAAAGCGTGACTTTCTATAGCGTGTGGCAGAACAAACCCCCTCATTAATAGTGCAGATTAATTTAGGAGCAAATTTTTTAATGTGTACACTATAGCAAGCATAGCATTGGACCATTCACGTCATATAGTATGGTCCTCACAAATTTTTTGCCCTCAACGTTCTTTTGCTCTCTCTGTCTAACATTATCTTCCTGATTTCATGTTCATCATTCCCTATATTTTATAATTTTTGCACATGCCAACGAGGTTTATTTACATAGTAAGAGGTACCGTTTCATGTTGAATAGTGTGTGTGCCCACCTCAGGTTAAGCTAGATTCTTGTTTTTTTGGATAGCTGGAAATTTGGATGGGTGTGTTATCAACCGGTTTTGGTTGGTTTATCTGATAAACCCTATAATCTTAACTGTACTGCACGTTGTTTGTCTGAGTTATTACAAAGTTGTTTGAGAGTTTGAGGATAGCATAGCATCATTTTGATTCCTTCGAATCCTAATATTTTGATTCTCCTAGCTAAATCTTCATTATTTCGGAGGAGGAGATTATCTTATTAAATTTTTTCTTTTGAATTATGTGGTGCATTTTAATATTGGAAATAAAGATTTTTGGTTGAGGTAATGGTTGATATTCTGCAGAAGATGCAGCATAATTTTTCCTCGAGTTGAATACAGATATAAGCTTAGGCTTTGACCGTTCTTAATTACTTCTTTGTGGATAACTAGCTTTCCGAAATCATGAGTATGTAGATGTTGTTACTGTTTCAACTTCTTTTTATTTTTTGGTGATTTCTCCTTCTCCCTTTCTATTAGAAATATTTGTTTCTATCTGCTATATTGATATCATATATTGGATGGGAACTAACATGCTTGATATTGTGATTCTTGTTGGCAGCATCAATTTGTTATTGAAAAGGTTAATTACCAATCAAACATAGTATTTTCCTTTTTCTTTTTGGCAAACATAGGCTTTTTGGCCAGTTAAAACAAATCAACACCCTATTGCTGCCGTGCCTAACTACTGGAAATTCACTTCTCATACTCCTGTAACTACTTCATAAAATCACACAATATAAATTAACTATATATAAAAAAAAACAGTATAAAAATTAACTGCTCTTAGCATATATGGTAATCAACTAGTGGCACTACAGTGGCTTCTTATGGCAATGGTCGTCCTTCCTACAGTTCTGAAGGTTAACAATTTCAATTGTTTTTCCCTTTTTAATTGACTTTTATTGGTTACTGGAGATTACTGAATCCATTATTTCCTCAATAAGTTTTGTTAAGGTTTTCAAAACAAAAATTTAAAGCTATTTTTTTAAAAATAGCTTGTATCTTTATGTTGGTTAATTTGTATGCACTTTTGCATTACTATTATTATTATTATTATTATTATTATTATTAAGTTTGAAGCCGTCGTCTTTAATGCCACAAAGATTTGCAACTCTTAATTTCAAATAGGGATTGCAAGTTTCTAATTTCTATATTTGTTTAATAGCTTAAGAATTTATTTTTCTGGAGTTTTTTCCCTAAAATGTTTACAAACCTATCCTTTTCACATTTATTTTGGTTTTCCGTTGATGGAGACTATATATACACTCCCATTGGCGAAAAGACAACAAGGATTGGTGAATGTATTAGAACGAGTACGTGGTGGATATGCTTGCAATTTTATTTTGTTTTTTCCTGGAGTTCTTTAGGTTCAATTGTATTTATATTCTATGATCTGAAGAATATGCTCCATAGTTTTATATAATTATATATGTGACTAGATTTATCACGAATATACATTATGTATTTCACGTGGCTAGAATTTAAGCCCGCTTGAAGCATCAACCATGAAATGTAGTTTTTTTTTGTGCGATTAGCTGATATGGTTTTCACATGTATAAGTGATGAATAAGATTTACGTATCCGTTATATTTGCAAATGATTTTGGGTTGTCAAATTGAATCGGAGATATTTATAAGTTCAGGCTTTTAAGACAAATATACTTCATAGTATTTTTCAAGACCCATATCCACTGTACTTGTTTATAAATGAGTGGTCAATGGATTTCCTTTTGTACTCTTACTTTTTGTCTTTCAATTTGGTTTGTAATTCTGAATAAAAAAAAAAGCAAATCCTTTTGTGCAAAATGAATATATGGTGATGATTATTGTAATTAAGCATTTTGTTCAGTTCTTATATGCACAACAATCATAACCATAATTAGATGCCGTATGGATTATTGATTTATATAGGATTGGTTTGATATATATTTTCCCCTTCATAATGATTCATTGAAAAACATTTCATTCATATATAGAAGATTCTATTGTTATTGTAGGTTAAAGGCTGCTACTCAGCATCTAATGATTTTTTTCATGGTATTACAGTACACACTGTAATTGTTCCCTACCTATAGGTCAGAAAATCAAAGTTTTACTGCCACCCAGCATACTCATAGCAACCCTTTTAGATTTGAGTAGACACTCCATTTTTTGGGTGTATGAATGGAAAGAGAGGACAAAGAGAAGAAAAACATGATGTGATGGGAAATAAAGAGAAAGATAGGAAGAAAATGAAATGAAAGAGAATGTGAGCAAATGTTAAGTATTTTCCTTCAGATTCTATTACTTGTGTCCCTAGTGAAAATTGATTCAAACGTTTTGTTTCCATGGCTTGCATTTTGTATAAATAACAGAAAATTTATACTAAAGAACTTAAGATTGCACATATGAATGCATTCATTCTTGTATATTTTTAGCATTCTATGTGGAAGTGTGTATATTCAACAAAGAAGTTAATTAAGAGGCTAGCTATTTGATTTGAGAAAATATTTTCTATTTGCACTTCTAATTACAAAAAATAGCTAGGTCCCTTGTTTTCACTTCTTTTTTTCTATGAAAACTTTTGAAAATGGAAAATAAAGTGACATTTTTGTAATCAAAAGAAAAACTAAATAATGTTTTCAAACCAGTATTTTAGTTAATTGGATGCATTTTCATTTTAGAACTGAGTTAAGAAGTTACAAGTAGTGTTTTGATTTTCTAAAGAGCTTCACTTGAAATTGTGTTATTTTTTCTTTTCATTCTGTGCCATGGTTTATAGTTCAAAGTGATTGTTTAAATTATGTGTCCACTTATTTATGTCCCTGCTTTCTCTATTTGTGTAAAATCTTATCTAATCTTAGCAATTCATATTGAATATTTCATCATTGTGTACAACTTCTTTTGATAAGACATTCAAATAATGATTGATAAGGCTATAGTTTTAAATTTGATTGTCCAATTTTTTCTTTCTAAAAATATTTAGGCTAATGATTTAGCCACTTAACTTTATCTTTTTTTTAAAAATTCTAGTGCATCAAAGTTACAAAATTTTATAGTGAAACTTATCAAAATAATTTAAGCTTTTCTAGGAAACTTTACAATTAAGGATGTACTTGTATTTTTTTAATGTTTTGTGATCAACCATTTTCAAGTGACAATTTGGAGCTCGGTAATTAAGCATCAAATGGAAGCTGGCATTGAGACAATAGCTTAATTCATGGTGACATAACAAAATCTGACAAAGAGTGGTCAAAGTTGTCAGCAAAACCAGTAATTATGAAAAATATTTTTGCAAGTTCCTCTTTGGCTAATTGATACTTTTTTTTTCCTCACAAGTCAAGTATTATCATTTCAAAATTGATAATCTCTTTCATGCACAATTTTTATTCTTGCTTGTCTTCTCCCGTCTTCATTGCTGTCCTCAGTAGGTATTTGCATTGAACTTACCTATTATTAATAATATTAATTCATTTATTATTAGGCGTTTATTATAGCTGTTAAGTTGTAAAGGTAAATAGGATCAAATTTAATAACCTTACTCATTTGGGTGCTTCTAGTATATTATTTTTTCTGCACAAATCATCAACTTTTGAAAACTTGAACTTTTGGACTTAACACTGATTTCTAGTTACTTTGGGCTGACATTTAATTTTGTGTCTGCTAGTAATTTTCTATTTACATGCAGATATAGGATGAAGAGTTGGATTCATCCTCATTACTAAATATGGATTGAGAAGATATCATTTTATATTTGTGGTTAATAATTTTGTGTTCATGCCTGTGTCACTTGTTGATCAGTTAGTTTCTGAAGAAAAAGCTAGCAAAATCCACCCTTGGATTGTAGTGGGGTAGCTGACAAAATAACGGGATGATTGGAATTTGAAAATGCTAAAGGAATAAAAGTCAGAGGGAAACGAAGTACGTATGCTGACATTACTTTAGGTTTGTGGGAACATTTCATCACCCTTCTGAAGAAAAATGTGATATCATGTTTATCATAATGTGAATAACCCTTACATTGTACTTTATTTATTTGCCTTGTGGTATGAGATGTGTTGTTTGGAAATAATTTGTAAAGATTTATTTCTACTGTTTTTGTTTGTGAAGTATTTTCAGTCTTTATGTTTTCAGCTTAGAATGAAGTATCTACACAGATGCGGAAGACAACAATGAGTTGATTATAAGAGAATTTTGTCTGAAAACTCTCACTTTTGAAGTGTCAAGACGAAGCATATCTAAAGACTAAAGTATGGTTTATGATATGAGGATTGTGTGGCTGTAATTGCTGCTCTCTTCAAATATCAGTAACTGTGCCGGTCGTTGCAACTTGCAAGTTGAGCAGGGAATGTGGTATCCATGTCATCATTATCATTAGGAGATATTTTTGGAACAACTGCTTTGAATTTATCATCATTTTTAAACTACTACTCAGTCTGTAAATGTTAGCCCAGTTTTAGGCACGAGGTGCAAATTAACCAGTTGGAACCAAAAAATATGCTTTTACTATTAGAATTTTGTAATCAGATTCTGAAAGTAAAATTTCCTTGTGTTTTTCTTTTTATATAATATTATTGGTATTCAAAGTTCAAACACTGTTAACATTCGATCGATTAATGACTTATTTCAAAAAAAAAATCGATTAATAACTAACTAGACAATACTAGTTTAGTTTAGACTACAATTAAAACCTTTTGTACAATTTTTTCATGCAGAACAGATCTCTAATTAAACTAAAAATAGTTTCCATCAGTTAATCTGAGGTGGTTAAAATTGCCTTTAAATATTTTATGCGCCACTTATCCATAATAGTCCTCTTCTGAGTTCTTATATATCCTTGTTGAGGAAACAACATATGTTAAGTGATAGGACTCTTTATCCATCAGTGGATATTTTTAAGAATGATTTCAATTATAGAAATAATACTTGCATAAAAAAGTGTATAACCAAGAGAGAAAGAGACAAAAAAGATAATAATTTGAATTATAGATGTAAGAAATGATAGAAAGAAATAAAACACAATAAATAATGTATAAATTATTATATGAATTGTTGTATATGTATGATCTCTATTTTCAATCAAGGCACGGTGTTCATTTGCGTTTCATTTTCTTCTCATTGGAGTTAATTTTTTGTCTATTTTATGATAATGTATATTTAGTCTGCAACTCCATTTCAAATCAGATATTAAATCCTAGAACTTAATTAGTCAAGAGACTCATACAAAAACTAATGTCCACTTATAAATCAGAAGTTACGTTTTTCACATTGACACATTATTCTGATTTCTTGTGTTTCTCGTGAATATATTCAATTTTCATAAAGACAAATGCTACTGAGAATCTGAATCATTCATTTTTCTTGTCGAGGCTGCTACAATTGTCACCCTCTCGTACTGTTCGTGTACGCAACAAAAAGTTTAGTACTTTTACTATTATACATTGCACATTGATTCATAGAAAGGGGGGAAATCATGGCAAAATTTACAGAGAAAAAAAAATAAAAAGGTCGGTATAGTAAATAAACTTTTTATACACCTTTAAGCTTACTGTAATCATTTTTATAAAATTTCACCTAAATTGTCTATTACATTACTTTTAGAAAAGCATCTATAATAACTTTTGAATTTAAAGGCTATTCAGTGACAATAACTTAATTTATCCTTAAACAATAAATGTGATAAATTAATTTTTTGGATTCTCGTGAAAATATGAAACGATCACTAGTCATTACAAAAGTGGAAATGCATCTATGAAAAAGAGAATATGGTACCAATAAGTTTAAGATTAATTATAAAAAAATATACAGATTACTGACAAATTTAACATCACTAAATTAACTACACTTCTTAATTCTTGTGAAGATGCCCTACATATAGGACCCAGAGGGAGTACATAACTATGATGCGCGTTGCTTTTTAGGCGAGAAATTCAGCTTCAACCACTTTGATCTAATCTATTAGTAGACATACTCAAATATATTAGCCACTTTTTGATAGAGCACCAGCCGCAAAAAGAAGATTCCTTCGAGAAAACTGGTTCCAAGAACAGAAAACAAGCATCAAATCATATCAAAATTATACCAACAGTTCAACACTATACACGACCATTTAATAAAGCGTTGAGACCTTACCCGCAATGAGTAAACTGGAGTAGATTTGGTTGGTAGAGTTTTCAGCGATCTAAGTCTGTTAGCACTCCCACTTCTAATGTAAAAAAAAGTAATCAGTGGTCTTACCAAAAGAACAAAATTGTTTAGATGGCATTTAGTACAAGTACTATTTTAACATTCCCGAATAATATTTGGGAATAAAAGATCCTTGAAAACGTTAATTTGTGAACAAGTGAGAATAAAAGTTTCACGCATTAATTGAGTGTCAAGTTAGTAAACTTTTCCATGATAATTGATGGTAAATATATTATTCCTATAAAAGTTAAAAAATTACAGTTTATAAATTCTCCCAAGAAAGTTGTTTGGTTAGAAATGAAAGATTTCCTATTGTCAAACGATTCAAAACAATTATGCCATAATAGACGAACTTACTTTTCTTCAGCCCTAGAAACCTTGGTGCTCGTATTTACATCCCACAATTTTACAGTGCAATCAGCAGATCCAGATGCTATCACAGAACCTTCAGAACTGATACATCCAACAATTATGAACAAGATTTATGTATTGTGACCAAATTGATAGCAACCTCAATAACCATTAATCTCCTTCCTAATTATGATAAAGTAGTGCAGCAGGGGATCACCTGAAGGCGAGGGACCAGACACATGATGTGTGCCCAATCAAAGGTGTGAGACAGCGGCCACTAGAGAGGTCCCACATCATGATTGTGCCATCTTCATCACCAGATGCCATATAGCGACCGTCAGGAGACATTGCCAAAGACAAAATCATACCCCTGTGGCCAACGAAAACCCGGACACACTCACCACTCTGCACATCCCATAGTCGAATTGTTTTATCACTGGAACCAGTTGCAATGTAGTTGCAGTTGGCATGCCATTGCACACACTAAAAAAGATCACAAAACAGGTAAGGAGTGTTGCCTAATACATAATGATTAGCTTCTAAGACTTGAAACACGAAATTTGATTTACAAACTCATTTCACGATTTATTTTAGTATAGCACCTTTTTTACCTTAAAGATTAGGTGGCAAAATATAGGTTCCAGTGACAAATATTTTTAATTTCAAACCCAATTCAATAACTCTACTATTATAGGACTTTATAAGAGACAGATGAAAGGGTCATTTTTACCCTTCAAAACACACATCATAAAACCCTGCTTAATCATAAACCACTGGTATATGACTCTGAAGCAATCAATACGTAATTATAAAATTAAATGAGATGGTGGCAAATATAGACCCCAAAAAATAACAAAATGTGAAGAAAATTAGAAGCAACATAGAATATTGAATGTAGTAACTTACATCAACATCAGACAAGTGCCCTGCCATTATTCTTAAGGGCTGTATCCTGTCCATGGACCAAATCCTAGCAGTTCTGTCATGTGACGAGCTGGCAAAATAATGCCCAACAGGACTAAACTGCATCCATAAAAAGAAATAAATAATATAGCATTCCAGAACGTACATGCAAATAATGATGTCCGGAGGGAGGAAAAAAAGAGTAACAAAATATCTTTACACTAAGAAATCAAGATTTTGCAAGCTGCAGCAATTGATTTGAGAGTACAAAGCAAAGCATTGATTTTTCAACAAATCCATCAATGCACAAATGTCATATATATAAAACTTTCATATTGTACCTAACTAAATCAAAGGTGTCTATTTTCTAGAATAGCATGCAGAATACTAAACATCTTACCGTATAGAGGCAACAAGGAAGAACTATATTGTATCATTTAACTATATGATAATAAAAATACAAGGAAAAGAAAGTAAGAAACAGAGTGGGCTTTATAAAGGCTTTCCCTCACAGATATGCTAAGAGATAGGGTGGCCTTGCTACATTGATGTCATTTGTTAGGGTATCTCTTTGTATCCTTCTTTTTTGTCTTATCTTATTTCTTTTACACAAATTAAAGTGGACCACATCAATAACACATTTGGAGCATATAGAGAAAATACTGTGGTCTAACGTGCATATACAAGCACATGCTATATTTGTTTAAGCAATTAAAAAAATAGACTGGTATGTTTTTTTGTTTAAAACACATGCTATATTTTATTGTTTAAATTTTTTATTTGTGTAACAACTGGCATGTTGTTCTACATCCACTATCAGAACAGAATAGTTCAGAAGAAAATGTTTTACCTGAACATCCCAGACAGGGTAATTGTGACCCTTATAACAAACAAGATTGGCATTAAGTTTTGTGCTCCATAATCGAACTGCATAACCATTTAAGATTACTACCGAAAGTTATGAAACAAATTGGAAAAGAACATCAAATGAGATCAAGTAAGCATACTTGTCGAGTCTGCTGAGGATGAAAGGATAAAATCCCCGACAGGACTAAAAGAGGCTGCATAAACAGGGCCTGAATGACCTTGAAACAATGTATACTGTCTTTTCCCACCACCTTGCCCAAATATTTGTTCATTTTGTGAGGTGTCATTCTCACCCTGCGAAAGAGCTAATGATAGCAAAATTGATAACTAGACGTTTATAGCAAGCAAAGCCATTTGCTCATGTTCAAATAAGCTGACTTCCAACCAAGCTTGCTTTATTTGTTCAACTCAACTCTCAATTTTATTTTAGGGGCCCAGGTGTTTTACAGTTTTAGCAATTAAGGGAGAAGGGGAGGGGGAGGGGGGGTATCTGATTCATTCCCAATCATTTTGAAATAGAACACCTCTAACCTCTCTTTATACATGAGGCAGGCAGTGAAAAGTTTCATATGTAAAACTACCACTAAATGTCTGGCTTATATTAAAATATAAGTTGTTTTCCTTAGTGCATTGATTAAACTATATTAGATTACTGAAGCATGTTACAGGTTAAAAAGTATATTTTCTCAAAACCATTATACTTGTTTATAACCATATTCACATTTGTCAAGCAATGAATGCAACCGTAATAGCTTGGTTTAAACAAAAGAAATTTACAAATACAAACTTACAACTGGTCTGTTGTTGTCCAAGCTTTGCCATATCCCAAACCTGTGCATACAATTCAGAAATTACTAGAAATTCAATCACCAAGTATGTCAAAACGCCATAGAAAGAGGGAGGGGTGGATGGAAGGGGACATGTAGAGAAGAAAATAACCTTCAGTGATGAGTCCGAAAATCCTCCAGCAATCAATGATCCATCATGGGATATTGATGAACAGCTTAAACTGAGATGATATGCAAAAAAAATAAGTATTAAGCAACAGAAACCAAAACTATATAGATAATGATAAATGCGTCTTGGACATTACCCATTATGTGTATTGATAAATGTGTAAAAGCTAACTGATGGCAATGCAACACTGCTAAGCTGTACACGGTTCCTTAAATCCTCAAGGATGGACTGTTCCGCCTCAGCTGGGCTGCAATAGTGCAACATTATGAAATTAAATGAAATGAAGTTACAATTACAAATTCAATAGATTCAGATTGAAATTTTGACATCAATTATTCATACATTACATAAGCTGACATAGTGACATCATTTTTTTTTTTTTTGATCGGCCAAAGTTAGTTGTTAAATGTTAGTGTTTTTGTTAATGGAGGGATTCGAACCCACGACCTCTCCCTCCTTCCCTTCTTCAAACTTTTTTCCCAACCACCCAACCAACCTTATATCTCCATAGCGACATCATATGATCATGAAAAATACAGAAGTTTGCCATTAACTATTTTAGTATTTGACATGCAATTTCAACTGAAAGGAAAAAGAACATAAAGCCGTGATTGCTTTCAGCTTTGATCCACATCCTACTTCTAATTTCAAAAGCATGTTAAATGAAGATATGGAATCAAGAGAATACATTGTGGGCAAGGGGAGTTCTGGCTTAACTCGAGGAGCTGAAGGTACTGTGTTAGCTTCAGGTTTTGCACTTTTTCCAATTGCACTTCCACCCTTATCCTTTTTTACTTTTTTGACTGAAGCACCTTGCTTTCCTCCTTCAATGGATCTTTTCTAAAAGATAAATATTTGAAAACTAAAGTGAAAAAACACTCAAATATGGGATGCATAATAGTACTGAAGCAAATGAAACATCTTAAATTAAAATTCATGCACATACTTTGTTAGAATGGCCTACATCCTAGAAATAAATGGTACTGTATTTCCTCATATAAGCATTATGTGAATTTGAATAATTGTCAGAGGTGAATTTTAGAACAGATATACCTTAGTCTCGTCATTCTCCCCCTCTTTTGCTTCCCCTTCACCCTTTTCAGAGTCTGAAAGCAAGGCCCCGGCCTTCTCCAGCCGTTCTTCAAGAGAATCTTCAAGCAACTACGGGAGAAACATATTGACATTTAAATCGGATAATTAGGGTTGTATTAACAGAAACATCAGCAAAATAATTTGTAACTTTATCAAATTTTGTACATAACTACATATAATAATAGACTCACCCCCCAATGAATTTCTTTTTGATTTATCTGGTTTGCTGCTTCCTGGCTGCTTCCAGTAAGGGTAACAGCTTCCGGATCATCGGAAATTAAGCTAGGTTGTCCAGGGGTTACTATATTACAACAAAAAACAATGAAGTGCATGCAATGACAAGGAAATTCAAATGAGAAGATGAAATCTATAATGAATAAAAGTACCTTGAAAGTTAATATGCTCATTGATAATACCAAGTATAGTGGTGGATTGCGTACTGTGTAGATGTTGCAACAGAAGCTCATAGGAATACTGGCAAAAGTCAAAACATCAACTATTATCAGTTTTCCCCACATATTTAGCTGTATTTTAATGGGAAAACGTAAAAATCACCATGATGAAAATTAAGAAACAAGTAATGTAGACAGAGTAGACAATGACGGTCCATTTTTTAAAAAAAGGACCAAAAAAGTTGTCCTTTTGAACAAGATTCCAGGGATATATTGCGGATATATGAATTTCATATATTGATAAAAAAAAATATAAGCTAATCTTGAGTCTTAACACCTGCATGTTACTTCCGTTAAGCCCTCAGATGGGCCAAATTCTCGAAGATAAAATAAAGGTAATCAACAGCAATGGCATAGCCATAAATGCCCATAGTAAATGCTGGGTAGCCAATTAGTCAAAGATTAGGATGGAAAGTATGATACATCCCAAATTTTCCCTCTCAATCAATAAGTTAGATCTGATGTCAAAGCTACACACCTGAACATGCGAACACACTATACTGAGATGATGAATATTTGTCACCACTCGTAAATGTGGTGCTACCTAAATCACAATCCCTACAGTATGCATTATGCAGTACAGATACAGGTGCGTCACTTTTTGTAAGATTTACAATTGAGCGGGTTAGGCTAAGATTGTGTGCTATTTCATATGCTGGAATGATCATATTTTACTATGATTATATCCTTACTAGGTACATTAAAAATAATATAATTCTTCTTTCTAAATAAGAGAAAAAATCTTAGTCATATCTATGTAGATTTGGGGGCAGGGGTCACCAGGGCATGCCCCTATATCCTCTCTTTGGCTCTTTCAGATTCACTGCTCTCAGTGTTTCAGTGTGTGAATGTACCATGGTTGCATTCATGCAAATACAGGCATGATCCGGAATATAAAATCAACAAATTGGAATAACTAGCAATAAAGCTGTAGACCTACAACAACTTAAACCTAAATGAAAACAAAATTGCTATAAGTGAACTGCATTTAAATTATAGGCATGACCCAACATAATATTATAACCTGAACAAGGCAAAAAAGCTTCACAAATATCGGTCCAAATAAATTCACATATGATCACAGTTGAGCACATAAGAGAAGGCACATAAGAGAAGGCACAGAAGGGGCACTAGAGTTCGGGAAGTTGATGAAACTAGTTGACTAAGATGTTATCTTTTAATATTTGCAAAGTAAAAATAGCAAAACAAAAAGTTATGGTGGCATATCCGTTAAAACAACTCAGGAGAATCAAGACATTATTACCTCACATATCTTTATGTTGAATTTGCTCTTTCTAAGCGAGTGAGCAAATTCCATTTCCTGCACGAGAAAGTACATTATTGTAGGAATGTTTTACACTAATTGCTAATGATCCCAACAACCTCAAGAAACCAACCTCGAGATGGTTAGGAGAAAGAACTCCTTCCAACTTCTGAAGGTCACGCAAGTGCATCATTTCATGGTCTTCGCGGAAAGTATTGAAGAAGTTCCGAGCTGAAAAACTCCAACCACAATCGCACATAAAAATAAGAACAAAAAAAAAAAAAAAAAAAGAAAACACTAGTTCCATTGCACTAGTGTCCCGCATTTGTGACTCATCCAAATCAAATTACCTTCTTGAACATGTCCTTTGGCGACAAGATCCATGAAGCAGTGGATAAACACCGGATAAAGCACGCGAAGCAACTCGTGCTGCAAGGAATAGGGAAGCCACGTAACAAGATGCGGAATACTTTTTTTATTATTCTTTGGCAAAGGTTAATTTGTAGTTTAGTTAGAAATGTGAGTTTGGGGATTCGAACGAAACAGAACGAATTTCACGTTAGTACGTTACCTTGTACAAATCGAGTGAAGAATAAGTCCATGTTCTTAGTCTGCTATAGCCGTCGTGAAACCTAGCAGGACCAGTCTCCAATCTGCAAAAGCAACATAATAGGGTTTATGAGAGTGGTGATGAAGAAGTGACACGTCAGCAGAGGAGAAAAAGATGGAGAAATACTGAGAGAAGGCGAGGAGGTGGTTGGCAATGTCGGGTTCGAGAACGGAATTGGAAGTGTTGGACTTGTTGTGTTGGAATTCTTCTTGGAAAATCTTCTCTGTTTGCGTGAAACCTTTCTTCTTAAGGAACGCTGTAACGTATCCAACTATTTTGTCGTCCTCCATTCTTTGTTCTTTGATCTCAGAAGTAAATCCCTTTCTTCTACTGCGTTCTTTCTCTTTCTCTCTCTCTTTCGCTGCCTGGCAGCTGCACTTTGTAGAAATTTGATACTTCGTTGGGGCTATTTCTGGAATCAGATCTGTTATATGGGCTTCCTCTTGGCCCTTATACTTCCTTGGGGTTTACTAAATACACTATATAAATTTCTAATACATTATATACAAATAATATGCAGATGAAAATGCCTTTTGTGATTTGATGGTTACGGATTCCATAACCTTCATACGGATTATAGATTGTCGAATCCGTAAGAGTCTTACAGATTCGGCAATCCGTAAGTTTCTTTTTAAGTAATACGGATTGTCCAAATCCGTATGACCCATACGGATTAGAATCCGTAAGTAGTTTTTTTTTTAAATTAAAATATATTTTTTTAAAATAATTTAAAATAATGGCGCATGCAGGTCTCAAACCTGTGACCTTCATGTTATTAACATGACATTTCAACCAACTGAGCTAATACATCAATTATATTAAAAAACAATTAATATTGATACATATAATACTAAATTTTTTAATGTATATTTAATACACGTATCTAAATCTTTAATTGTTTAGTTTATCTAATTTCTTTATCTTTTCTTATTTCAGATTCTTATTTTATTAATTAGGAATATTATGTTCGTTTTATCAATTAGGATAATTGTTAGTTATGATCCTATCAAATAGGATTCTCTTTTATTTTAATTTTATCAATTAATGAGTTATATATAATTAATTTAATTTTCATTTTATTTTGATTATTGAATTATTTCTCATGCTATTACTTTAATAAAATGAAAATTAAATTAATTATATATAACTCATTAATTGATAAAATTAAAATAAAAGAGAATCATATTTGATAGGATCATAACATAACAATTATCCTAATTGATAAAATAAACATAATATCCCTAATTAATAAAATAAGAATCTGAAATAAGAAAAGATAAAGAAATTAGATAAACTAAAAAATAAAAGATTTAGATATGTGTATTAAATATACATTAAAAAATTTAGTATTATATGTATCAACATTAATTATTTTTTAACATAATTGACGTATTAGTTCAGTTGGTTGAAGTGTCATATTAATAACATGAAGGTCACAAGTTTGAGACCTGCATGCGTCATTATTTTAAATTATTTGAAAAAATATATATTTTAACTTTAAAAAAAAACTACTTACGGATTGGACAATCGTATGGGGTCATACGGATTTGGACAATCCGTATTACTTAAAAAGAAACTTACGGATTGTCGAATCCGTAAGATTCGACAATCCGTAATCCGTATGAAGATTATGGAATCCGTAACCTTCAAATCACGAAGGGCATTTTCGTCCGCACACTGTTCACACTTCACATATAGTGTATTAGAAATTTATATAGTGCATTTAGTAAACCCCCAATTCTATTTGCAACTCTCTCTTTTTCACTCATTCCGCATATTTTATATTTTTGGAAATAATTTAAAAGATTTTTTTTCAAAAATCTATTTATAGATATTTTGATATTTAGTTTCTAAAATTCATTAAATAAATTTTCAAAAGGATTAAAACTATAACATGTTTTTTAAATTTAATGTATTACAAAAATTAATTTCTGAAACAAAGAATTTCAACATGCTTTGTAGAGAGCATGACACCCTACAAGCCACATTACAGGTAATGGCTGCACGTAA
Source organism: Glycine latifolia (assembly GCA_013407115.1). Classification (NCBI taxonomy): domain Eukaryota; kingdom Viridiplantae; phylum Streptophyta; class Magnoliopsida; order Fabales; family Fabaceae; genus Glycine; species Glycine latifolia. Next base: position 5,302,700 of record CM023946.1, on the reverse strand, counting down.
GTGAATAATGAACAAGGTTTTCAAGCACTGGTGCTCAAACTCCAAAGTCACATCCCATTTGAAGTGTTGTAGCAGTGTGTTAAGGTTTGACAAGGGGTGTGTGTAACTCTGGTTTAATTTTGTTCCCCTACAAATAAACTAAAAAGTGAGTTACAGTTTTTTGGAAACTAATTTTCAAAAGCCTTTAAATAATATTCTCAAGACTAATTTTCAATAAATCTATAGAATGTGGAAAAAATGTGAAGGAAGAGAAAGTGTGCAAATGAGAGCGTGATGAAAATGAAGAGAAAAAGGCAGTAATGTGACTTAGAGGTGAGATTGATGAGAGGGAAGCAGAGAGTGTAGGGTGCAGAGCCCACAGGAAATGGAGAGGCAACTTGATTGAAAGGGGTATTTTAGAAATATTAAAAAACATTAACTGGTGTATTAAGCAAAACAAAAATTACAGATAACATTGCCCTTCTTTATTTCTTATGACAACATTGCGAAATACTGGACTGGGCTGGACTCTGGAGGGTCATCATTTGGGCTTAAACTTGTCTTCTTGTTTTTTTGGCTGAATTCTTTTGAGCTTAAACTCATTATTGGGTTAAAGTTATTTTTCATTTTTTAAGGAAACCTAATTTACATTTTTGATAATTTTATAACCTCCAATGAAGGATACCGTGGTTTAGACCCAAAACAATAAGTAATGATTTTAACAACTTAAAATGAGAAAATCAAATTACACATACCAAACTTTACCACATAATTCCCTAAAACCAATAACTTTACCACGTAACTGTTCCATTATTATTGAACGATAATAGTTAGTGTGAATGACTAAAAATAATGATGAAAAGTTTTGTGGGAAGTAAATTTAGTCAAACTTATAGGGAAAGAATAAAAATAAAAATTCATAAAATAAGAATTAAATACATATTTTAATGATATTAAAATTATTCCTATTCAAATTGAGGGATTATATTTATCTAATGCACTTGTATAAATTTTTTTATCATTGAAAAGAGATTAAAAAAATAAAAATATGAAATTAAATAATTAACATAATAATAAAAGATGAAGAAAAACATATAATATAAAAAGTATCATATAATAATATAATTAAAGAATTCATAATTGTTTTTCAAGAACCCATGTTCGCAATGAATTAATATTTTCTTTATGCATGTTTATCAAAAAGAAATATTTTCTTTATACAATAAAGAAATGATTTTTAAACCTAAAATCTCATTCCAACAACCTAAATCATTGTAACAAAAAATAAAACAACCTAAACCCTTGACTCAAAGTGGTTGGCGGTAGATCACTGTTAAAACTTGCAGTGGAACACGGTTTTTGATTTTTCAGCGCCGAAGTTTCTGAAACGGAATTATCATGGGCAGGCGTGGTGTATCGACATTAGATACTGTAATGTTTTTGATAGCTGAAGTGCGTTATTAAATTTCAGACTAATAATTAATTATATAAGTAGTTCAAAGGATGGAATTTTATGAAAATACATCCGTACTTCAGTAAAAGCCAAAGACTTTGGTGGTAAAAAAAAACTGATATTCATGCACAAATGTATCAACAGTTTTTATAGGTGTGTCCATCTTTAAAGAAAATGAAAGTCTTTATTATATGTTTTTAACAAAAGTCCAAATCAGATTCATTTTGTATTTTTATTATTATATGCAGGGCAATTTGAATAGAATGTTATGGGAATGAAAATGATAGATGACAAGTGTCCAAAGGTTATATAGTTCTAGCTTGCATTATGGGCATGGCATGCATAATGCATTATTGCGAAGTGGATGGCAATTCCGTGTTCTCATCGCAGCTCTCTGCTCAAACATCGTTGTACTGCAACGATTCGATGGCGACTTTGGAATTCACTCGAAGTGGACTAACAACAACGCAAATGGGATATACTAATAATTTTCTCCACTTAGTATACGTCTGGTTCATGTTATTTTGAAAGAAAAAATAATAATAATAGTTCTTTGTCAAATATATAATCATTTACTTTATTTAAGTTTCAAGAAAGGTCTTAAAAGAGTAAATATTTATATAAATTTAAAAATTATCTTTTTTTTATACAAAAAATTTAAACATTATCAAACATGTACTAGGTTTTATTTTTAAAATATTGTGACTTTGTTATTTTTTTCCCAAAAGAAACGCTATGATATTGATATCAAAAATTTATTAGTTATGTTCATAATTAATTTTTATCGGTAAATTTGATTATCTTTAATGAAGTATTCTCTTTCAAATTTCAATAATGCATATTTTTATCCAAGAGACTTAAATTTAAATTGTATTTAAGATAAATGAATTTCATTTCACTTATATCAATAACTTATTAGTTGTGACATTGTTTTATAATAATTATTTTGAAAAACAAATTTAAGATGCTTTCTAGTTGGTATGTAATATAAGAAACTGAGAAAGTGATAAAATTAAGCTCTTCGGTTTAATATTGGTGCATACGTAATCTATGATACCAATCAAATAATTCTTCAAATTAAAAATATATCACATATGTACTCAAACACTATTGTAACATAAAAGTTTAATTACTCATTTAACCTTTATAAAAAAACTGTTCATTTTTATTTTTATATTTCAAAATTTCATTTTTATTTTTATACATTTTTTTAATCTCTTTTATTTTTCCGTAAGGATTAAAATTATATGTATATAAATTAAAAAATATTAAAATTGCACTTAAATATAATTTTAATTCTTCAAATTTGGATTGATTTTTTAATTCATATTTTAATTAATAATAAAAGTGTCTGATGAAATATAAAATTGTACTCTCTATAATTGATTTTTTCACTGCAGGAGATCCAATCCCCTTGATTACACCTCAATTCACTCCAAAATGAAATTCAGAAATAGTTTTATTTTCATTTACAAAGTCAAGAGCTCAATGTGTCCTTTTCATTTGACACCAAACAATTGGGCAAAGGGATGAGAAAAAATGGATGGCAACCTACTAGCAGCTACCGACTACTAGTAATGTTAGGCTAATGCAACTGCCGACCACGCACTATCATCAGCAAAGCACCATGATGCCCCATACATCAGCAAATTTTTGTATTTTGGACCTTGCAAATTGATTTAGCTCCAATAAACCGAAGACACATATATATATGTAATTTTTTTCGTAGGAGTCGAATACATGTTCTTAATCAAATAATTGAATTAAACTCCTCAATATGTATATGTAAATTTAACTGAATTATTACAAGTTGTAATTGCATTTCATTTCATCTATAAATAATCTACAATAACATATAAAGGAGATATTTTGTTTTAGTATCATATTTACTTAGACATTTTCTTAATAATACAATAAATATATATAAATTATCCCCTTTTTTTGTAATTTATTTTTGGAAATTTAGCCTTCGAGGCCGAATTAACACACTCCAGTATTTATGTTAGAAACTGCTCCCACTTATGACTTATATAGCAGTTTTACTGCTCTCCCTTATTCTTTTTCCTATCATTTTCATTCTGTACCTTCAAATCATGTTTGTCAGCCCGTGATGTTTATATGGTTTAAAAACTAGTTCATTAATTTTAAGGTGTAGTGATCATTGAAGTATAAGTTCATTAATTTAATATAATTATTTTAGAAGGAAACGTAAGATTAGCTTAGTGGTAAAAATAATGAGAGAGGAAATAAAATTGAATCTTTCTGCTAATAAAAATTAATAAATTAATAACATTTGTTAATAGAAAAAAAATGTACAACATGAATTTTTAAAAAAACACATTCACGGAATAACATAGTCAAGTACCTTGGGCCTAACGATGAAAAAATTCATAAAATGGTGCTAATAGATGGATATTTTAAATAAATATATGTTACTCACGGATATGAGTAATTTTTATCCGCTCATAAAATGAATCAAATGTGTACATTATTGTACTCAGTGATGCATGAACTAATGAAAAATATTAGAGAATAAGTGTCGTGGTGTATGTTTTTTGTATATGATATCATGTTTATTGATGAGACTAAAAATGGTGCTAATAGGAAATTGGAATTGTGGAAAAATACTTTGGAGTTTAAATGATTCACGATAAGCAAGAGCAAAACGGAGTATATGAAGTGTGAGTTTTTGCAGGTAAGAGATAATGATCAAGACACAGTGCGTCTACTTAGCCAAGAGGTACCCAAGAAATATGTTTTTAGATACTTGGGATCAATGTTACAAAAAGGTGGTGAGATTAATGAGGATGTAAATCATAGAATTAGAGTAGGGTGAATGAAATGGCGGAGTGCATCGGGATTTTTGTGTGACCGCAAAATTCCTCTTAAGCTAAAAGGAAAATTCTATAGAACAGCTGTAAGACCGGCAATGTTATATGGAGCAGAATGCTGGCCAGCACAGATGCAACATGAGCATAAAATAAGAGTAGCAGAAATGAGGATGTTAAAGTGGATGTATGAATATACGAAGATGAATAAGATAAGAAATGAATATATTCGACGAAAGGTATCAGTGGTACCAATATGTGAAAAGATGAGGGAGCGTAGATTGAGGTGGTTTGGGCACCTTATGACACGGTCACTGGATGCTCTCATAAGAACAAGAGTTTGTTACCAAGAGTGTAACACCCCAAAATTTAGGGAATTATAGACAATTACTAATAGTAAAAAGCAGTAGAAAATTAGGGCAAAATGACAAATTTGCCCTGAACAATTCTAGTAATGACCCAGGTATCCCTCGGAGAAATTACCAAAATATCCTTGGACAATTTCAAAAATGACGATTATGTCCTAAGATGGAAAATGACAGTTATACCCCTAGACATTTTGAAAAGGACCAATATATCCTAGATATTTTGATAAAGATATTTTTGGGAGAAAATTACAAAAAGGTCCTTGAACAAATTAAATAATTACCATAATACCCTAAGGTGATAAATGACCAAAATGCCCTTAAAGTCAAAACTGACCAGATGACCTTAGAAATTTGTAGGAACCTCACTATTGGATAAAATACTTTTAGATAATCATGAATCAGTCAGGTGGGAGGCGAAAAAACCCCAAGATAGAATTTCTACAAATTTTGGAAGTTAGATTAAAAAGAGCTTAGTTCAGACTACCCTAGGTATCAGAAAATTATGAGAAGGGTATGAATATAATTTATAGAATTTTCTCTTAATTATAAGAAAAATGGATTCTTTAATAAGTTGTTCAGACATTTTATCAATTAAAAACCAAATAAACCAATAGGAAAATTAGATAAAACTATTGAAGAAAATGGTGTGACAACTTATTAAGTGATATTAAACTCTAGAGTAGTTTTCTAACTATTTTACTTCTAAAGAAATTAATTTAAATTAAGGTTTATAGATTATAGAAATAGTGTTATCAATTACAAGACATAAATAAAATATGAAATACTTCAAAATATAACTATTAAGGCAAACTAAGAAAAACAAATGTAAACTAAGAAAAACAAAACTTATTTGCTCTACAAAATTCAAGTTGGCCGTGCACCACAAAATGTAGGAAGAAAGCTTGAGAAAAATGTGGAACTAGGACACTTGGACAGTTTTTAAGTAAGAAGAAAGCTAATTGGACCATTTGGAAGGTTGCTTTGAAATTAGGAAACAAAAATCTACAAAGGAGAAAGCTAACTCCACGTGAAGAGAAAAAAAAATAAAAGGAAAGCACCCTAAGCTTAGTGAATCCACGGACAGCACAAGGAAGCCAAGGAAAGCTGTAGAAATTTCAAGATTAAGGCCACTTGGAAGCTAGGAATTAGATGGCCAATAAAAAGAAAACAAGTAGAAAGTAGGCTTAGATTTCTATCAAGCTAAAAACATCCTATATAAGAAAGTATAAGGCTGGAAATTTGGACAGCCTAGGAGGGTGAAAACCGTAGCTTAAAGCTTTTTCATTCTTTCCTAAATTACTTTTACCAAAACACAAAACAAAAGCCAAAAACCTAGGAAGTTCACGGTTAGCACCTCCATTTTAGCCACATCCTTTTCATTTAAGTCTTTCACTTCAAACAAAAAGCCAAACCAAGATCCAAACCTTCCATACAGCCACATCTATTTCACCTAAAATGCAAAGCTAAACAAAAGTGAAACCCTTAAGTGAAGCTCACATAAAGGAAGCAAGGGGTTGGAATCAAGTTGCTGAAATTTCAACCAAATAAGCCAAGGTATGGGAAGTACTTTAATAAACATGAACTAGGTAATTGATTAGGATAATTTAACTTCTAATCTTCTAGGATTAAAGCTATGTTTAAAATAAGTATGCCATGTGTTTGATAAAAATCTTAAATGAACTAAAATGATTAATTCCATTTTGTGGCCTTTGTAAATTAATTATTTGATGAGTCCTTGATTTAACATAGCTGTATGTTTTTTTATTTCTTAGTTTGGTAGTTGCTGTATATTTTATTTTTGGCTGTATTATAAATTTAAACGATTACTGTATATTAATTTATTTGTATTTGGATACTGCTGTAATTAAATATTGTTGTAAGTTAACTCAATAAAGCTGTATGCTGTTGTCGTATTTAATTAAATTGATGTTGTATGCATGATGCTGTATGCATGTTGCTGTAGTATTTAATTGAGTTGTTGACGTAAGCTGGATGACGTATGCTGTTATGTTGCTGTTGTATATGTGGCTGTATATTTAGCTGCTGTATATTCTAGTTAGTTGCTGAGCATTCTAATTAATGCTGTATATTTTAATGGGTTGCTGTCTGTTTTTATGATGCTGTTTAATATACTTTATTTGGTTGCTGTATACTAATTTAATTATAGCTGTATGTTGTTATTTAATTTGTTTAGGGGACTAGAAATTTTATTTAGATGGTGGTTGATTTATTTGGTGGCTGGAATTAATAGTAGATTGCTGTATTTACATTGAATTAATTCATAAGGTGCTGTTGCATAAAATTTGTTGCTGTCTGTTTTTATTTTGCTGTCTGTAAAGATATTAATTGTTGTCTGTTTTGATGTTGTTGTCTGTTATTTTGGCTGTCTGTTAAGATATTAATTGTTGATTGCGTGGCTGCATGTTGTGGTGCTGTATCTAAGATGCTGTATTTAATTGGGTCGCTGATTTAACTGTATGATATGTGAACATTCACTTGATGATGGGCTTTGTTGAGATTCTGTAACAAAAATGATTTAAGAATAAACTACGGATTATTTTGTGTTCCACTGGAGTGGGTGGGACTATCTGATAAGTATTCCACTGGAGTGGGTGGAATTAGTTGATACAAAATTGGAATAAATGATAAAGAAGAATAATTAAACCATTCATGCATGTTTCATATGCATATACCTAGCGGGGGTTAATCCGCGGTGTTATGCCTGGCGGGGGTTAATCCGTGGAGTTAAGTGTCAGATAGTTAGAGGAACTGAGTATGAGCGTTCAGACAGTGAGAAGTCTGAGCTGGGGGATGCTTCGGCAGTGGGGAACTCACGCCACCCATGATGATCACATGTAGTGTGGGTGACTTTCCTGTGCACCACTGTGACATCCTGACTGATCATGCAAGTTCTGGACCAGTGATTGGGGCTATCTGATTGTGGCCACTGATGATGATGATTTTATGAAAAAGCTGAGATCTCAGTCATGCATCATGAAATAAAGAGATCATGCATCATTTTCATGCATCTATTTTTATTTTACAAATGTTAATTTATTTACTAGAAGTCAGTTATGAGTCTGTGATGTTATTTTAATTCCTGTCAATAATCTAATTCTGTTTATTAAATACTTACCCATATTGTGTCTGTGGTTTGACACCTGTGATGACCCCAATTTACTTGGGCGAGCAGAGGAACAGCGAGAAGATGATAAGTGGAGAAATTGGATGACGTACTTGCTGTGTTTTGGCTTGATGAGTGGATGATCTGGTTTTTTGTGAAGTATGGAATTCATACTGTATTGTATCTGTCTTTTATTTTGGGATGAATGTACATGGACTGTTATATTTAGCTTGCTTCTTAATCTAAATAAATCGTGGTGAGGATAATCATTTACGTTACTTACGAATCATAAAATTAGCAAGCAAAGCGAAAAGAATTTTCGTGAAAAAATTTATACTAATCTAATTTTAAAACAAAATGGACACGGAATTTTATATAAAATCAATCAAGCACGAGTAAGTAAAGAGAGGCGTTATAAAGAGCTTGACACAAAGAGAGGTAGAGCTCGATCGAAACTTACTTGAGGAAACGTAGTGAAACAAGACCTAATGAAGTGAGATATAGATTAACGGACGGTATGTTTTAGGACGGAGTGAAGAAAAACTATAAGTCCAGTGGAGGAATAAACTCATTAGTAGTTTTATGTTTCAATCGTTCATTTGTTTTAGTTATTTTCTTCTTTTTTTCTCCCTTCTTTTTTTCACCATTTTTTTATTTTAACTTTTTTTTTATTTTTTATTTATCATTAAATTCATCTACCACAGACCCCAATTAACTTAGGTTAAAGGCGTGTTGATGTTGATTTGTGAATACCCACTACCAAAATAAAATTACAAAATATCCTCATTTATTGTTATTGTTATGTTCTTTGTTTTAAGAAACAAGTTACATTAATCAAATTATTTGTTAGGTAATCATTAACAATAAAATAATTATGCAATTTAGACTTGTAGAGTTTATTGAATTATGCATTTTTAATTTATTTAGACTTATGTTTTTTAACCTATACTTTTGAAATATTATAGTTTTATTTATATTTTGAATTTATATTTAAGAAATACTCATTTCATGTGTAATTATGTTGTATTGTTTCAATTTTACTGTTAGTTTTAATTCAATAATTTTAATTGATGTTGAAAAACATTTTTTATAAAAAATATTTATTGTTTTTAAAATTGAAATATCCATGAATATTTATGAATAAAAAAAATCCGCGAATATTTTTTAAACAAATACCCGGCGAATAATGAACGGACAAAGAGATATTGATTTTGTTCAATGGACAAATACTAGCTAACTCCTATCCTTGTGAGACCCTACCATTCTTAATTTCCAATTCCTACTTGGATCAACTGTCATCCAAAGACACTTGCCACTCGAGGAGTGATGAGTAAGGAAAGAAACAGTTATGGTGGTTAGCCCCGTGGTTCAGTGAGTGGCCTGTGGCTGCATCGAACATGAAAAGGACCGGACCGGTTCGGTTTAATTGTCGTGGTGTGTGTAGGTTACAACTAGTGAGGGTTTTCAAGCCGTTTTGTCTTCTCTCACTAATTAATTTGACATGAAAATTGAAACAATATATCATTAATTATAACTTTTTTTTCTTCCTAACCTCTTGTATGACTATTTTTCGTGAAATATGATAATGTATTTATATTAATAGTAGTATTATTTAGTTTTGTATATGCAATGTCCAATTATTTTAACATGACATGAGTTCTTTCAAAGTTGCTTGATAATTAGATATTATTGTTCGAGATAATGTTTTCAGGGAAGTTAAGACAAATAATGATGTCACCATATATAGTGGTGGAGCTTAAAAAAATGATCAAAATAATAAAAAAGTAATAATATATAAATTTTAAGTAATAACTTTAATAATATGATTTTTATAAGTGAATTTAAGCATGTAATGATAATGTTTGAAGGGTTTTATTCTTTCATATATATATATTTTTACACCATACAAGTTATTGGATCAACAAAAACTTAAAAAATTATGCATATTTTTTGTGTCTTTTGTGTTCATGATTTAATATTAACGGTTTGTACCTACAAGGATTTTGGTGCAAATAAGAAGATTATTTATGTCATGAGAAGTTGAGTTATTATTAAGTAAGTAGATAATTAAGTTTGTAAACATTAGACTAAGATTTATGACATGTTTGGATATCTTTTAAAATTATGATTATTACTTCAAAATTACGGTATTATTATGATTTTTTCAAAATAACTATATGTTGTTTCATCTTGGTTTCCTAATTGATTTTAGTCACCTCATTGCCACCACAAATATGTTATTACTTTACTTTATTGCATTCTTTTCTAGACCACATATTTTTTAGTGAAACAAATCTACTTGAATTTTATATGGTAACTAGGAGTAATAATTTTTTTCCTAAAAGTATTTATTCAAAGTTTGAACTTCATATTATTGATTAAATTGAAAGTTTAAAACAATTTCGTATGAATTGATTTATGCATTTGACGATACTTTATTTGATTACATTAACATGCATAAACGTAATTGGTGAAAAAACAAAAATATAATATTTTTATGGGTTATTCCATGCAATTACTGTTATCAATGATAAATGTTTCGATTTTAGTAGTAAATTAATAAAATGTCAACACCTAAAAACTGAAAGCAACGAGAGAGATTTCCTCGAGGGTGAACATTTGTTTATAATTTGTATGGAAAACATTTTTTTAAGGCTTAAAGGTACTGTTGTATAACAACCCAATACATGTGACGAGGTTTCATTTAGGTTTAGTTATACATTTCGTTGCCCATATTTCAATGTGTTTGTGAATTTTGTCGCCAAACTATAAATTTTTTACATTTGATCACTTATAACTTTCAAATTTTTGCACATTTTCTTACACATTTTTTAAGAAACTGTGCATTTTATGCCCTATATTATAATTAAACATGTTTGTTTTTTAAATTAGAGGACAAAATGTGCAGAGTTTTGAAAGTTGGGAGATAAATGTACAAAAACACAAATTGGGTAACAAAATGAGTGGATTTTCAAAAATTAAGTAACAAAATATGTAAAATTTATAATTGATCGGTAAAATTCGTAAAAATACGAAAGATGAATAATAAAAAATACAATTAATCTTTTAGTTTTTAAGAATTGATTATCAATGATATTTTTTTTATCACGTCACCATGATAAATTTTAAGTTTACATCAACGAGTTATAAAAAATATGGTTATTGTAATTAATCATCTAATAGTATAAGTAGACGAATAAATATACGATTTATAAGTTGATTTACTTTTGTTTTTTTGTCTTTCAATGTACAATTTGTATTTCTAACAATAATTGATTATTTATTTTAACTTCCATTGTTATAAATTTGCCCTTAAAATACCAATAATTGACGATCATATGGCTAAGAACAATTTGAAACTATTGTATCTTTTTCCTTGATAGAGTATTGAGAAATTCTTAATAGGAGATAATCTATTCGAGTTGAATAGGATTATTAGAAATAAATTTTTCTTCACATATTTAATGATTTAATGCAACTAGGCACTCGATACAATAAATTGAGATATTAGTTAAAATAAAATAAATTTATAATATTGATTCAGGCATTAGATAGTTGAAATTATTATGTTTGTTTTTTATTTATTTATATATCATTCTAAAATTTCAAAATAATAATAGTAAGTATTAATATATTATTGTTATTGTTATTTCAATCATGTCCTCGTTAGAAAAAGAGAAATAAATAATAATTTATAAAATGTTTAAGTAATAGATAAGATAAATGAAAGTATACTAAGACACTTTAATACAAACAATAAAATTATTATTTTTAAAATTAATACACTGATGATACATAAGCATTAAATTATTCTTTTAATCTTTTTGTTATAAACGAAAGATAAATTAAAAGAATGGACTGGAGTCTATAATTTTAATTATTTGCACTTCAAATCTAAGTAATCGATGATCCTATGGCTGAAGAACAACTGGAAACTAGTCTAGGATTTAATTATGTATTTAAATGCTTCCTATGACAAAAACACATCAATAAACGCCAATAATTTAGATACAATCATGATTAGTTATGGACCGGCGCCCGAAAGTCATTATTTTTATTTCATCATGGCCCCTCAAGGGAAATTATTCGAGTATAATCTAGCTAGACATGTGTTCGTGCCATGTTTGTTTCTTGCATTAGATAAATATCTATAATTTATAATCGTTATAAATAAATAATCTCATTTAAATTTATTTTTTAAAATATTTTTTATTCTCAATTATTATAAATTAATATAACATTTTATTTTAACTTTTAACAATAGTTATATATTTCAAAAATAAATTATATCAAACTATATATATAAATAAGTTTCAAATTCAGATACCTACGGAGTGTTTAATGTAATAATAATAATAATTATTGAGTTGTAGTTAAAACTGATTTCGTGTTATTAATAATATTCTGTTTGCCTTAAAGAAAAACATAATTGAGCTCTGGTCTAAGATGATGGACTATCGACCAATCGTTGTGTAGCCACCGGGGAACCTACAAAACTTAAAATTAATAACAATAATAATAATAATAAATTGTTACAATATCACATAATTTTCATGCTCGAAAAATATATATATTATAGAATAGCATGAATAAAAAGAATAATGTAGATACAATATTATAAATTAAAGTTAGAATCTGTGTATTTTTTATGAAGTTTGAATTTACATATAAAACTTTAATATATATAGATTCGTAGATAAAAAATAGGAAGGAATCTTTTCTATCTAGCAGATACAAAATTATAAAATATTTAATTATAGCAATATTAAAAAATAAAGTTAGAATTTGTATTTTTATATGAAGCTTGAATTTACATCTCAACTTCGAATATAATTATTTTAGATAGAGATCGAGGAAGGAATCTTATCTATAGTGATAAAGTGTCTTATAATATCGTGCTTCACAAAATTGTTTACTTGAAAAAATAATTGTATACTCTTCTAACAATGATGGTAATTCTTCATTTAGAAACTAAGTAAAATCTCAATCCATCATAAACTCATTTATATGATAAAAAAATGTTTTATAAAATAATATTTAAAGAAATAAAGAAAAAACTCCTGTTGAGTCTAATTTACTTATATAACAATACATCAAAATTATTATCATGGAACTATTATTGTTTTTATAAAAATTAGCACCTAATAATTTTGTTGTTTTATTTCTCAATTCGACTTTTTTATTTCCTAATCTAATGGTATCGTTAATTGCTTCAAGACAATTTTACTGTATGAATCTAAAAGTTATATAATTATTTTTAAAAAAATACCGTAAAACTAATAGTAACTTTTTAATTAGGGAATAGTTTCATTTTGAGCTAATGATACGTTTTATAATTTTGTAAAATTATTGTATAATATAAATTATATTTTTTAAAGAAATATACTATAAAATAAATATACTCATATGTATAAATGGATTTTGAAAATGATTAAGTGTGTTGATTAATTAGTACTATATGAGATTATTTTAGGTTAATCAATGATCTTAAATTTAAACACAAAGTATGTAGTTGCGGTTGTGGTCTTTAAACAAAAAAAAGAAATTGAAAATATTTATACAGCTAAAAAGTTCTTCCAACCTATTCCTTTCATTGATTTTGATAAACTATTTTCCTTTTTATAGGCTTTCATTATATGTTTTGAAGGCTTTCTCCCCTTTAAATTATGTTTAGAAAAAACTAAATAAATTAACTCAAGCACGTAATTGATGCATCAAACTTGGAGGCTACATTAAAACGATCGATAAAGAGGACTAAACCAAAAATGCAAAAAGATACTAGCAATAAATTTCACTCCTAATATGAATTGGCACAGTTATCATTACGTTTCGTTCTTGATCAACCACGAAGAATCAAATTAATCAAGCCCAACAACGGACTACAAGTCTACTGTTAATTTTTGAACATATAATTTATTGGTAGGTTTTATTTTTGAAAATATATTTATCAGACGAGAAACGAAGAAAGAGTCAACAAATTTCCCAAAAAATCTCATTTAATATTAAAGGAGTAATTCAAATGCCACAAAATTATACAAAAAAACAACAACTTATTTACACATTGTTTATTGCAACCTTAAGTTGTTTTATGAGAATCGCAATAATTGCACCTAACTTTTATGAGATTCACAATAATTTATTCAATTCATAATTAACTAACTACGAAAAATCTCGAAGAGCTCATAAAATAGTCTATTGCTTTATAATTTTATAAAAATAAGAATTACAAAAAACTAAGGAGACATTTTTTGTTTTTTTTCTGAAGAGAATTTTTTGTTGGAAAATATATACATTTTTAATTATTTTTTAAGTTATAATAAGCAAGGGCAATCAACCTTTTTTTAGGGAGGGTAACATGCCTTTCAGAAAAAAAGGAAGGGTAATATGCATTATATAACAGATAGCTGGATTATTTATTATTTTAAGAATCTCATTAAAGTTTTAACTCTTTTATCACCGTATTAAATTCATGACTTAACAGTAAAAACTGTAATCCAGCAGAAGTGGTTTTGTGAAGAAAGAATCTAAATAATTTCCATAAAATTTTAGATTCAGATCTCAATCCAATTGATAAAAACACACAAAACACGTACACTAGCAGGCACAATTTGCAAATAACCAATCAAATTTGAAAATTGATACTCTGTCATGACTTTATCATGCCAAACCTTCAATAAGTCTTGATAATATGAAATGTTTTTATTATAAAGTTAAAATTCAATAAAATGAACGATAACATGATGACACTTGTAACTTCGCATCAAATTTAGTCTCCTTTGAGTGTTAGTATAAAGCTATTGCTTTATTTTGTTTTTCTGTTTTCTGGCAAAAACATTCAAATGCAATAGTTAACCCCAATAATGCAACGTGGCCCATTTTGAGATAAGTGAGGAGAGCCATATATTAATCTATCACATCCTATGGGTAAGCCGCACGAAAAGTAAATACCGGTTGCTCCAATGGTTTGCCTCCGACTTGCGTTTTATTTTTTGTCTTCCCACAAACACACACCACTGACCACACTCTTATAAGTGCCTCTGTCGTCCAAACACTTTTTTAAAAACTTTTCTCAATATCTCAAAATCAGTATATTCTCCCTTGTTCAATCAATTACTCTCCTTCCTTCCTTCCTTCCTTCAATTCAATCAAAGAAAAATAAAATGTTGTTCCACAATCCACCACATACCGACTGAAAAGTAAAAAAGTCAGTTTGTGGATTTATACTTTGATTGATTAATTAATATTAGTTATTAGTTAGTTAGTTAATCAATGGAAGAGTGTCACACGGTGTTCGGAAAGTACGAGATGGGGAGGCTTCTCGGCAAGGGTACGTTTGCCAAAGTGTATTACGGGAAGCAAATAAGCACGGGCGAGAGCGTGGCAATCAAAGTGATCACCAAAGAGCAAGTGAGAAAAGAAGGAATGATGGAGCAGATCAAACGTGAAATCTCCGTGATGCGTTTGGTGCGACACCCAAACGTGGTGGAAATCAAGGAAGTGATGGCCACAAAGACTAAAATCTTCTTCGTCATGGAATACGTCCGTGGCGGGGAACTCTTCGCCAAAATCTCCAAAGGCAAACTCAAAGAAGATCTCGCCCGCAAGTATTTTCAGCAGTTAATCAGCGCCGTTGATTACTGCCACAGCAGAGGTGTATCCCACCGAGATCTCAAACCAGAGAATCTTCTCCTCGACGAAGACGAAAACCTTAAAATCTCCGATTTCGGTCTCTCTGCGCTGCCCGAACAGCTTCGTTACGATGGACTCCTCCACACACAGTGCGGCACCCCTGCCTACGTGGCACCCGAAGTGTTAAGAAAAAAAGGCTACGATGGTTCCAAAGCTGACATCTGGTCATGCGGCGTCGTTTTGTACGTTCTTCTCGCGGGCTTTCTTCCTTTCCAACACGAGAATCTCATGACCATGTATAACAAAGTTCTCAGAGCCCAGTTTGGGTTTCCACCCTGGTTTTCGCCTGATTCGAAGAGGCTAATCTCGAAGATTCTAGTGGCGGATCCCGCGAAGAGGACCACGATTTCCGCCATAACTCGCGTGTCGTGGTTCCGGAAGGGGTTTTCTTCGCTTTCCGCCCCGGACTTGTGTCAGTTGGAGAAACATGAAGACGCCGTTACGGTTACGGCTACGGAGGAAGAGAGTAATTCCAAGGTGCCCAAGTTCTTCAACGCGTTCGAGTTTATTTCTTCGATGTCTTCCGGGTTTGATCTCTCGGGGCTGTTTGAGAGTAAGCGGAAGACGGCGACGGTGTTCACGTCGAAGTGTTCGGCGGCGGCGATTGTGGCGAAGATTGCGGCGTCGGCGCGGGGGCTGAGTTTCCGCGTGGCGGAGGTTAAGGACTTCAAGATCCGGCTGCAGGGCGCGGCGGAGGGGAGGAAAGGGAGGCTGGCGGTCACGGCTGAGGTGTTCGAGGTGGCGCCGGAGGTCACCGTCGTTGAGTTTTCGAAGTCCGCCGGCGACACGTTGGAATACGCGAAGTTCTGTGAGGAGGACGTGAGGCCCGCGCTGAAAGACATTGTTTGGACGTGGCAAGGGGATGCCACGTGTGCTGCTAACGTCCCCGCCTGTCACGGTGAGGAGTGTCAAAAGCAGGTTGTTGTTTAGTACTATATAAATTAATTAATTATAATTAGTGTGATAGTCCAAGGAGTGGGTTCTAGAAACGGTAATGTTCTAACGACTTTTCTTTCTTTTGCTTTGGGTTTCTCGCTTTCGTCTTTATTCCCTGCCTAATTTTTTGGAAAGATAGGGTTTTGCTCCTTTTCAAGGTGAGGCTGTACATAAACTGTAATTAAATATATTGTGCTGCTGCTACATTCGGAATGGAAGTTATTTATTACTTTGGTATAAAATTGTGAATGCAATATTATTTTAAAGAGTTATGTATAGTGAACTCAATCAACAAAAAAAATTATTGGTTGATATTTTTTATATTTTAAATAAGTTAAAATTATAATGACATCACTAACACTGTTTATGATAAGTTAGAAAACATCTATGAAGTAACAGTAGTGACTAGTGAAGTTAATTTCGACAATATGAGGGTGATTTTAAAAAGTTTAGCTGAAGGCTACAAGTCAAGTGTGCTTTGATGTTTGAAGTTTGCACTTGTGTATTTCAAACACATGGTCTTATGGTGAGCTGCAGCATGTCTTGACCTTTTTCTCTTTAATAATTTTCATTTGCCTATTGTCGGGTCTCATTTCTCATGTTCCACGGACATTGTTTCAAATTGCAGGTGAAAGAGCACGACAGAGTAGCAATATTTGTATTAAGATTAGTGAATGTCTACAACAAGGAGTATATATAATAGCAAATTGACCATTTACGTGTTATATATACAAGACGAGTAATATAAATTCAAATCAACAAATGATCATGACCAAGTCAATACTCGAATATGACAGAAGGGAACCCTAATTCATATGGCGAAACGGAAAATCAGCAAGGTGCAAGGCATTTTCAAATGGGAAGATGACAAAAATACAATTCCAAGCATCCAAAACAAATAGATATTAATAAATTGATACTTATAAATAATGTATATCAAGAACGTGGCCCACAAAACCGAACGCACGTGAATTTCTGGCTGAATTGAGGGAGATGACCAAGAAAGGCAAAATTGTTTTAAGACAGTTACCCTTATCAAATATGTTTTGTCTTTTTATGAATGTGGTTTCCCGCCCCAAAGGACCATCCAACTTTTAAGCCCCTTCAAGGAATGATCAAAATTTCAAACTAATTTGTCTATCTGACCCTCTTGAGTCTCTCTGAGGTTTGTTTTTCCCGAGAGTGGGGTGAGTGCGCCAACCAACCTCAATTATTTCATTCAATAATAATAATAGTAATAATAATAATAGTTATTATTATTATTATCACTTTGTTTCACATAATTATTTGATTTTTAAAATACTTCTTTTTTCTTCTCTTTAGAACTATTTTCCAGGTTGCTAATACTATTATTTCTATTGTTGACTAGGTCATTTAAAGTTTAAACACCCTTAAAAATGAGTTGTAATACGAATATGAAGGTTAAACATAACGGTCCGTTAATAATGGTTTGGAATTCTTTGAATTAATAAGTCACTACAGATACCCATCGATGCAAGCAAATATGAAATATCTATATACTCTATACTCTATAGTGAAAATTTCAATAGGATGGAACACGCCACACTTGGAAACAAGAGATATACTCTATTATACCGCACGGAACAAACTCGGACCCCACGCAATTTCTGCTTTTTCAGCAGCAAATAGAAGTAGAACAGAAACACCTCACTTTTTCTTTTTATATTAGTTTATTACTATTAGTATATTATGTGTTAAGCGACTATGTACAGCATTGACTCCATTATTAAAGGGATCAGAAGACGAAAGGACCTTTTGTTTTTTGCTATAATGAAATTATTGATTAATGAAAGTGATCAGTGTTCCTTGCTTTCTTTCTTACTAGCAAGAGTGTTTCTGCCTTCTAGTGTGTGCCACTATTTCTTCTGTTTCATTTCTCTTTTATTTTGTTTTGTTTTATCTGTCATGTTAAATGCATACCGGGTTCAGGCGATTGGTCTCCAACTATTCCATTAATAAGTGGTTCTATAGTATTCATTCATTGCATTTCTCTCTCACACAAGCTATGTTTGTGTCTGTATGTCAAACAATAAACCTTTGACTTTATCTTCTACTTATAAGAAGATTCATGTTCATTAAAATATTTTAATATAAGTTTTTTCGGATGACTACTAACATTTTATGTTAGTAGTTTAGTGTTGATGCGACTATCTATCTGGTAGAGATCGAACTACAACTAGATTACTGTAAAACTAGAGAAACTATCATTTAAGTTGAGAAGATAAAATTATAAACTTTTATATTTTTCATCCATTGATTCCCTAAAAGAGAATACATTTATGTAATCCTAATTGATGTCAATTAATGAATAACAATTGTCCATGTATCGTCATCATATTATTTGTCTCTTAAAAAAACATCATATTATTTGAAGAGATATAAAATAAAAACTAGTATAATTTACAATATAAGTATACTATCCAATATAGTCTCTAAACCCATTTTGGTTTCACAGTTTTTTTGAGCTTTCCTAACTAAACATTACAGATGGGCACATCGGACCTTGTCCTCAAGGTCCTGAGAATACTTGTGCAGCACATAGATTAAGCTATAGACCAAGGATGAAGGTTAGTTGGTAAACAAAGGGTACATATATTTACTAATAAAAGGCTATATATTCAGTCACGGGCTGGTATTAGGCCCAAAATTAAAGGTCCATGAAGAGTCATGAAATTGCTATTCTCACTACCTTTTGTGTTATTCCCACTCCCACGTGTTTTTAATTTTTAATATTCCCAAAACACTCTTTTGACAAAAATATGTTTTTGTTATATAAAGTATACAATGGAATTGTATTTTTGTTGCAGGGAAATATGATTTTATTCTATACTTTGTACAATATAATTGTATTTTCATCATGTATTTTTTTCACACCCTTTTATATAGTGAAAATATGTTTTTGTTTTGCTATAATTATTTAATTATAATAATGTATATAAATTCAACTCTAAATAATAGAAAATTTTTCTTTCAATTTTTCTCTTAGCAAACGATCTGAAAAATTATATCATTTTCTTCACTTGTTCTTGTTTTTCTTTTTATATTTTCTTCCCTTGTTTAAACATAGGATTAATGTTTATTCATAAAAAAAAAGGGGAAAACCCCGCGAAAGAAAAAGCATCTAAACACGCTCTTAATATATTAATAAGGTCAAATCCATTCGGTTTTTAATTTACAGAAAAATGTAAATATGTTGTGTAGTATTCCAAATCTCTTTGTAGCTCTGTGCTGCTTTATATATAATTCTTAGCGTATTTCTGGGCCCTGGTGCTGTGGCCATAAAGTTAAACTTATGGGCTTTGAACATTAATTTTGTGTGCTAGGCTGCTAACCAGATGTTATATAATAAGAACGTGACAAAGAACAAACTTTGAAGGCATTCCTTGTTTGTTTTGCCCAAGCAAGTGCTACTGTAGCAGTTATAATTCCTTAGTTTTATATATTGTTTGGTTTTAAGGAATGAAATATGTGTGAAAATGAATTAAGATAAAAAAAACAGTAAAATATTTGAATTAGAGTAGAGTATAAAGCTGTAAGATTCACATAAACTTTTGAAATTTTCCTCTCAAATGCACTTAAGTATAATCTTACCAAACATTATCTTAAGGTATGCTTATTAATCTCAAAATGAAAAAAAGAAATAAAAAAAAATTTCTTATCACCCTCTTTTTATTTTTATTTCCCAACTTAAAATATTTTTATTACTTTATTTAAAAGTTTAAGACATAATTAATTACTATCTTTTCCAATTATACCTTTCTATTTATACCTAATTCTTAAATATTTTACAATTATTATAAATGGAAGATAAATAAAAGTGAAGGTTATATTTAAAAGTTAAAAAATAATTTTAATAATATAAATTACGTTTCTTAATGTATTCTATCTACCAAAGTAATGAAAAGAAACAAAGGGATTAATTATTTTTAAAATTGTTAACATATAGTAACTTCAATTAGTTAAGCTACTGTACATGAATAATGAGTATAAAGCTTTTTTTTTCTTTCTTTTATCCGTAAAAATGAAAGACATCTATGATGATGCGTTAGGAATTTATAATACTATGAACATTTTTTATATGAAAGAATAATGTATTACACACTTTGGTAATGGTTATTCTTAAACAAAAATAATAAACTTTAATGAAAATATTAAAAATGGAATAAAGTGTCAAATACTTAAATCTACTAAGGAAAGAGATTGTATTTTTTTATATATATAAAAGGGAAGGACAATATAATATTTTCATTTCATGGAAGGGAAATGTAAATTAGTATTTATTACTTTAAATTAATAATAAGTAACTAAAAATCTCTAAAAATATAATAGCAAAAAAATAACCCTACATTTATTTTTTCATGGGTGATTTAACAGTTTTGATTAGAGAAACTAAATTCAAATAGATGTCACAATTGTTTAACATAAATGCACGATCAAAAGAGACCATAAGCAACTTTCATTTTGGAATGGAAAATATGCAAAACGACAGTGATGTGGGTTGAATATTCAAGTTTTCCATGGTGCAAAGTGGGGAATCTTGTGGAAAAAATGGAGCAAAAGACAAGCTGTGTGACGCAAGGAGGTGATTATGCGAATAAGGTCATGTATGAACGTCACCCATTTTTATAAAAAATACATGTATTTTAATCCCACTATCTCACTAAATATAATTTCATTTTGTTTTTTTTCTTTACAAAAGTTTATACTGATTTTTATTATAAATTTTAATTTTTTTAATAACTCTTGTTATTACTCAGTGAATAGTATGATATATATTTAACCATATCACATTATATATGTCATTTCCAATTAGTTAGCTACATGACATAATTAAATACACAATATGTCATCATTAAATAATAATAAAAGACATATAAGAAATTGAAATTTGGGATGACTAAATCAAATAAAAAATAAAAGAAATTTATATTTATAGAAATTAAAAACATTTAATTTTAATTAACTTAAGATTTTGGTTTTAAATTTTTATGTTTATTTTAATTTTAATTTTTTGAGTTTATTAGCAATTATATACCTACATAGTTTGGGAAGGATTTTCGCGCCTGCAAACACAGTGGAAATTCATATATAGCGCCAAATATGAGTTCTGCGAGCGACAAGGATCTCCAATGAACAACAAGACCTGCATACACCTATAAAGCTACTCCATTAAGGTTGGGAAGAAGGACTAACAAAAAATAGATACTCTCATTCAATCTCTTATCACACAAAACGCAAACAAAATAAAGGTGACGAATATTCAAAACACACCGTGTCCTGGCCTCGATCTTATAGAAAAGTAATGGTAAATATTGACACTTTCACACGAAATGATTGCGGGCATAACATATAAACATAATCGATGCATGATGAAAGGCTAGACTTCGTGTTAAAATATCGAAGACGATTCAACAGAATATATAATGACATATAGCATCCACATTAAGATTTTAATTATAGAAGTACCTTACATTGACTCGATCATGACTTGCATATATCGATCACCACTTAGAACGTGCATTTACTCGGTTAAATTCGTTTTAATCATATAATTTCTATTTTTATATGAAAAATATATCTGTACGCTTGGCCCGAATGTTAGGTAAGTACGTATGTGACATATGTAAGATACTATTTTCTTAATTTGGTGACTAACTCATTCTCTAAAGTTGTAAATTATTTATCTAATTAATAAGGATTAAACTCATTTTATATATTTTATAATGATAATAGTTTGAATTTTGCTCTAAATATGATGATTTGTTGATAAATGATTTATAAGAACTTCTGTAAACACTTTTTTAAATTTACGGTGTATGCAGATTCTAATAAATTTTTAAATTCTAACTCACTTAAATTTTTATACACATTTTTCTTCTTCAAACAATTATATCAAAGGTGTTAGCTCTATAGTATATATTCATTCTACAAAATAAAGGTACCATTATATATTGGCAATCATTAATGATTATTTTATTGTTAATCGCAAGCAATATAGTAATGATATGAATAGATTTAACGACCTTGACTTAACATGCTTAATGTTATCCTAAATCTTTATTGTTATTAACTTATAATACTAACGATGCTGATATTGGGTTAGTTAATAACCCAACAAGTTTGACTTTTTTTTAACAAAATGGGTTAAAAATAAAAGTTAATTATTGTACTGAGTTGGTAAAGAATAAGCATGACAACGGGGGTCATTTTTGCTTATCTCGTCTCCGCCCTTGACTCTAAAACCACACCCCCGTCCCGCCCCCGAATATACCTAAAAAATTCATGTGTGGTGGTTTGGTGGTGGCGTGCGACTATGCGTGAGCGGCAGAGTGCGAGTGAAGGTGCGCGTGGCGGAATACAATTAACGATGTGTGAGCAACAACAGGAGTAACGGTGTGCAAGTGGCGGACGAACATGCGTGACTAAAGGTGCAGATGAAGGCGCGTGAGCGGTAGATGAAGGTGCAGACCAAGCTGCAACAACGAGAAGTTAAGAACTCAAGAATTGAGAATTGAAATTAAGGTTTAATATATATACATGGGTAATTCTGTATTTTAATAGGTGCAGGGTGGGGGTGGGGGCGGGGCAGATAGCATCATTACCAAAACTGCCCCCACCTCCGGATTTAGCATGAGGGGAAAAATCAAATTTGAACCTGAATTCGCTCAACTCGATTTTTTCCTATCGAAATCAAGATAGTTTTGGACGGGTGTCTATGGATGCGGGTCATATTGTCATGCCTAATCAAGAAAGTATTTATCAAAATAGATTTTTGACACCTAAAAATATAGAAGGAGTCATTATGAACAACATTGTGTTTTTAGTTTGTCTTATAATATTTGTTTAAGATTATTTCTACTATGCTAGCGTGTTATAACACATCTTCTAAAACATTTTTATGCTTCTCGATGGTTTTTGTTGAAGTAAATTTGTGATCCCTTTGTTCAAATATTGATCGGTAAGATTATACAATACCAATTAACAAGCGTTTAGCTGATTATTATTTATTTATTTTAATTCAACATATGATATTTAGTTAACAAGTATATCTGTATGTAAGAAATATGTTTCACTCAAAATTTTAAAATAATATTAAAGTCCATCCTAACCATTGTTACTTGACTATTGGAAATTCAACATGGATCATTATCATATATCAAATTACATGGAGATGTTCAGTCTTTTGTAAACTTTTATATTTGGGTAAAAATTAAAAATAACGCCCAAATGGGCGTGATTGACTGTCCCATTTTTTCAAATATTTTCCAATTTGCACCTTTTTTCAAATTAAATATTAAATTTGTATTATTTTTAATTTTTACCCTTTATATTTGGAATATTTAATCTTTTGTGTGAGAAAACTCACATCATAATATATTATCCAATCAATTGAGATATTCGCCTTATAAATCAATTTTATAAAGTTAAATTAAACACCGGCTACATAAAAAACACACACACAAACCTATAATTCTAAGACTACAATTTAAATATGATACATCAGAGCTTTCCTGGACTCTAATTCCTCCATTAACCCTGAATCTTTCTTGCGACAAAATTATGGTGAAAGCCAACCTAGTCATAATTACAAGCCCCTATCGATTCTTTTACGTAAAAGGGGTAATTTTTTTTTAATTACCGTTTGGGGTTCTTTTTAAATTATTTACGGAAAGGGGGTAAGTCGTAACAGATATTACGACTACTTTAACTGAAGCCGTAAATCTGTTTACGACTTCTATTTTTTTTATTAAAGTCGTAAAACCCCGTACGACTTTCATATAATTTGTTTTTATAAAAATATGACTTTAAAGTCGTAAATTAAAGTCGTAATTATTTTTACGACTTTAGTTTATTTTATATTTGCCTAATTTTTTGATACTAAAGTCGTATATATACGTACAATTTTATTTTTTTTAGAAGTCATATTTGCTTGTAAGTCTTCTAGTTTTTTTTTTAATTCAATTTTTTTAAATTCTGTTTTTTTGTTTTGATTTTTAAAAAAAATTGATTTTTTAATTGATAGTTTCATAATTTTTGGTAAAATTTTTTTTTGTAATACAATTTAATATTTTGTAAATATTTTAAATTATTTTATTATGTGTTTTAGTAATTTATGTTTTAATTACTTTGAATTACATTTAATATTTTAATAAATTTTTGTAGTAGTGTTAAAATTTAAATTTTTAGAGATTTATTTTTGGATGAAAATATTTTGGTAATAATTTTAA
>CM023946.1:5256313-5277974 GCA_013407115.1 Glycine latifolia | reverse complement strand
AATGTTATTTTTTTATTTTTTCAATTACTTCTCTGAATTACGATCATTGTGATATACCGTACACTTCCATCGGACATTTCTATCGAAAAATATCATTGCTCGAAGTTTATATGAAGTTTATACGCACTATCAATTAAACAGTGTGATATTTTTGGCTAGGAAGGGTAATAAATAAATGCAAATATTTAATTTTTCAAAATACGATCTATTATATTTAAATTTTTTTATTCAAATTGATATAATAGAAATGGCCAAATGGCTAATTAGTAAGAGTACTAGTTGAAAAGAAAAGGAACAACTTGGCACTTGGGTTCGCAGTAACTAGGAAAGCGTTTAAAGGGACGGTCAACAACGAAGAAGACCTAGAAAGTACTTTATATTTGCATTTGTGCTTTCATTTGCATCAAGAAATGCTATCTGCGGAGTTAGAAAAGCTGACACGGAAACACAACCTCCATCAATATGCAACTATCCAAGTCAATGGGATAATGTTGCGGTCAATGAGAGAACGTCCAAATCCTAAAATATCAATCAAGTATCAACTTGCCTTTTCTTTGTAACAAAGTTTGAGATTGACCACTCGATGAAATTCATGTTCATGCACTTTCTTCAATTAAAAATTTCTAGATCTCCTTTTTTTCCTTTGAGGACGTTGATATTTACATCAGAAGTATTTTTCATCCACGTATTAGACACACAAGAATTATATTTTTTTAAATATTTAAATATACTAGTATTTATTATATATTATTTTAAGACTTTACAAATTATTGATCCAGACCATATTCGATAATAGATATAGCCAACTGTTTTAGAAGGGGAAAAATAACGAGTTATACAATTTATCTTTATATTGATATAAAATCTCTCCAGCCATTCTCACTTGTCACCATTCTATTTTTTACCTTTTTTTTAACTTTAGTCTCTCTCTCTCTTTATTCTCTTCATATTTCACTGTGCATAATACGGTCTCTCTCTCTAGTATAATAAATTTCTCTAACTATTTTGCATAACATTATTTTATTTTATTTCTTTATTACATCATTCACTCTCTTTGTTTATTGTGTAGTAGAATAATATTTTAAGATATGAAGATTCAAGAAGTTGACTTATTCAAATATTATAAGAAAATTTTCTTTCATATGTATAAATATAAAAGTAAAATTTGTAATCGCATGCTTAAAAATATATACTTATTTGTTAATCATGTCACAACATGCCCATACATCAATTATCTTATTTCACGCCCTTTTTTATTTTTATTTCGTATTTCTCTCTTTGTTATATATATGATTTTTTTGTATAAAATTTATATATAAGTATAATTTATATTAATAAAAAATATGAAGTATAATTTATCAAAAACGATTATTAAGTTAAAAACTAATGTCAAGAAAGAAAATAAACTCTTAATTTTCCAAATCCATTTCTCCCTTCCATTCCAATATTCACACCCGCAATTCATTTTTCTTCTCTTACATTTCTCATTTTCCTCTAGAGGAGATATTTATCAAAAGGCTTGGAAGAAATTTAACAAACATTTACATGCCATAAGGCATATCCACTATATATTACTCAACACGTTTAATTTTACCTAAGGCCAGATACATCTTCAAATGGAGAATATATAATTGTTGGAAGTGTTCGAATCTTATTTCTGATATAACATTCGATTAAAAGAAGGGAGGTAGCACGGTTAATATTGAGAATATAAAATTGATTAAAAGATATGTGAGAAGAATAAATAATCGAAAGATATATTAGTCTGTTCAATATTTATAAAAAAAAAGCTACTTATAATTACTTACTGAAGGATGTAATTTGAAAGGAAAATGAATTCGAACAATGAAATTAATATTTAAAAGGCGTTGCTGAAGTTTGAATGAGAAGGAGAGCGCATTAACACTGGCAAGATTAGAAAAAGTCCATTGAAGATCAAAGACACATGCGAATATCTGCATGGAAAACCAATTATTTATGTTTTTCGATAAATAGCCGAAAATGTAATATTGTTAATCGATTACTAACATTCACATAATTTCATTATACCAACTCTGTTGCACATATAACTCTCGATTTTTATGAAAAAATATATATTTTTCCCCATTTCCTGTCTTTTCAATATAATAATCTTCTTAATATCTTCTCCTTTGATAACTTTTTACCTAGTCTTTGATTCTTTCCTTTTTCTATAACTATTTCTTTATTATTTTCAATTATATATATATATATATATGTGTGTGTGTGTGTGTGTGAATCTATGATGTTACTATAAATTTATCACTGTAGTCATAAATGTTGGTAATTCATATGTTGTTTTACACTAATATAAGAAAAATGTTTACATTTGTAAAGATTAACTTTTATGATTTTGTTACGTGATCTGTAATTACAATGAAGTTTGTTGTTATTATAAGTACCCAATAAATATATAATTTTATCAAATTAAAAATCTAAAACAATTGTTAGTTTGAATAAAAAAAACTTTAAAGTGTTTTGATTTAATGTCATTAGTTCTTAATATAAGACTCTTATTTATTGATTTATAGTCGTCAAATCTAATACTAAAATTATCTATCAACAAAATATAGTGTGGGAGAATAATTATTTTAGAAAGGAAATTAATGATATACATTTCATTTCTGGATATATTATTGGAGGGGAAAAAAGAGAAATAAAAAAAAAGTTGACGTGTAATAACTAATAAACATGTTATATGGTTTCTATTAAAAAATACTCTCAATGTAAAAAACTTGCACAGTAAGTATGAGTGTATATATTAATAATTATTTATTCTTAAAAAAAGAATACAATTAAGAAATTTTCCCCTTGAATACGCGTCCGTGGCTTTTAATGCTTACACATAAAATAAAATAAAAAAACTGCAGACATGTAAAAGACGAAACTGTAAGAGACTGTTTTCTCGGCCTCATCTTCCTCCTACTTTCCTCGCGACAAATAATAATTATAGAAGTCTCCACTTTCTCCCTCTCTATATATTTCACCTGCTACCTTCCATATCTCATTCGCTTAAACTAACCTTGTTTTGGCCTCAACCAACCATAATTCTAGTTTCTCTCATTCCTTCTGTTCCTTAATTGCCAACCAAATCTTTCTTCTTCCCATGGAAATGGATCCAACGTGCGTCGACACTTCGCTCAACCTTAACGTTATTCCTTCCCCACACATCGACCACCTCGCGGTTAGTACTATATATATATATATACACACACACATATATATGTATATGCATATATTCAACTCCAAACCATTGTATATATATATATATATAATAAACTAATGAACCTTAATTCCTTTCATCTCATCTCATCTCACTAAATATGGCTAAAAAAATTGTGATCAGGGAGAAGTTTTGCTTGAAGAGTTGCGGCGTCTAAGCAGTGAGAACAAAAGGCTAACCGAGACGCTGAACCATGTGTGCGAGAGCTATGTTGCCTTGCAGAAACATTTGACTGAATTCAGCCAACATAGGAACGCAAATTTTGATAAAGAAGGAACATGTGCAGTTCCGTCGCTAAAGAGAAAGGCCGAGACTGAAAATTGTGTGAATCTGTTTGGTACTGAGTGCAACACCCTCACAGAGGAAGAAACATTCAAAAGGCCCAAGCATAGTACCGAGCCAAAGGTTTCCAAAGTTCTTACACTGACAGATGCATCTGATACTGGCTTAGTAAGTTCGATCTTCAATGTCAAGTTCATCATATATACTATTTGTTTTTTAAGATCCATTTGCTTAATACTGTTATTGTTTTAGTAATTAGTTATATATATATATGTTAGCATGATTTATGTTAATTACTTAATTAGATCCTTGCTAGGATATTAATTTTATATACGCCATCAAGGATTTTGATGTGTAAAAGAATTAACTCAGTCCCGTTGCTTAATCAATAGCATATATCTGCTTAATTAATTATATAGCTTTTTAGACTAGCTACTTTTAGTAAGTATTTTGAGGTTCTAAGTACTAACGGAGAATCTTTAATTTGATTTTTGTGTGTTGAAGTATGTGAGGGACGGATATCAGTGGAGAAAATACGGTCAAAAAGTCACTAGAGATAACCCTTCTCCTAGGGCTTACTTCAAGTGTTCATATGCCCCAAGCTGCCCAGTAAAAAAGAAGGTAAATTTAATTAGTATTAATTAATTAATACTGTAGTACCATCTCTTCACTGTGAATAAAATCAATTTAATTAACTATGTTGACTCTTGATAAAGATTTATATATGCATCAAGGCACAAGACCAAGTTAACTTTAATTGATTTCTATTTTGTAAATAATCATGACCATATATATTTTAATTAATGATTAGGTGCAAAGAAGTGTAGAAGATCCAAGTGTGTTGGTAACAACTTACGATGGGGAGCACAACCATGGGCAACAACATCAAACTGCAGAAATATCAATGAATTCATCAAGCAAAAGTGAAACACCAAGGCCTGCAGTTTCACCCTCAGCCATGAATATTCGGAGTAGTGCAGCAGCAGGTTCAATTGTAACACTTGACTTGGTCAAGTCAAAAGTGGTTGACATTAATGCGCAAAAGTCATCTCTCCAGCAGTTTCTAGTTCACCAAATGGCTACTTCTTTGACAAGAGATCCTAATTTCACAGCCGCACTTGCTTCTGCCATCTCTGGAAGAATTCTAGATGATACTTTTGTGGGAAAACGTTGAATTATTAAGAGATATATATGTATTTCACTGATGAACATATATGAATTTTGTCACTTTGCTTCGTTTTAATATTTAATAACAGCTAGTCATGAAGAGTAGTACTCTATGCAGCATATATATTTATATTATACAAGTAAATTTTATAAAAAACAATATATAACATATTTACACTATTAATTCTCACAATACTTCCTATAGAAGTAACAAATAACTAAGATAAATATTGCTTATTATATTTCATTTTACAAACAAATTAAGTAGTAGTAGTATATTATATATGCAAAATATTATATAAAAAATTAGTGTAAAAATAATATATATCCTATGCAAAATATAGTTCCTTTTAGAAAACCAAGATACATGTGAGCCTCAAAAAATTATATCATAAAATAATTTGAACACATATTCAATTAATATGCAATCTATTATACAAATACAATGTTATCATCATCAAAATAAAATCATTCTATAGTTGCAAAATTTACATACAAATTAGTAGGCGATCAATTTCTGATTTTAAATGAGTCGAAGTCATATTAACAACAATTGTATTTGAATGGAAAGAAGATAGAAATAGGAGAAAAAAGGGAAGAGTGAAAGAAAGAAAGAAAAAGGCGGATATATATTTACAAATACACTTGCAACAAGAACTCAACGGCAGTATAGCATGATTTATATATGATGACTTCGATCGTCGGCAACCGAAATCACACTTCAAATAACTCAATTGATGAAACATAAGTGAATTATTATAAATGTTATGACACTGTTTTTTATTCTTATGAATAAAAAAAGAAACCTAGATTGAAATGAATGATATTTTGATAAGTATGATTTTATACAAATTTCATTTATAATAAATTGTTGTGAGCACGACATAATATGCATTATTATGAGTGCGGATAAATATTCTCAACAAAAATGGGATGAATTGGGATAAAAAAGATGAGAGATGTGAATAAAAAGATAAAATAGAAAGAAATCACTAGTGTACAATATGGAATTTAAATCAGTTTTTTAGATTGGTTTTCTAAAATATATGCGGTGAAAATAAGAGTTGAAAAAAAGAGTGAATGAGTGATCATAATTTTTCTGAATATTTTGAATTCGGGTATGTATATTAAAATGGAGTAGTCGTATCCTAGGTAAAGTCCTAAAGATACCTAAAAATAAACAAAACAAATTGACACTATCCTCTTGCCATTAGAATGGTTATTGTAAAATTTCAATCATAGTAATTAATCAATTGCAGAGGATGGTCTAATCCGCACACAAGTCCATCATAGTATTGGTCTTTATATTATTATTGAATCGCAAATTATTATGAATAATTAATTGTAAGTTTCTAATCAATTATATATAATAATTATCTTATAAGTTATATATATATAACATAATTTCTAATTTTTTTACAGAAACATAACAATGTTAAAGAGGAGACGGTTAGATATTTTGGGGTCGTTAATTGAAAGAAAGCAGGTCGCATGTAGCTCTTTAAGTAACTTATTTTATGTCGACCAAAAAGAAAGTAACTTATTTTATTGTATTTTACAAAGTGGATTTGCTCATGATTTTACAAAACTCAAAAATCCTTTTTACCTACCATAAACCGCTTTTTGATGTTTTGTTTATAGTTGTTTTTGGCTTTATATATAGACTAAGTCACAACTCAGTTTTATACGTAAAAAATGATTTTTTTTTTAATTTTACCCATGACTCAAAAAATGACATTTAGTTATGTAATTAACACTTCTGCTGCCGCGCGTTGATGCAGATGATAAAAAGTCGTAGTTTACAACAAAATATTCTAAACGATTTTATTTCATGACTTCTAATATTTAATATAAATGTTTTTAACAAGCTAAAAGAATGAATAAAATTGAAAAGCTAATCTAAGCACGAGATATGCTGAAGATCGGCAAAAGTCTACATACACAGTAAATCAGCAAAAGTCTATATATATATATATATGATAATAGAAAGTAGAGAAAAATAAATAAAATTAAGATAGTATTTAAAGTGAGGAGGTGTCATCCAATCGATACACATATTTTTAATGAATTTATTTTCTTTACAAGCCAAAAAAATATTAACAAGAGGAATATACTACTATCTATATATAGAATACTTAGGACAAAAGCTTGATTAAATTTTAACCTAACATTGCTTTAATTAACTATGCAATCATTAAGACCAATACTTTCAACAAATTTATTAAGAAACTACGTACATTAGTAAGACGGATATAATAATCAAAACTTTAATATATAAAATTCATGTAGCCTTCTGTTCTCTGTATGCTCTTTAATCTTATGCATATTATTTTCTCATCAAGTGAAACTTTCATTCAAACCCCACAATCCAATCAAGTACATGAATTCCTAACACAATTCACTTTAATAATGGGACCAGTATGTCTGTTCATGAGTGTGGCATGTTTACTACGTACTGGCACTAGCTAGCTTGTATTCAAAGATTAATTATCTTATATAGGCCTTAATAAACAAAATATGCCGGCACACGAAAGATTATGTTATCGCAGCACTGTCACCATGTGTGCGTGTATTTTTACTTCAATTACAGTTTTCAGGTATTGCTTTTTTGTATATATCTTGTCTCGTGATTCTAATCTAAATTGCAAATTTTATCTCAAAAAAAGTATGGCAGATTTTTCTTAAATAGCTGAAAAGCGATAGAAATTAGGAAGTTACTACAAAATTCATGTGTACCACTACCAGTAGATAGACAGGAGTAATAAATTTGTTGCTAAAATTGTATATAAATACTGATAAATGTGGTTTCTAATATTATAAAAAGCTGAAATTTTTAGGTTTCAAAACTGTCATTTAGTTTAATTTCTTAAATTGAGATCACCAGACAATCCAACTCTTGACATTATAAATTAAATCAATAATTTTAATCAGATTTTGAATTTGACAATCATTATTAATTTGGTATTTGAATTAATTTGACAATCATTATTAATTTGGTATTTGAATTAATTTGACAATCGTTAGTTGATTAAAATTAGGAATTAAATTAATTGGTATACTCAACAAACAAAGTCAATAATTACATTAATTAATGTACCTCAAATTGAAAAACCAAAATGATTGACAGATCAAAGTCAAGGATTAAATTAGCATACCCTTAATTTTAGAAACTAAAATGACTAATAATTATACAAAGACTAAAATTCTTTTTTTTCAAAATCAAGGATTACAATGACTTATCAATGGGATTTCAAACCTAATTTGATGGTTTATTCAATAGTTTGCCTTGGGGTTGGAAGCTATCTCTAACTTTGATCTTCACGTAAAATAACAACAATAATCGAGAGAAAAAAAAATGAGTTTATGTATATTTTAAGTACTTGGAATTTCTTTTTATTTTCTTTGTAAAGAATTATCTTAATCTTTTAGCTACTTTAAAATAAATTAAGCATTTATTCTATCTAGTGTACAACAAGTCAATATATCTTTTTTCTATCTTTTTTGGCCCACTTTTGTTTTGCTTTTTGGTCTTATTATTTACTAAAGGAGTGGTCTGAGACCAAGTAAAAAGCGTGTGAAAAGCAATATCATATCGCACAAATGGAACTTTTGCACCAGTTTCTGCAAATGCCCGCAGCTGACCAGTAGTGACATGCTGGGACCATTAAACGCTTAATTAAAGTTCAAATCAAAGGCATAAATGAATTGGCAGCTTAATTTGACGTACGTTACAAGGTGTATATGTTTTCTTCTGAATTTTGTTTTATTAATATTTCGGAGTTACTTCCATTTTGTGCTTTTTATGATTGTATGAGCATATTCTATATATGATTTTATATAGAAAAGTTCTGGCTGGTTGGTCTATATTGTATATACGTGAGTTTATGCCTATCATTTTGAGAATGACTTTGGTCCATATCTCCTCCTAAGTCTCAATATACCATACCGGTCCTATTAGCTAGTTCCAACTTTTTCGGTATATATATATAATCAATTGTGATTGTGATGATTGGAAGTAGCCAGTGCCTAGTGGTGGTATATATCAACAATATTCCAATATCAACGTCCGTACATTCACATGCAAGACTAATCAAATTTAACTTCATGTGTAGTGTAGTGGTCACTTTGTAGCTTCTAGATTCACCCATTAACTCAACCCTACTTTCTTAGTTGGGACTGGATTTATTGTAATCACTTTTTTTCCAACTCGAATAAATTACACTTACATTCTATAAGATTTTATGAAATTTCACAAATTTTCTTTACTTTTTTAATGTTTATATCAAATTTTCTTACATGGAGACACAATATAATGTTTTCATTAATATGTATATATATATATATATAATATAAAATAATGTATTATAATATTTTTCAAACTATTAAAAAAAAGTGTTGATATAAAAAATATATGAAGAATTTGTGTAATCTCAAAAGACTTAAGACGTAATTTACTCTTAAAATTATTAGAGGATAATTGGAAAACTCAAATTTTAAATTTGTATTTTAACTTAGATTACATAACATTCAAGTAAAAAATTTATTATAGAAAATAACAAATTTATTAGCCATGATCATCATAAAGTTGTAAATTAATTTATTATATTATCAATACAATTAAATTAAACTTTTAAAGAAGTTGATATTGTTTACATAATATAATGAAAAAAAATGGAATTATAAAAAAATAGTTAAATGTTTAAATCAACTTAATTTTTTTTTTCAAAAATTTCTTCGCCTTTTTTTTCTAATCCATTTTCTAATTTTTAATTTGGTGTTCCTTCACTTTCTTTTTTCCTTTTAATTTTTAATTTTACTAATATTTCTCGCACAGTCGCACGGGTCTTTGTAATAAAGTATATATATATATATAATTAAAATAAACAAATATATGATAGAAGATACCAAACTTAATATACATGATAATCTCTGACTAGAAAAAGTTTTAATTTTTTTATTATAAATAAAATATAATTAAATTATTAAAGAAGTTAATATTTTCTAAATAATTATATAAAAATAAATTTAAAAGGATTAAAATTCTTAATTTAAAGTAAAATTTTAATTTTTTTAAACTTTTTTTTAAAAATTAAAAAATATATATATAAATAAAATTTAAAAAATATATATTTAGATTTCTTGAAATATAAATTAAAAAATTATTAACAAGTGTCAGATAAAAATATATACTTATAAAAATTTTAATAGTGTCAATTTTATTTTTTTAAAAGATAAAAAAGTTATATATTTATTATACTATTTTGGACACTGGATAATTTAAATATTTTAAAAAAAATTGAGAATAAATTTAAACTTATAATAAACTGAAAATGATGAAACACATTTTCTTTCATTCTGATTAATAATCTGTTTTTATTATTTTTCTCCAATTTTTTATGCTTGAAAAAATAGCCATTTTTTTAATGTCATTTTAAAAAATATTAGAATTAGGGATGTGCTTAGTCTCTGTCCGACTCAAAATTTTATAAAACGGTGTTTTATTTAAATCCAAACTTGACCCTATTAAGAGAGAGAGAGAGAGTAGTTGGACTGGAGCGGAGAGAATCCACGTCCATCAAATTAGCAAGCATGTTTTTGTGCTTACATTTTCAATACGACGAAAAGGAAAATATTTTCAATCCAGGAGACAATTTTGACCAACTTATTTTAATAAATAATTAGTGCAGTGTATGATATATGTGCGTGTGCAATAATTCAAAGTCATTTGTTTGTCAATTAATTTAATTGATTGGGCATATTTAATTATAGATTAAAATATATTATTCATCTCTCTAAAAATTTTAAAATTCAGTTTTAGTTTCTCTAAAAATTTATTGTCTCTCTCTAATTTTGAAATGTCTACTTAATTTTAAAAATTTTATTTTAAAAATAGAGAGACAAAAAATTTCAAAAAGACTATAAGTGAACTTAAAAAAATTTAGAGCAAAAAAAAACATATTTTATCCTTAATTATATATAACGTTTCGATGAAAACAAATCCTTTTCTTATATGCTCTAAGCCAGGGAATTTTCTCAGCCAGAACAACCATGCTTTTGAGTGATAGCAGGAAGTTAACTTTCTTTGCCTTCCTGGAGAACTAATTATGTTGCAGATCTCATTGCTAAAATAATATGTGGAAAACAGTTTTTTAAGGAATTCAACTTTGAATTCCGATAACATAAACGAGTAAAAAAAAGGTCTCACATAAAACGAATAATGGGCAAGTAAAGTAAAAATCCCTTGTGAAATATACGTCATGATGCATTTTAAAAAAATTATGACTATCAAACTTAAATTTAATTTTATTTTAAAAAAATTATGACTATCAAACTTAAATTTAATTTTATTTGTTTAGAGAATCAACGGTAAAAATCGGTTCGGTCATTAACCTAGTCGAGGTAGTGAATTAGTAAATCAGTAGTCTAACCGGTAGATTAGTAATTGGACCAGTTTGACCCGGTATATATTAAAATTTTAAAATTATATATGTATCTATTATATATAAGTATATAACTAACATTATTTGAGTAAAAAAAGTTCATTCATACTTCAAAATTCAAAATAACTATTGATAATAATCCAAAAATTTTAAAAAAATCCCAAAAAAAATCCCCCTCAAAAAAAAGAAATCGATTCGGCCGGTTTTGGCCGGTTTTGACCGGATCAATTGCATGACCGGTTCAATAGCAGAACCGGACTAGTTATGCTACCAATTCCTTGTCCAACCGGTCCGATCCAGTTTTCACAACTATGATTAGAGTTAAAAAAAAAATTTAGCTTAAAATAATGTTTTTAACCCTAACACATTTAGATTTTTGAGTAACGATGGAAAATAATTCCTTAAAAAATAATGCCCTGAACAAACAATAAAAAAAGTACAAATTTACTATACAATTAATAGTTAATGATGCAAATGGAATTTGTAACGATCCGCCTCGTCGCTATTTCATTAATTTGATTATGAAAATGATGGTAAATTTTTTGTGATAATACAATTATCATACACATATTACAATTACAAAATTAAACACATATGCACATATATATTAAATCAGTACATGTCAAAACTTCTTTTAGTTTTACATGTATATGCACCTGAAATTACATATCTAACAAAAAGTCAAAGAACTAAATAAGAAAGAGTTGATTAACAAAACACAACTCTTTCCCAAAAAGAAACACAACGCTATCACTTCGGCTTGGCAGCTCTAACCAAAAAGAATATCCCTCCAAAGTCACCTAAGGCTGCTCATCTGCTCACACGAATGAAGATTCGCGATCATTACAGGTACCAAACACATGGTACAAAACAAATGCAAGGGTGAGTTTATTATACATGAACAATAAGTATCAGGTGACAATAATTAGAAGGGAACAATGATAACAACCACAATCCTTACTAGAAAATGCATCAATCCAATACACATCCTACAAATCAATCATCCAATTCATCCCACAACTCAAACAATCATACTCAGAATGATGCATGCACTTGACTCATCTATCAGCATGCAATGTGGTACCATATCTTGGAAATAGCCTCTCATAGGAAAAATGATTCACCGCCTATCAAGACCATCCTATCCTGCACTAGCCATTCCCCCCCGGTGATCTGCCAGCGTCGCTAGGAAATTTCAAACCTGATGACCCCTTAGTACCTGCATTCTCAGTCCACTGAAACCTATAGGTATGCGCGTGCCTTCATTCTATTTCCATCCATGCACATGAAGTATGAAACATAGGCATCA
This sequence comes from Glycine latifolia, assembly GCA_013407115.1. NCBI lineage: Eukaryota > Viridiplantae > Streptophyta > Magnoliopsida > Fabales > Fabaceae > Glycine > Glycine latifolia. Next base: position 5,265,535 of record CM023946.1, on the reverse strand, counting down.
TCAATGTATGACCAAGGCCAGGAACAAATCCTTCCCCGCAAGGATGACCAGTCATACACCCCCCATGTACATACCTAACACACCAATGTGGGCTCACCGATGCACTGACCGTGGCTAGGAACAAATCCTTCCCCGCAAGGATAACCAACCGGTCATTGCACCCCACGCGTATATATATAACATACAACCATGACACCATCAATGTATGACCATGGCCAGGAACAAATCCTTCCCCACAAGGATGATCAGTCATACACCCCCATGAGTATCCATGTATATCCACATCACATAACGATAACCATGGGCACCATCAATGCATGAGCATGGCCAGGAACAAATCCTTCATTTCAAGGATGACCAATCATGCACCCCCATGGATATCAGTATACATACACATCACATCATCCCAATATCATCATCATATATATCAAATTGATATTATTTCAACATTATCCTCATAAACATCAACTTCATCTCATTTCAACATCAACAACCATTTCATCATCATTTCATTTAAACATCATAAATCACATCATCATTATATTATCACCATACATATTAAACTTGTCTCATTTCCAACATCATCAACCCAATAAACATATATCTTATTTGAACATTATTTCATTCAAGCATTACCAATCACATAAGCATCATCTCTTCTAAATCATCACAAATCACATAAACATCATCAACCATTTCCATGGTATCTCAATTTTACTATCATTAGCAACATCAAAATAATTACACCGCATCCCATTAGTTAAAGACATCTTTTGTTTTGAAAATGAGCACACAGACGTACAAATACACAATCAATCTTAAGTACATCGCATCCCATTAGTTAAAAACTTAGTTTCTCTTGAAAAATCAGCACACGGCAGGGACATACAGTTATCTTCATAGTTGGACTCCTTGGCCCCCAACTATGGTATTTAAAATATTACCAACATAATAAACTCCCCTTACCTAACCAAGAGTTCTCCCTATTACAGTCTAGCGGTGATGTTTCACGATCCTTCAAAACGCTTGCTTGTTTGAACACAGAGTTCTATATACCAAATTGAAGACAATTTAGTGTAGAATCTAAAGGAAAAATCAAAGTTAACAGTTGGGTCAAATACCCACTCAAATCAAAAAGGGGCTAAACGGTGTTTTTGGGAGTTCACATCAAAAGACATCAGTTTGAAATTTCGATCACACCAATGTGACCAGAACTCAACAAGGATCACAGAAATGACATCAATTTCCTAAAAGGAGACTTTTACAACATCTCATTTTCAAAGGATATGTGAAACTCCCAACAAAGATACCCAAAACACAAAAGACACTAAGAGAAACTTAAACTAGCTATAAGAAGATAAAGGGAACTAAGATTACCTCAAGGAAACCAATAAAGAAGGATTTAGAAGTTTTTTCCTCCACCAAAAATTTGAGAGATTTTTCGAAGATTCTATTCCGATTATGAGGTTCCTCTCCGTGCCGGGGTTCTTTGGTAAGCTATGGTGGCCCTTGGTGGTTGATGGTGGTCTAGGGTGGTGAAAGGGAGGTTTCTAGGGCTTTTGGGCAAAAAGAGAGAAAAATGCGAAAAACGTGTTTCTGTGCATCTGGTGCATATTTATAACTTGAAAGGCCCGCTTAGCGCGCACTTGCTTGCTCAGCACCCATGCACGTCTTGCTCAGCGCAATTTCCTTTCTGTCAGGAAATTTTGGAATTAGGCTCAGTGCACATTTGCTCGCTTAGCGAGACATCCAAAAATCATCATCTTGAAGATCCCAACGTTAAAAGATGCAGAGATGTGTTGGGAAGCTACTGTCAAAATTTGAAGGCGATCCAACGGTTAACGAATTCAGGATGATAAGTTTTACTGAAGCAGGTTATGAGTTAAACTATCACTCTCACTTCAACCATAAATCAAACAAAGTTCACATAAATTAACATGCATACCAAATAATTGCACCAAGATAAAATGCACAACAACTCAACTAATTCTAAATTAATCAAACAATCAAATACTACAACAATTACATCAAACATCTATTTTCAGTTATCGAAATTTTAGGGTGTCACAGAATTGAAGCTGTTACTTTTGCTTATCACAAGAATATGATAATGCGTGTATGTTTTGTGTAGAAGGAAAATGTTCTCATTGTAGAATATCATACTTATCTCATTTTATAGGTTTCCTTATGTTTAACGAACAAACAATGCTAGGTCAGAGCTGTGTGGTCGTCGACATCAAACCTGTTTGCTCTTCCATCTTCATGAAACACATCAAATGAACTATATTACATGTAACTGGTCGATGATGTAAGTAAGGTGATAAAATTAGAGGGAATAGATAAAAATAAAATATGGATAGAAATTACGGATAGTAAAATATTGTCAACGTACTCTTTATTTTAAATATATATATTATTATTAGTTGAGATTATTTGAAAATTATAAAATTGTATATGTTTCATTCTTTATTTAATAAGTTCTCACACATAATTTTATATTTTTTAACGAATAATAAAAGATATATTGAAATGAATGTAATTGTAAGGTCTCGGGTGTCCATGTAACATTTTAACGTTTTAATGTTGTAATTACATAGTAGTAATAATAATTATGGTAATCACCTTGTGACTAACCCGAATTCGTGTGACCAGGGTGTTATACAAGGGGGTGCAAATTGGAACTCGGATAAGGGAGGGGTGTAAATTGAACCTTTTGAAGTCGGGTTCGTACTGAGTGTGTTAATATTGATAAGGAAATCGGGTTAGAGTGTGACCGGGTTATTGCGTATGTATCCTGGGAATAAACACTGAAAAGAAAGGAACCCGAACGAGGTCGGGTAGTGATGGCCAGGGCGGGACACCAGACAGGGTTGTCTGGACTACACTTACCAATGGGAAGTCATATGCGCTTGACTTGTCAGCCCAGTAGTTGATGCTTTCACAAGCTTAACCTATGCACGTGATCCGCACTGACTATCAGGTCATTGGAGTGACACGTGTTGACTTAGTGATGTGTGCGACGTGCGTTAACTCCCTGGGTATTTAAATAGCGTGCGTGTGAGTTATTTCGTGCACGACTCATTTTCTTCTGTCCACCAAAAAGGCATTCCTTCTCTTTTCCTTCCCCGTTTCCGCCATTGACAAACAAAGAAAGCTTCTGGTTTAGGAAATAAAAGGTGACTTTAGGACGTTAGAGCTTGAGAAGCGGTTCTCTAGCCTCGTTAACAACCTTAGAGGTAAGAAGCGTCGGTCCAACCTTAGGATATAACTGGTATCGATTTTGGGTTAGTTGTGATGAACCCTTTTGGGGTTCTGCACGTCGCCTGTGGGTGACTAATGCTGGTAACCTAAAAATGTATCGAGTTCCTCTACATGCAACAGGTGAAAATCATTATTGATTTCTTGCATGCATGTATGTAGGGAGCGAGCTGAAGATCATGGTGTTCAAAATCACGAGGGTGGATGAACCAGTGAGGAACGCCGGACAGGTAAGCTCTTTGTTCTTGAGAGTTCTTCTCTGGACCGCGTTCAACCATACTCCGAGGGAGTGATGGTTATTGTATGTCATGATGCATGTATTGAAATTATGTGTTACTTCTTTCTGATTGAGAACATGTATATGATTTGCACTGTGATGCTATGTTGTGATGTATGAGATTCTCTGGCCAGTAGAATGGACAAATATGGACTTAGAGCCATAGACGTCCGCGCGAAACCCAGAGGGAATGTGCCCATTAAGTTGGATGATCTTCCTCAGGGGGTGTCTGCCCGAATTCCTGGGGGAATGTGCCCATTAATTTGGATGATCTTCCTCAGGCAAGGATATACAAGGGAATATGCCCATTAAGTTGGATGATCTCTCTTGTTATATCCATGTGATTATATACATGTGATGTGTTCTTTTGTAAGCCGGGATGACTAGCTTGTATAATGCCATTTTAATGCTTTGTGTCATGGAAGTGAACTCGGGAAAGGAGAAGCCCTCTAGAACCCGGAGTTTACTGAGATTATTATCTCACCCCGGTTGGAGATTATATTGTTATTGCAAGTGATGACCACAGGGAAGACGGCGGATCTCGGGGCAAGAGGCCTGGGTAGCGAGGCAGTCTAAGGGATTCCAGACGAGAGGTCGAGTCGGGACGGGTTCTTAGTGAACCTTAGTTTATTTTGGAGCATATGACTCTGTATTTTATTATGTATTTTCGCATGTTTGTAACTTGGCCCTGAAGGGTATCATACACGGGGTCTTTTATACTTGTAAACTTGTGAACTATTACCATACATAATGCAAAACTTTTATCTTATTGTGGACGTACGAGGACGTCATTTTTATTAGTTGCTTCCTTATTATATTTTGTTAAGATAATTACTGTGTTTAACGACCATAATAAAATGTTAACAACCTGGATACATACGGGCTGTTACATTAATAAATAAAAAAACTGTTTTTAACCACCATCCCAAAACACATGACAAATTCATTTTTATTGTACATTTTATGGATTTAGTTTATCTTGGATGTCTGTAATGTTGGTATCCTTATTATATATAAGGGAGGAGAAAATGTAAGAGAGAAATTTAACAAATGTGAGACTTTTTAAACGAGATAAAAAATAACTTCTAACTTGATTAAATGGACTCTTGTAAAGGTTAGAAATATAAGTTGTAGATATTTTTCTTATTCAGTAAAAAAAAAAAACTTTTTCTTACACTGTGTTTGGAATCAATGACACGTTGCAAAAAAAATCTTAATGAAAAAAAAATATTATAAAGTTAAATCATTATTTTCTTAAAATAAGTGAGACTCAATATTTTTTTATAAGACTTTTGAGAGTTTATAAACTCCTTTAACTAGTTTATAATTTTTTTACCAAAAAAATTTATTAAATACACGAACTTATTTTAACAGTTTATTTTAATAAATTTCTTAAAATATCTTATAAAAAATAAACTAACACTTTAGAGGAGGCTACTTCAATGTGTAAACATTTCTTTCACGCCGCAAAAGGAATTTGTACAGGACCAGCAAGCAAATGAAACAAGCACTCACTACTGCATAGGGTGGATTGTTCTCGTTTTAGCATCTGGCCTAATGCCTAAAGGTATCTTTCTTCAATCTTCACATATGTGTTTTATACATTGGGTTGTGAACTGTGACTCCATGAGCTGAATTAAAATTAAAGTTCCAAATTTATTGTAATAATGATTGTAATTATATTTTAGTAGCTTGATTTATGTAGACCGTGGAAATACAATGTATATGGTTAAGATTCTTTATTGGCCGAGGGGGAACTTTAGACAAATTAGAAGTAATCAATTTTCGTCCAAAGGGGATTACGTCATTGGAATGACATCATGCATGCTGCAATACGTTGAAGAATTAGATTGAAAATGATTGTTCTCAACAATATTCTATTTCTAATTGTACACGTGGAGTTGAATTGGACGGTTATTACCAAGAAGAAGAACTAAGAAGTTAGATCAACTCTGCTTCCTTTACACGTGGTTTTTCAAGGAGAAAGAAAAATTGAAGATACTTTATAGTACTAGACAAAAATTCGAGCATCCACACCACATATGGATAAGTTGAAATTCTTCAATCCAACTTTTCTCTATTAATTATATTCCATTCTAATAACATATATAAGGTCCGTCACCCTTTTCATTAATTAAGAATAAGTTGAAAGATTTGTTCTTCTCATAATATATTGAAGCTTGTTCAACTTCAAAGTAGCTAGCTAGCTCCCTTAATGGATCAAGAGGTAAAGCTAAACTAATTAACTGGGCTTCTCCTTTGCTTTGCTTTGCTTTTGACTAGTCTTTTTTTGTTTTTTTTTTTATTTTATATATATGTAAATATGAAGAGGTAAATTTTGATTTGTTTAGGTAGAAACGCTTGAAGCGAAGCTGCAACGTGTGAAGGAGGATAATCGTTCCCTAAGAGCGATGCTGGAAACTCTGAGCAGCAAATGCGAGAAGCTTCAGTCTCATCTTCAAGAGATCAATAATGAAGAACAAGAAGTGAGCACAAAATCAGACCAAAGTGGATCTGTATTATTAGCTAGAACCGAGTTTTCCATAGCACAAAAAAGCCATCACAAATCTTTGTTAAAATCCACCCCAAGGACAATAGTTTGGTATGCCGTATGCCTATTAATTAATTACTTGTGATAAATGTTCAAATACTGTCATGAACTTCATACATTTCACACAAATTTTAATTCCATTGGGAATATATATAGATGGTAAAAGATGGTTATCAGGGGAAGAAGTATGGACAGAAGAAGGTTACCAAAGACAATCCCTCGCCTAGAGCTTATTACAAGTGCTACCTGGCTCCTAGCTGCCCCGTCAAGAAAAGGGTATGTATATTTTCATTGATTATCATTTATCATGGTTCTCATTCAGCAAAATTTTAATACACCAAGTTTTTTCATGAGTATGATTACAAGAAAGCATGGTTTTTAATATTTGTGATTTTTTTATAGGTCAATATTAGCTGTTAAATTATTAATTTTTATTAGTAAGAGAAATTTGAATCCACAACATTTTTCTCTTTCTTTTTTCCTTTAATCTCCAAGACAATCTTATACCTCCTTTTAATATTTGTGATTAATTTGATGAGCTAAAATAGTGGTCTAACTTAAAACCATTATATAATTACATGTTTTAGGTGCAAAGAAGCATACAGGATAAGTCTATCCTTGTTGCAACTTATGAAGGAAAGCACAACCATGGTGTTTTTCGTGATTTACTTAAGCCATCATCTTCTATACCAGAAACCTCAATAATGGATAATTATTTACCTATGACAATCATGCCAAATGACAAATGAGATACTATGAACATTGACCTTTGTCTATGTAATCGAGCTCAAACAGATATAAGACTTTGTGATGATGTTAAGAAACAGAACGACCGTGGCAGCAACAGCAAAATTGAAGAATATGTAAGTTCTCTAGTCAAATATCCTGACTTCATCATGCCATTAGCTGAAGCAGTTGTCCTCTCCCTCAATAGCCAGAGTTATAAGCAAGTGGATCTTAACCTGAGTTTGGGTCTTTCAGAACCCCACCACTAGCGAATGCACCTCAACAAAAGCATGTGTTTAAAGGAATCAAAGTACTAAAGCAAACAGAGTCTGACTAAATGCATATGAATATAGCTAGACTTTTTCATCTTGTGAGAAAGAATTAAGAATTAAGTAGATACTACTTGTAAAAAAACATGTTCATCCTCGAGAGTCCATCACAGTTTTGTCATTATTAAAAAACACATCAATAAATTAAGAGAAAAGACTGTATATAAATTACTCTTGATCTTGACTCATAGGACTTTTTTATTATCAAAACATACTTGTAGCATATAAGGTTTGTTTGGGTAAGTTTATCTAGAAATACTTCTAGAAAAAGAAAATAAAAAGAAAAAAATGATATGAACTTTTTCATAAACAAAAATAAGTTTTACATTAGCTAATTTTTAGAAATTCATAAATATAGTTTTTCTAAAGATGAGATATCTTCTACAAATTAGTTAATAGAAAACTCATTTTTGTTGGGAAAAATGATACCAATTTTCCCTTTCAAGACCTGTTATGAGTGGTCTTGCACAAGCAAAACACTTTATGCATAAACAATAATTATGCAAGCAACACAATACAATTTTTAATGTGGAAAACCATCTCAATGTGAGAAGTAAAAATCATGGGACCGATCTCGGAGTCCATCCAAATATATTACTATCAATAAAGTGATATTACAAAAGGGTTCCAACAACCATTACAGTCAACAAACAACTTCAACAAAAGTTGTACCAAAAACATCACAAGAGGTAAGCATACAAAATAGGCTTTTGTACGAACTTAATTCCTACCACCAGAAATAACAACTAACAAATCCCAACGGTCAAATTGACTTATTGCAAGAGAGAAACACACTGACCAAATTTAAGGACAATCCAACGGTTGAGCAAAGAGATAATTCTTTCTCAATATCATTGCCCGAAACAAGACAAAACAGAGTAGAAATTCTGTTAACTTCTATTTGCAGTTGAAACACTTCCTCTTGAAAACACTTCAATGAATGATTTGAAAGGTCATAATGTAGAAATAGATTTAATTAACCTTTTCTCAAAGTTTGAATGCAATCCAACGGTTAATATGAGAGAAATGTCCCTCGTAATACCGCTGCCTACTTCAGAAAATGGATTTAGAACTAGTTCGGTTTGGGAATTTCCGGTGATGCTACATGTAACGACCCACCTCGTCGCTACTGTATCATACTCTTAATTATGCTTTTAATGGTAATTTATGTCTAAAAATTCCTTTAAGTTTGTTTATAAAAAAAATAATAGTAAATTTTTTGTAAGTGTAATCAATATCAAAACTTGAATATACAAAGAGGCAATGCATCATAATACTTGTATATTAATAATCATAAGTTAGTGGTAATTATAAATAACCAAGTCTAAATTGTACAAAATTCTCAAAAAAAATAAGGATATAAATGACAGGATGTAACTAGCACAACGTCGGCGTGTAGTCATTAGAACAAGGGGTGTAACTAGGAAAAATACAACCCTTGCCGGGGATCTAGCCCATCTACATCTCGGCTACTTGGCGACTCTAACCAACGCAACTCATCTTCCCGGTCACCTATTGTTGTCCATCTGCTCACGCGAACATGGTTCATGATCATCACAGGTACCAATCCACAAGGTACAACAAAGTAAAGGTGAGTCCATCATGTAAAATAATAATTAAATAAAATAAATATCATTAGTTATAAAAAGACAGCTTGGTCGTTGCAAAATCACAACAAATATTCAAATATTTTATCACACATTCAATCATGGGCAACCCGTCCAAATACAATTCACAATTCACTTTAAAATGACTAGTCATGATGCATGTTCCAGACTTATCTCTTTGTCAATGCAATGTGGTATCATTCTCATGAAAATAGCCTCTCTCAGGAAAATGATGCAGAAGCTCGTCAAGGTCACTCTGTCGTGCATAGGTCGCTCCCCCCTTATGGTGATCAGCCCTGAGTCACAAGGGAGTTCCAAATAGAGATGCCCCTCTAGTACCTCTGTACCCTACTACCACCATCCTATTTCCATTATGCATGAAGTATGTACATGAGCTCTATCAATGTATAACCCAAGCTCGTGCTCAACTCGACCCAGGTAGGATAATGTCATACACCCACCATATAAAAATAA
>CM023946.1:5237224-5249694 GCA_013407115.1 Glycine latifolia | reverse complement strand
TCATACTGTATTGTATCTGTCTTTTATTTTGGGATGAATGTACATGGACTGTTATATTTAGCTTGCTTCTTAATCTAAATAAATCGTGGTGAGGATAATCATTTACGTTACTTACGAATCATAAAATTAGCAAGCAAAGCGAAAAGAATTTTCGTGAAAAAATTTATACTAATCTAATTTTAAAACAAAATGGACACGGAATTTTATATAAAATCAATCAAGCACGAGTAAGTAAAGAGAGGCGTTACACATCTACTTTTCGATAGCCCATAACTTAAGAACTCACAGATTTCAAGATTTATATTAAACAATTAATCAACACAAATATATTTCTACTTGTAAAATTTCAGGGTGTTATACTACAAGCCTCTATTTAATAAACCAATCATATGTGAATAGTGGTGAGTCACGAACTTACTGTAAAAGTTTCAGTAAGATCTAACAGTTAAACAAGGAGATCGAGAAGATTGAAGAATGATAATTTCTGTCATTCTCAACATGCGAATGTAGATGTTCTCTTTCTCCTCTCCTTTTTCTTTCTCTTGTATTTTTAAATTAATTACTGACCTATTAAAAGAAAAAATCATAATATTTTCTTATTGGACTAGACTTGACTTGAGATTTAAGCCCAACAATTTTAACTTATAGAGAAATTGATTTCAATTTTTTCTTATTACTTTCTTGTTCTATAAATACTTCTAGAGAAACTTAAACTCAAATAAACTCATAATTATTAAGTCAGAGATGATCAGCTGACTAGTACACCAATACATAAATCAAAATATAGCACTAATATAATCGTGACTCCAATATAAGCATCACATATTTGCACCGAACAATAAATAATAGTCACGGGAATATTAATTACTCACGTGTGGGTGAATTGGTAGAATTTATAATAATAATTATTTTTTAGATTAAATTATAATTTTTATCTTCCTTTCATTTTAAATTTGAAATTTTGTTTAACTATTTCTATCCTTTATTCATAGACAAAGTAATAAATTACTAAGAAATTTACTTTATTTAGTTAACTACATTAATATTATTTTATATTAGTCAAGATTTATTATTTTTTTAAAATTTTCAAAATTTATAAATTATAAAAATATTTAATATATAAATTTTTTAATTTATTTTATATCATTTTATATTTTATATTTTTAAAATATATAATGTAATTAACAACAAAACAGTGTGTTAGTGATTTATTATGTTGTATATGAATGAATAAAGAATCATGAATTTAATTTTTATTTAGCAATTTTTTATTTTTTACTTTATTTAATTTTTTCACATGAGCATCCAAAATTATAATTTAACCTACATTTTAAATATAATAAAACTAGTGTTTAACCTTTTAAAAAAACCTAGTGTTTAACCTAAAATGAAGAGGAAATAAAAATAAGGGTAAATAATCATTTACGTACCTGAATGTGTAGAGCGCTGACAAATTTATCTTTAAAAGATGAAAATTCAAAGTTTAGTCTCTAAAAGTAAAAAAAGTGCGACAAATTTATCATCCGTTAAATTTCGTCTATTACCATTAATGAAAGAGTCTATATGACATATTCATGGATGAATTTGTCAACCGTTCTACATATTTAGAGACAAAAAAGACTATTTATCCAAAATATAATTTAATTTTTATCTTCCTCCCTTTTTTAATTCTTACAAATATAACATTATAATAAACACTTAAAAAATAAAAAATTAAATATAAATTAAAATAAACATAATATAATATAAATTAATAAATATAATTTATCTATTTTTATAAATTTTTTATTGTAATGACTACATTAGAGAGTTAAACCTTGGCTAGAGTCCGTTTTTTGCCATGCCAGTCATATATAGGCCAGAGTCAAACTTCAACATATTGGTAATGCTTTAGTCCAGATCCCGGGTCAATAATCGGAGCTGGCCTATCTGGAGTTCGTAGCCATTGGGCTTTGACCCAATGTTCTGGTTTGCTCCAATAACCCTCACTATATATTATTCTAATAATGTAATGTTCTTCCCTAAAAAAAAATATGTAATGCTCTTTATATATTAATAATTAATAATTTATAAATAAAATAAAACCACTACATTCCAACAGCTAATAATCACCGATAAAACCACGAATCAAGCAAAGTGCCTCATAATAATTGGTTTAACATATTTTCATTCGACTATTTTATATTTCATTCACTTATTTTTTTAATACAATTATGCTTTGCCATTTTGGATGTTTGTAATGGCTAATGCTATGACGTCTCATGAAAACACGCATTGTAAAGAGGTTTATGATTATATTATTATATTTATAAATATTGTATTTCATATTGTTCAAAAGAGTTTATCAACTAACACAAATAGAAATGGCATAATTAATAGAAATGTATGTTTCACAAGATAAGGGTCCTCGCTTTGATTTATTTATCAATACTATGTTATGCACTACATTACAAGTACTAGCTAATCAAAACCACCAATACAATTATTTATTTATTTATTTAACGAAACCTCTAATACCTAAACCAACATCCTCCCCCGTTTATATACAGCCAAAGTAAACAGCATACCAGGAACATCTTGGATGGTAGGTAGAATATGCACTAAAATTATTGAGCCTTCTGAATTCTGATAACCACTAATCAAGTTGTTGAATGAACAGTAAACAATACCTTAAATCTAAATATATTTTTTTGGGTGATTTTCAATAAATCTAAAAAATAACTACAAATCATGGAAATCTGTTTTTCAGAAGAGGAGCTTCTGTTAGATATTTTATTTATTTATTTAACTCATTTTTTTCCTTTTTTTTGGTTTGCTTTGTTAACATTTTTGCATGAAACACTTTGCTCTTGATCAATTAAGTTTTTTTCTTAATGGTTTCTTACGACATCCATTCATCCTTAAAAGTGTGCTTAAAAAATAAGTTGATTTCATTAATTTATATTATTTTTAAAAATACTATTTTAGGTGTGTTCAACAAGATTTTTAAATCAATTTTAGTTATTTGATAAACTTAAAAATTAATCTGATCAAATAAATTGTGTTTGGTTAAAAAAATACCAGAGCATAGAATAAGATGACTAACGAACTGAATAGTGAATACTAGTATAATCAATTAATCATCATCATCTTTATCTTGATAGTTATTTATAATTAATACGGGAATGGAATTGAAGGGACAGAGAAGGAGAAGAACAGAAACTCAAGTTTTCCCTCCAAAATCAAAAAATAGGCTCCTCAGAGTGACCTTCGAAGAATCGAAGTTGAATCGATCGTTATCAACAACGAAATTAATGTCAATGAAACAGAAACACGCCTTCTTTAAATCCCCAAATCTTAATTTCTGTCCCTTCTCTCACTCCCACTCCGTCCATCGCCGTTTACGCGTCGCGGATATTCTTCTCGCAGACGCAGATCACGACGGCGACGCCGTTGATTGCATTGACGGCGTCCGAGAAACACCGTCGACCAAATGCTTTTCGCCTCGGAGGCTCGTTGCTTCGCTTCTCGCGCCGCTGAGGCCGACCAAGGGTCTCCGACTCCGGCAACGGCGCCAGAATGAGACCGGTGATTTGGAGGCGCCGTCGCCGTCATCGCCGACGAACGAACGTAAAGGGAGCGACAATTCGAGTAAGAACCACCCGTGTCTATTTGCGATTTAATTTTGTTTATTGAGTAATTTAATAATCTTAACCTCAAAAGATACCTAACTGTTACTGCGTGTGCGTATAGTTTCTAGTGTCTTTATCAGGTTTGATTTCCCAATTAGTTCTTAATTGTGCTATTATTTGACCGTATTGTTTGGATTTGCTCTTGATTATGGAAAGTGGTTAATATTATAGATTGTATCTTTATGTAGTGCTATGTGATTCGTGTATTGTCTCAAATGTTTCATGTGAACACAAGTATTTATGTTTATTTAAAGTTTGAAACCTGTTGTTCTCTTCCAAATAATGTTATTTTATATTCAGACATCACTTATGTATAATATCAGGTTCAGCGATTACTAAGTTTGTATGCGTATGGCAATAGAATTCTTTCCATAGTTATTTATGATTTTCCTTTTACTACTGAAATTCTTTTCTGACTTTTTTGTTTTTGGAATATGAATTCTACGCATAATCAGATATACGAGAAACTAATGTTTGCTTTTCTTTTAGGGATGAAAAAGGTTAAATTGCTTTACACTTTTACTCTTTCATTGACTTGTTCCTTTCTTTCTCTCCATACTTCCAAGGCTTCTCTTTTTCTTCACCCTCAGTTTTTGTAGTTAACTATATGATTTTGTTGATGATCTGCAGCAGGACAGTTACATGAGAGTGATACATCTTTTAAGCTAGGGGTTGGTTGTGGTTTCCTATATCTGATTGCAGCAAGTAAAAATGAGCTCAGCAAGATGGTTGAGCTGCGGAAAGAAATGGAAATGCTCCTTCAAAATGCGAAAGGGGAACTGCAAAGTAAAGATTCACTTCTTAAGCCATTGAAACAAAGTGATGCACTTGCCCATTCCATAACTGATATTCAAGAATTTTCCAGCTCTAGTAGTCATCTTTCTATTCATTCGAATATACAATATGTTCGACCAGAGTCAAAAAGCGATACGGTTACTAATCGGTTTCTGGAATATAACACTAGCGAACAAGGTGAATGTGAAGAAGAGATAAATGAGTGTCAGGCAGAATTTGAAATTGAGTTACAGCGGTTGCAGTTGTATTTGGACGTAGAAGCTGGATTTGATGATGCACAACAAGAGGGAGTCAAGGTAGATTGTTTCATAGTTTGATTCCTCCTAATTACCTTTTCCTGATGCTGATAGCAACGAACAACTTTGTTTCATTTTGATTGATGATTAATCAACCGAGGGTATCAATTTACATCAGCTATATCTCAATTAAGTCATTTTCTTCTGTCATTTGTTTCTTTGAGGGATGTGTCAACCAACACATGGTCAGGAAAGTATTACATTGTTAGTACAACTTGGTATGATTATGGGTTGCTATTCTTTTAATACTTCTGTGCAGATACTGATAGATACATGAACCTTTCAAATATCAATTTGAGAATAGTCTCTTCAATCAGTTGAAAGTCAACATCTAGATGAAGCTTCACTGAAAAGTCCTTATACTACCAAATACTGCTTCTAGAATTATGAACTTTATACTATTTTTGCGGCCCTATGCTGCATTTCCTTTTCCTGTGCTACTGATTTTAAGCTGTCCCTTTTATGCAGATTGTTAGTAAAATGATTTGATTACACTTGTGTTACTTTTTAGTTTTTACTTCACTTATCAGTTATTAGTTATATTCCAGAATTGCTGAAAACAGGAATTTGCAGGTAACTCTTGAGGATTCTAGTTCAAAATGCCATAGTTCAAGTTTTGGTGAAATAATAATGGAATCTCAAGGAGCAACTTATGATGTATCATTTGGAGTTCCTCCAATTGAACTGGAGAGAAGGTTGCATGAACTGCTTGAAGCAAGACTGGAAGAACAGATAACAGAGCTGGAGTCTGCATTAGAATGTATGACGCAAAAGCTTATTAAGAAAGAGATAGAGGTTACTTGGTGGAAAGACACTGCACAACTTATCTCACAACATGTTCCAGAAACTTCTCGGTTCACTTTCCCACTTGATTCTGATATATCTTTGAAGTTGAGTCAACTTGTAGGATAGTTTTTATGAAAGAATGATGTTGATTATGATTAAGCCATCAAAATATTGTAATCAGCAGTACAATTTCATGACCTGTTGTTTCTTTTTCTTCAAATTTTTGGTTTAGTCCTCTGGAGTAAATAGTGGGTGGGAGGATGATCTTAAATGAGAGAACAGAAATTGAAGGGAGTCAAATCCATTGTAGAGCACTACACAAGATGTGTGAAAATTGAAAATGTTGGAGTCTTTTTTAGATTTTTTCTTATGTTAAGATTGGAGTTGGGTGAATGTAGTAAGCTACTGCAGTGAAATTTGTTGGATATAACAAAACTCAAGCTTTTGACTCCCTGCAGCTATTTGTAGACAATCGCATCTATATTAGCTTGTAAGATCCTTATCTTGTTCAAAGACAGTATAATTTCTTTTCACCATAAGCATTGGAACGCAGTTATGAAATTTGTCATTTAATTATAAAATTTTATTTTATATTAAAATATTCTAAGATACTTGAGGCAGTACTATAATAAGTTATATCTCTTTTACTGTGTGCTTATAAACCAAAAATAAGTACGCTTTATTTCTTGATTACATGTGGCAGAATTCCAATTTCCATTAGCAAAACTTTATATTATAACATTTCTTATATACGTGAGAACGAGAATAAATAATAATAATAATCATTAGGCTAAATCTAATGGACAGGATTATAACCTAATTAAAAAAAGGCATGTGACAGGCATTTTACGTTCTCAATTCACGCTGTTTTTCCTCAAGGTGCCTCCCGTTCCCCTGCTCTTGGCCTATCGCTGTTTTTTTTTTTTTTGGATCAGCCCTTGGTCTATTGTTGTAACTCAGTCCTATGGGAAAAGCAAACGAAACCTTCAAAACCCCCTTAGATTTAGGTTCGCTCCTTGCTTCCTTCTCTCACGTGACCGAGGCTCTAGCTTCTCCTTCAATCGATCGCACTTTGGTTTTTTTCCTCTATGGCACCTTTTTCCATCTAATTCGTGAAGACAATTTGCTCAGATGCACGTGATGGTGTAATTCTTCCCCTTGCACATGATGGAGCAGTTTTCAATCCTTATCCTTAAATACATGATTTAACTCCGGCACTGCATTCTTAGAGTCAATTTCTTCAATAGAAAGGTATGTCACTTCTTCTGGATCTCCCTTAATTGATAAAATATTACCTATGCATTGCTGCAGCTTACTTCCAACTCTTTTTAGTTATTGATTTTGAGTGGGTTAAAAATGACCATTGTGTATAATTGTAGATATGCTAGAGGTTGAAACATGGTGTTGACGCTGGAGTAATTTATACAATTCATGTTGCTGCTTACTCAATGTGAAAAATACTCCAATTCAGGCAATGATTGCTGCTCACGGTGTGAGTGACTATGGGTACCAAAGCTAAGGCAATTTTAAAATAACGATCACAGTCAGAAACCCAATGATCATGTAACGATCACGATAAAAAAAAATAGTAACAATCACAATGAGAAAGGTTACTGAATTATTTACCAGCCAATATTGGGAAGGCTGTAGAACAGTAGAGTTAGTAATAACAAGCTGCAATGATGAAAGAGAACGTGAATTCTCTAACGTGAACTAGACTCGTGCTTTGAGAACCACAACGAGATGAAGTGTGAGGAAGAAGAGGACATGAATTCTCTAACGTTAACCAGAGTCGTGCTGTGAGAACAATAACGAGATGCGGCGTGGGAAAGAGCTTCGGAATTAGGTTCAAGTTGCACGAAATGTGGAAGAAAACGTGAAACAGAATGCAAAGTGAGAAAGACTTTAGGAATTACTTCTTGTCACGTGCCTTTTTTTAAATGGAGTTCTAATCCTCACTGTTAGATTTGATTTAATCTGATGGTTACTATTGTTTGTTTTCATATTCTCACACATAAAATAATTATTTTATGTTTTTCACATGAGTCATTCTATATATGTATATTCTTTACTTAACCTCAATCTTTGTCCTTTTGTATTTTATAATAAAATAATAGAATTGGCCCTTGGGGGAATCATACTTGTTTGAATATCTCTGAACCCACATTTATAATGTAGTTTCAATATATTCTTTTAAATGATTTTAAAAGTCGTTCTTGATTAATACCAGTACCAGTTACTCCTACATTGGAAGAGTAACAATAATAAAGATCGAAGCTATTTTCATAGGATTATTGAAGATTGCTATGCATTGAGCACGGGATTTCAGTCAGTTTTACTAGAAGATTGGGCAATAGAATTGCCCGTAAATTAGCTTCTTGTTTTTCTTTTTCGTGAAAAGTACTGGAATTAGGAAATTCTCTATCAAGATTCAAGTGGAACATTTTCTCACTGGTGATGTTTTTATTTCTGATTCTCTTTTGGAATAAAATCCAGCTTTCAACCTTAAAAAAAAAATCCAGCTTTTGAAAAGTACTTATAAAGGAATTAATAAAAGAATTACTGTATAACATTTCATAGAAAGTACAGTAAAAACATTCCACGCATTGACAATCTCTGCCGACTTTTCCCAGAAAAAAAAAAATCAACAGTATATTATTATACCGCGGCTATTAATGAAACGTTCATATTCACGTGAAAACTGAAAAGGAGAATGGAACGAATGGAGGATATAGGAGGGTTTCTTGTTGTGTGGGGACCCAGTCCAGATGCATTGTTGTGGCTGAAACATTACTAATAAATTATATTTTCTTTTAATTTGTTAATCAGCATGACCCTTAATAAAGACATAAGTCAAATTTTGACTTTTTCATTCCATGTTGATGCATACCATTAATACTACAAATCTACAATATCTTTCAATTTATGAGTGTCAAACTAATAAAGACATAATGTCATTACTTGCCGAACAAATAGTGTCAAACATTTGGGTAGCGTTGACCGATGAATTGACCTTGCCGCTTCATACATATTATAAGAAGACATTGTTTTCCTAATTGATCTTTTCTTATCAAAGGTTATTTTTCTTTTAACTGTTGTGTTCTTCTCCATTTGTGTTGTGTAGTCCTGAAACAATAACATGATGCTTCGATTCCTAGTGCTGCTTCTTACGTTGGCAAGTTGTAGGGAGAGTAACAAAATGGCGAAAGCAGAGTATAACTATACGGTTGATTCGGCGAGAGCGTCTTTGGTTAGACAAGAAGACACCATCATTTTTGGTTTGATTGAGAGAGCCAGGTTCCCCTTAAATTCTCCAACCTACAATCAAAGTTACGCTTCCATTCCTCAATTTCGTGGCACATTGCTCGATTTTCTCGTTCGTGACACGGAGGTCATTCAAGCTAAGGTACTTTTTATTTCGCCTGTGTTTTCCTTGGCACTCAAATTTATCAAGTGACTGTGAAATCATGTCAGTTGGTGTAGTACTTTACTCAGCTTTTAAGTATCATTATCATTATTATCATTATTATTACTATAGGCTTGAAATTGTACTAGAATCATCCAAATTTTAAATTGTCGTTGCGGTTTTATGTAGTATATTGTAGACAAGTGAGGCTGATATGGCCACAAGTGTGGTCATGGAAATCTCAAAACCCTAGCAGAAGCTGATATGGCCGCAATTGTGGCTGCGATGCTATCACGGTGATCTCAAAAACCTTAACGAGGCTAATGTGACTATGGAGATCTCTAAAACCTGAACCTTAAAGTTACTGCTGCAATTGTAGTTGCATATGATTTTTTTAAAAGTTTGCCAAAATAATTATTAATATCTAGCTATGGAGATCTACCATTTTTTGTTTTGAATTGACGATATGGTATGTTGCAGGCTGGAAGATACACTAACCTTGAAGAAAATCCTTTCTTCCCAGAAAATTTACCACCTTCGGTTGTGCTACATCACCCCTTCTCACAGGTAATTCGGCAAAAATTATTGCATGATTTGCCACACTACATAGTTGTTGAGAAGAGTATTTCTTAAACGTTGTTTTTAGTTTTTGCATCCTTCAGCCGCTATGATCAACATAAACAATGTCATTTGGAAACTGTACATTGATGAGCTTCTTCCAATATTTGTTGCTTCTGGTGATGATGGCAACTATGCACAAACTGCTGCTACTGATCTTTCATTGTTGCAGGTAAGATTTCCTGTGCAAGTTCTTTTATGAGCATGTTAAATTGATGAAGTTATGCAGAACTATGTATGTAATCATTTGCCAGTCAAAGCAGTCTCAAATTTCATTTTGGTGAAGTCCTTTTTGTCTCACTCAATGAGATAATTAACTACAACGATGGCCTAAATTAAAGTGCCTTTATTACATAAAATATCTGCAGGCAATCTCTAGAAGGATTCATTACGGAAAGTTTGTAGCTGAGGCCAAATTCAGAGAATCTCCTAAAGGCTATGAGCCTTTAATTCGTGCTAAGGTATGTATATAATGTTTTATCTTAACAATAGTAGTGGCTAGAGTGAATGGAGAGAGCTTGCTAGTTAGGTATTTCTTCATCTTTTGGGATCAACTAGGAGCCAGGCTTGTGAATAACGACCTTAATTTCTTGTGAAAGATGAGACAATTCATTACCAAGGTTTTTTAAATTGTGATCCACGGTTACAGTTTCATTCATCCCAATTTCAATATTGCAGTAAATTGTGCACAAACATGGCTTATGCGACCGTTATTGCGGTTTCAGAAACCTCTAAAACTTTGATTTTGTTGTAATTGCATGCAGACCTGTTTTTTAAAACCTTGGTCATTACATTATTTTTATAAGATAACAGGTGCCGCTTGTTGAGTAATGGTACCATCTCTCAGTTTCTACACTATGATCATATTCAAGCACTATAACTTTTGTTGGTTTTTGACTTTATGCTATTGTACGTACATCTAAAAGTTGTAACAGTAAATTAATGTTTGGTATTTGCAGGACAAAGAAGCATTGATGAAATTATTGACATCTGAGAGCGTTGAAGAGATGCTGGTGAAGAGGGTTAAAAAGAAGGCCATGGTGTTAGGGCAGGAAGTGAGCCTTGATCGTGATGTCAAGGGAATAAAACACAAGGTTGATCCATCAGTAGTTTCTCTCTTGTACCAGAAATGGTTAATACCCCTCACAAAAAACGTTGAAGTCGAATACTTATTAAGCCGCTTAGACTGAAGCCATTTCAATGCAATCAATCTTGATAAAGGAATATGTTGTCATTGTTAATTTAAGGCATAAGATCAGTTTCTTATGTGGTTGTTTATTGCTAATTTCTTATGGATGTCAGTTCAGATAATAATATTATATAACCTTTTAGAAAGCTTTACATATGGTTGGATAAAACGTACGGTTACCATAATATTATGCAAAGTTTTGAAAATTTGATTCTTGCCAACCATTTCTTCGTTGGATAGCTGTCCATGATTACCAAACAAGGTGAGCATGAATTTACAAATTTGAATGGTCACAAACTTCAACCCGTTCTCTAACTCATTGAGGCCAATTAATCATAAAGAAAATTAGCAAGAGATGTGTAGTGAGACTATACTTATTGACTTTCCTTGTTAAGTTTTTCAAGATATATAAGAACATTTTTATTGTAAGATCTTGAGTTTAAAATCTGATTTTTACTAGATCTCTCAATAAATGAAATTATTAGGTTCTTGTAAAAAAATATTTAAGATATGCACAATGTTAAAAAAAATATTTTTTTTTCTTTTTTCCTAAGATATTAAAATGAGATATATCACTAAAAAAAAATGGAAAAGATCTTCAATCCTACATAATACTATGGGATCTACCAAAAAATAATATAAAATCCTAATTTGGAATCTACCACTAAAAATGCTCTCTAACATGCTTACTCAAACAATGATTGAGGCAACAAAATCAACAAGCTTTCAATAAAGAACCTATAAATGTGGAAAAAGAAAAAGGTGTACATGATAAAATATATCTAAGAAGATAGTCTAAAGTATATTTATAAAAGAAAATAAGAGTTACAAAAATTATCTTAGTCCACTAAGTCATGACTCAAGGTGAGACCAAGTCAAAGATAATAAAATATTTATCTTTTTTAGATAAGTACTAAACTAATTTAAAATAGTATTTTTAATTAATTAAACAACAATGTTAACCTTTTGATATATCAAACAAAATATCTTCACAAAAAAAAAATCAAACAAAATATACAATATCCACAACATATTTTAAAAGATTATTTTTAGAAAAAAAATTGTGTAAATTTTTTATTTTGGATGTAATGCATCGATATGACAAGTTATTTTTTCTTTTTGTTAATAAAGAGGACAATAATTAAAAAATGAAATTACAACCAAATATTATAGATCAACAGAAGATCCATGACATCATTTCTCATTAAATAAATCAATATGACATGTTATATAAGAAGTTATATGAATCATAGACAATTGAGTGTTAATTTTTTTTACCGCTGAATGTTTAAAGTTAATGCATATAGATAAATAAATATTTAATGAAATTAAATATTATTTTGCGTTTGGACTAAAATAATCTTATTGATTTTCTTAATTCTTGATGCATGCACCAATAATATTGAGATATTAAATAATGGTATATTTGAGGAAAAAATTAATTAAACTTTAAAATATTAAAATATCAAAGATTTTGAAAAAGAAACTAAAATATCCCTAAAAATACAAGAAAGTAGTAAAAAAATTTAGGGAAAGTTTCACGAACTTTACAGGGAGAAAAGCGGAGTGAATGTCTCACTTTTTAAGAGAAAGATAATTTATGAGTAATAGCGTATGAATAATTTTTCGTTTAAAATATTTCATCAATTTTTTCTTCTTATTTTTTATGTATTATAATTTTTTTTTCTTTCTCTGTCTAGATGAAGGAT
>CM023946.1:5193047-5237214 GCA_013407115.1 Glycine latifolia | reverse complement strand
AACGTATGACTCTATCAAACATTTTTCCAATTATTATATAAAGAATAAAATAGAAAAGAAATAAAGTACTAAACGTATGACTCTATCAAACATTTTTCCAATTATTATATAAAGAATAAAATAGAAAATAAATAAAGTACTAAGTATATTTACCACTATAGAGGCATTAAATCAAAGTTAACAAAATTAAATACCTTAAAATGAATTTTAATAAAAGTAATTATTTTTTACAACTCATCAACAAGTTATTGGTTTAAGTGATCCTAGACTGGCCCATTAAACAACGTCTTATTTTCGGATATTGTAAATGGAAAAAAACATGAAGGGAAAAGATCTCATTAAAGATGGTCAATTAGATTTTTATGCAAAAATTAGTTATCAGTCAGTGATTACTTTATACCAATGTCATGGTAATAAAAAATATTTGACCAGCTCAAAATTTTAGGCATTTAATCAATAACTCTTTTTTTATTACATTATATCATCAATCAAATTAATTACTTATTTTTTGTCTCCATTTTTATCTCAAGTTATAGACAACTCAAGATTGTCCAAAAAACAATTTTTTTTATAACAATTCACACACCCTCCTCTAGTAAATCCTTAGTAATTGGTTTAGTTAAATGTTAAATATTCATTTTGATTCCTAAAAATGAAAGGTGGTGTCAGATTAATTCTTAAAAAATGAAAAATTTAAATTTGGTATTTAAATATGAAAAGAATGTGACAAATTAATCATGTCATTAAGTGTAGCACCTTCAAATTCAAATGTCATGACAAAGAGTGTTGTGTGTGTTGCATAGTCAGATTAATTTATCAACATTATTATTAATGAACTAATTTGTCAGCCTTCAAGTTGATGATTTTTCATTTGGGGACTAAATTTAATTTTTTCAATCAGTCATTTACCAAAATAAATATATAAACAAGTTGTTGGTCTGAGTAGTCCTGAATTTGATTCCTAAGTAAGGTCTCAGACTCCGAGTCTTGTGGATGGAAAAAAATGTGATTGGGAGGAGAGACCCCACTAAATGTGATCAATAAGATTATTTGCGGATATTAATCATCAATAAAACTGATGGATACTTCGCACGTATATCATGATATAAAAAAATAAAATAAATTATACTCGTATCCCTGTGTTTTTTCAAATTGCATTTGATATCCCTCATTTTTTGCACCCAACAAAAAATATCTTGATTATTTAACTCACATTACACCCAAGCTCCGTTCCTTCTAAATACCGTTTAATAATTTAACAGAAAGTAAATACATGTTGGTCACGTGACTTTTAATGAAAATTTATGTCTAAAATGCTTTAAGCTTCTCTTTAAAAATCACATTTTGGATTTTACAAACTTTCATCTTCTTTAACAACCCCTTTCACTTACCACCGCCACCACCTCCTTCTCCTCCTCCCCCTTCTCTCATGACAACATCATTTATTCCTCCTCATCGTCGTCCTCACCCACCCACATGACATCCAAGTGCATCCACTCCCGTTGGAACAACCACCACCACCATAGTCACTGCTTCTACCATAGTTGCTGCTGCCACAACCATATTCACCTTCACCGCCTCCTCATTCTTCGTCGTAGCTTATACCACCATAACTATTATATTTAGTTCCCTATATACTAACACCGTTAGGTAAAAGTGTTGTATAAAAAAAAAAGAGAAATATCAAGTGTGATTTGAGAAAAACAAGGAGATGCAAGTTTAATTTAGCGACAATTTCATCTGCTTAAATAACAAAATGAGATAAAAGTAAATTATGAAAATAGAGAAATATCAAATACAATTTAAAAAAAATACCAAGTGTAATTTATTGATAAAAATATCCAAATAAATATTTATCCAATTTATAAGTACACAATATAATAAAAAAAAAAGGTACGAGTCGTCTTTCCGTTTTCCTTCCAGCAGCGAACGTGAAAGTATTTCACTTCACTTGGGAGTTGGGACAAGTGAGAAGTCAAGAGTTGGTGCTTTACCCCACATACCCCTCCCTATCACGCCAGAAGCATTTCATTTCTCTTCCAGCAAATCGAAACGGCTCGCGTTGTTCACAGTCACACTCTCACTCACACCAGTGTATAGAGATTAGAGGGAGAGAGAGAACCCTAAACTAATACCCTAAAATTCCATTGCAGCAAGCAAATGCATTGATCGATCTGCATGGGTCACGTAGGTTCCAGCAAGGACGGCACCAAGGCTGGGCCGTCCGCCGCCGCGATGGACATCGACGACGACGAAGACCTCGACCTCGGCGACGTCGATCTCGACCCGACCAACGCCGAAATCCTCGAAGAGCTCGGCGAAGACATTGTGAAATACTGGTGCAAGAAAGCGTCGATGCTCTTCTTTGACGAGTACGGTCTGATCAGCCACCAGATCAACTCCTTTAACCACTTCATCCACACCGGCCTCCAAAAAACCTTCGACTCCTTCGGAGACCTAGTCGTAACGCCCGGGTTCGACCCTTCCAAGAAGGGAGAAAACGAACACTTCCGTTACGCCTCCGTTAAGTTCGGCAATGTGAAGCTCGATAAACCTATGTTCTGGGGTGGTGAAGGGAACGCGCAGGAGTTTAAGATGCTTCCCAGACATGCGAGAATCCAGAGGATGACCTACGCTTCCAAAGTCAAAATCCAAGTTAAAGTTCAGGTATAGGGCAAAATGGAGTGAGTAATGCTGTGTAATGTAGGTTTTTGTTGCTTTGTTGGAGTAATTTAATCTGTGATATGTGTGGATTTTCTAGGTGTATGTTCCGAAGAAGGTTCGGAGTGATAAGTTCAAGACAGGGAAAGCGGAATTCCTTGACAGAGAGGTTATGAAGGAAGACGAGAGGGAAATCATCATTGGGAGATTGCCAATCATGGTCAAGTCTGATCTATGCTGGACGAAAGAGGCGGAGGAGGAGGATGATGAATTTGACCATGGAGGTTATTTTATCGTTAAGGGTGCAGAGAAGGTTCGTCTTATCAGTTTTTTTGTATTTCAATTTGTATTCTTGTATGTAATTTGTATAGGTCTCTAATGGGTCTTTACAGTGTTAACTGTTAACCCATCAGAAATAACCATGTATGATGGATTTTACAATAACTACTTTTAAGGTCATGTTTAGCATAGTTTTTCTGATTGATTGACATTGTAAAAACTGACAGTGCATGGAAATTATTCTCAATCTTTCTTGTGTCTTCATGATATATTTATTTAATGTATATGTTTATAGTATGTTAATGATACGAGTTTGTGTGGAAAATTGTTGCAGACTTTTATTGCACAGGAGCAACTGTATTTAAAGAGGCTATGGGTTATGAATAGTCCAGGTTGGATGATTGCCTACAAGTCACAGATGAAGAGAAACAGGATGGTTATTAAACTGGTAGGAAATTCCAGGGGTGAAGAAGTGGAGAATGGGGACATGTCTCTTACTGTATATTTTTTATCTGTTGAGGTTCCTTTGTGGGTACTGTTTTTCGCTCTCGGTGTCTCATCTGACAAAGAGATTGTAGATCTCATTGGTTGTGGCAATGATGATGTCAGAATTCAGAATATTCTCTTTGCATCTGTTCGGGATGCTGATGAGAAATGTGGAGCATTTCGAAGAGGTAGGCATGCAGTTCAATATTTAGAAAAATGTGTAAAAAGTGTTCAATTTCCACCTTCAGAGTCTATGCAGGAGTGCCTTGAAATGTATGTCTTTCCTGGAATTAGTGGTTTAAATAGAAAGGCGCGCTTCCTTGCATATATGGTGAAAGGGCTCTTGCTGGCTTATACTGGCCGCAGAAAATGCGACAACAGGGATGATTTTCGAAATAAGAGGCTTGATTTGGCCAGTGAGCTTCTTGGCCGTGAGTTGAAAATGCACGTTGCACATGCTCGGAAGCGAATGGCAAAAGCTTTGCAGAGAGACCTTTATGGAGATAGGGATGTACGCCCAATTGAGCATTATCTTGACGCGTCCATAATTACAAATGGCTTGCAAAGGGCATTTTCAACAGGAGCGTGGTCACATCCATATAAGAGGATGGAAAGGATCTCAGGTGTGGTTGCAAATGTTGGGCGCACTAATCCCTTACAAACCATGGCTGAGTTAAGAAGAGCAAGGCAGCAGGTCCAGTACACAGGAAAAGTTGGGGATGCTAGATATCCGTGAGTCACTATACGCTTTGTCTATTTTAGTTCTTTACTTCTTTTTTTATTTATTATTGTTGTTTTTTTTTTCTGCAGTTGTGCAGTGAGAAGTGTGTTAGACAACTAAAATAGTTCTTTAGTTCTATACAGATATTTTTTCCTTTTCTTTTTACTTTTATTTGTTACAACAAAAGTTTGTGGTTGCAGGCATCCTTCTCACTGGGGCAAGGTTTGTTTCCTCTCTACCCCAGATGGTGAAAATTGTGGACTAGTAAAAAATTTGGCTGTCACAGGATTGGTAAGTACTGATGTATCGGCAGTATCTGAATATATACTGCCTAAATTGCTGGATTGTGGAATGGAAGAACTTGTCGATGATACTTCCACTCATCTTGGGAACAAGGACAAAGTCCTCCTGAATGGTGATTGGGTTGGAGTGTGTCCCGATTCCAGTTTGTTTGTGGCAGAGCTACGAAGTAGAAGACGTAGAAATGAACTGCCTCATCAGGTTTACTTTTAATATCCCATTTTAAAGTGGTTTTGTGGGCTCTACTAGTCATATTTTAATATTTTAAAACATTCTTTTAATTTGACCCACGTAGTGGATCTCACCTTGTGGGAAAAGGCTTTTGTTATTGTTATATGCTTTTAATTTGAGCCATAAACTGTCAAATCTAGTAAGTAGCATTTGGAAACTTAAGTCTATATTAGCTAATGATTTTATAGCTTAGGTTGATGTCTTTTTGAGGACTGTGATTGTCAATGACTGACATATTGTAAATGCTTAACCTGCTTCACATGATTGGATTAACTGTTTGGACTTCCTTTTTTCTGTGAATGATGTTATTGTTTTCTGTCGCCCTGCCTCTGAATCAATTTGTCATTTTCGTGTCCCTTTGCAGGGTAGATGATATATTAACAAATGATATAGTTACTATTTAAGCATTTGGAAACTTAAGTCTAAATTAGCCAATAATTTTATAGCTTAATTTATGTCTTTGTGAGGACTGGTGATCCTGTTTCTTTTAAACCTGGTGATAACTATTTCCCATTGTAGGTGGAAATCAAGAGAGACCAATCTCAACATGAAGTGCGCATATACTCAGATGCAGGAAGGATTCTACGTCCTCTTTTGGTAGTTGGTAATCTACTCAAGATTAAAGGATTTAAATCAGGCTGTAACTCTTTCCAGTCTCTATTGGATAAAGGTGTGATTGAGCTGATTGGACCTGAAGAAGAGGAAGACTGTTTTACTGCCTGGGGTGTTGAGTATTTATTTGGAAAAGAAGGAAAACGATCTGTAAAGTACACTCATTGTGAACTTGATATGTCATTTTTATTGGGTTTAAGCTGTTCACTTGTACCATTTGCTAATCATGACCATGCGAGGAGGGTACTCTACCAGTCTCAGAAGCACTCCTCACAGGCAATTGGCTTTTCTACAACAAACCCGAACATTAGAGTTGATACTTTGTCTCACCAGTTACACTATCCTCAAAAGCCCCTTTTTCGAACAATGGCTTCAGATTGTCTTGGAAAACCAGACAATTCACTTGGTCAAAATAAAATAAGTAAAATACCTCCAAAGGCAGAATTCTATAATGGGCAGAATGCAATTGTGGCTGTCAATGTACATCTGGGATACAATCAAGAGGATTCCCTTGTGATGAACCGTGCTTCACTGCAGCGTGGTATGTTCAGGTCTGAGCACATAAGGAGTTACAAATCTGAAATTGATAATAAGGAATCTTCAGATAGGAAGCGAAAACCTGAAGACATTGTAAATTTTGCAAAGCTACAAAGTAAAATTGGCCGAGTTGATAGCCTTGATGATGATGGCTTTCCATATGTCGGTGCTAATTTGCAGAGCGGTGATATTATTATTGGGAAGTGTGCTGAATCTGGTGCAGACAATAGTGTAAAGTTAAAGCACACTGAAAGGGGTTATGTGCAAAAGGTTGTGCTGTCTTCAAATGACGAAGGGAAAAATTTTGCTGTGGTTTCATTAAGACAGGTAACTGGTGAATCCCCAAATTTTGCTTGTACATGAACTTTTAGGAATTACTGCAACATACATAACTTACTGTCACAATAATTAGTACATTTTAATGCCCATCTAGATGCACAACCGAAAGCTACCTTTAATTTGATCACTGGATAAATCTGTTATTTAATAATGTTGCAGGTTCGAAGTCCTGTTCTTGGAGACAAGTTCTCCAGTATGCATGGACAAAAGGGAGTTTTGGGATTTCTGGAGTCTCAGGAAAATTTTCCTTTCACAAGGCAAGGCATTGTTCCTGATATTGTCATAAATCCACATGCATTTCCCTCACGACAAACTCCTGGGCAACTCCTAGAGGCTGCTTTAGGAAAGGGGATTGCTTGTGGTGGTATACTGAGACAAGCTACACCTTTCTCCACACCTTCTGTTGATGCCATTACTGAACAGCTTCACAGGTACAGTTTGATCACGCCATTCAGTTTACTGTGTTTTGTATTATGTGAGCCATTCTTTTGAAGAGGAACTTGCATTTCAGCTTCTGCCCTTGCTTACTGTATTACTGATGTTTTTTATATGCCTATGTCTTCAAAGTTGTAGACGGTTTCTTGTCTTTTCTCTAGTCTCGCTTTAAAATTAAGAATTATTTTGCCTAACATCACTTTTAAAGTTATCATGTAACTTGTTCTTGTTTTACTGAACCCTCACCCACGTTCCTTTTGAGAATATGGCAGAGCTGGGTTTTCAAGATGGGGAAATGAGAGGGTATACAATGGAAGGACTGGTGAGATGGTTCGATCACTCATTTTTATGGGACCAACATTTTACCAACGTCTGCACCATATGTCTGAAGACAAAGTGAAATTCCGGAACACTGGTCCAGTTCACCCGTTGACCCGACAGCCTGTAGCTGACAGAAAACGATTTGGAGGTATCAAGTTCGGTGAGATGGAGCGTGATTGCCTAATAGCTCATGGTGCATCAGCCAACCTTTATGAACGCCTGTTTACACTCAGTGACTCCTCTCAGATTCATATATGCAGCAAATGCAAAAATGTTGCAAATGTGATCTTGCGGCCTGTCTCTGGTGGCCGGAAAATACGAGGACCTTATTGCCGCCACTGTGAATCTGCGGATGACATTGTGGTGGCCCATGTCCCGTATGGAGCAAAGTTATTATTCCAGGAGCTCTTTAGCATGGGCATAAATCTTAAATTTGAAACCCAACTTTGCTAGACAAGTACTAATGGTGTCTCGTTTGTTCATTTCTCCCTTAAATGAATTTCAGTGTAGATATCACTTTCGTTCGTGGATGTTGCTTTGAATGCCTGGCAGTTAGGAGTGCTGCATCTCTTTTATCTTGTTACTGATGCATGTTTCTCTATTATTTACGGGCTAGATACTGTATCCTTATGAAAAGTTGAAGACAAGAAATTTAAAAATGATTTTTAACATTAAAACACCCCGTGGTATAGTTGTTAAAAGTTTGCGTCTTAATGATTAATTTCAGGATAAATAGCAAGTTCACCCTTCTAACATACTGTTTTATTATAAAGTTGAGTTTTTATTCTTAGATGGAATGGTATTTTTTATACTCTTTCTTCACATATGGCTTTGCAATTATTTAAGACTTGATTTTATGTTTTTTTTATAAACAAACTACCAATTATCATTTGTTTTTAAATTTTCTCTTTATCTGATTAGTTTTAAAAAAGATCATATATTTTTTTGGTTTCAAATATCGGTTAGTTGTATTTTAATTTTTTTGGTTTTTTAAATTGTTTTTTTAAATTTATTTATTTATTTAAATTAAATTTATATTTCTCTTATAATTTTAATTTTTTCCTTTTTAATTTTGAAATTACTTTCATTAGAACAAATACCCGTTCAGTATATGGAATGCTTTCTAGTTTATTAGCATAATAGAATGTATTTATTTCAAGGTTCATCAAAATCATTAACGAGAAAGTCAACATGAAAATATAATTTGGTACGCGATTTTAAAAATATTCTTAGAAATTGTATTTTTTTTAAAAACAAAGAAGTGAAATTTGTATGTTTTACTTTATTTTTATTCCAATAAAAAAGGTGAATATACCGCTTTCCCATGAGAATAAGAAAATAAAATTACTTTTTGTAACCCAATCATTAGTTTTTTTAAAAAAATACTTTCACTCTTTTTTATTATCATTTAGATTTGAATTTTTTTTAAAAGAATGCTAAAATTTAACCAGACATATTTTTAAATTTACCCGTTCCTAATCATACTATTGTGATATACATCAAAATTAAAAGCCATTAGTGTTGGTCATTGCTTCCTTGTTATTTTGGTTTCCTTTCATCTTTGTGGGACTAATCCATCAAATTCTCTTCAAACAATAAGCAATGAACAGAAGCCAACATTATGATTATTGTATGACAATTGACACTGTCGAAACCTCAACAGAAGAACCTATCTTTGTCTACCTCCAATTCACTTTTGCTGCTATTACATGGTGAATTGTTAGATAAAATAAAACCTTGCTGGTAACCGCACGTTATTTTTTAACTAAAAATAACTGTATGGCAAGTTTGCAAAATAACATAAATTTTTCCTTTTCATTGCAACACATAACACATTGGCTTTATTCATTTTTTGATATCATCATAAAATAAAATAATAATTAGATTGAACTTCTTGTATGAACGTTCTCCATCTCTTTAAATGGAACAGCATAGGGTGAGTTCCAATCAGCATTAAAAATTTCCCTAAGTTGAGAGATGATGGCAGTGTTGTGTGTCCCAAAGCTGACACCTGCTGTTGTGTAGAAGTAGTCCCATACAAGATTGCTAGTTCCAATGTGTGCTCTTACATCACTAACTGCATATTTTCCATGATTCACCCTTGTAAAATCAGGGTATATGTTACCTGTTCTAGTTCCACCCTTAATGGCAGGTCCTGTCATGTTGAAACCTAGAACCACAAAATATTTTATCTCAACTTTCCCTGAGCATGTGTTGTATTTTGAGGAAGAGCAAAGGTTGTTGGTGTAGAGGAGAGAATTCAGGTACACATCTGTGTTATTGATGGAGTGTGACCAATATGCTACCAATATCTGCACTGTTGCATTCTTGGAAAACACCACCTGTTTGGTGGAACTTCGTTAGAAAATGCAACACTACAATGGGAAATTTTGATAGAAATGAAATTTGAAAAGTCTAACAACTTTAGATGTGTAGGACTGTAGGGTACTAGGGTGTCAGTGATAACTAGTGAGAATAGAGTATGGCCCATGCCACTCAAAATGGCACCAAACAACATAGTAAAATTTCATGAATAATGATGCTGTCTTCTATTATATTTAGGATGCCTTGCCAAACGGTAAAAAATTCAGGGAGGGGTAAAACCAAATAGCAAATTACAGAAAGCCAGAACACTTGAAGTTACCTGTGATGTTACAGAGGATAAGGATGACCAGTAAATTGTTTGGTCCATAAATTCTGACTGACCTAGCCAGTCCATGGTACTGATTCTAACTGTTTCCTTCTTTCCAACAGACTTGATTGTATCAATCCATGCTTGCTCATCAGCCTGATATTTGCCAAATAATAGCTGCAGCCACCAAAATACTGAGATGATCCAATGAAGATTGGCAATTCAACTGGTTCAATATCAGAGTACAATCTTACAACAGGAATTTTATTTCTTTGAAAAAAAATATAAGCAAAAATATTTAGCTAATGCAATAGGGGCATGAACGAATTTCCAAGTCAGTATTTACAATTTAAATTATCATATTCATGCAGACAACAAACCAGCAGTATGAACCGCTCGCCTCTATATCAGGTAAGATTGATTTTGCACTCACTGTAAACAAGCATGCGATAGTAGCACAACCATAAAATTAGTTAAATTGAAAGTTTGTGCTGCCATAAAACTGTAAGTCAACCAAATGCTGTTGTCTAGATTCAAGGACGCGTTAAAGTAA
The DNA here is from genome assembly GCA_013407115.1 of Glycine latifolia. Taxonomy (NCBI): domain Eukaryota; kingdom Viridiplantae; phylum Streptophyta; class Magnoliopsida; order Fabales; family Fabaceae; genus Glycine; species Glycine latifolia. The sequence continues at coordinate 5,227,107 of CM023946.1, read as the reverse complement.
ACGTTACCTCCGGGGGTGCAAATGATAGATAGCTGCCTTGGGGGTGCTTTGTTGAATAGTTACTCCCAGGAGTTTGAAATGGAACCTTAAACATATAAGGCGCAGACAGAATAGGATATCCTGCAATATGAGGAGTCTCCAGATACTGTGGCAGAGGCGATCTGTGATAAATAATTAGATACGGTAATGAATTCAAAAGGTGAAAGAATTTTCTTTCCTCGTGCTTAGTTTACCGCCATCTATTGTCAGTTGCCGGCAGATGTAAATTTAAAAAGTTCCATGTGCTTCTGAAGTTTGCTACATGATTCACTAAGTTGGTCCTGCCTCTCATGTAATTGTCTTGTGTTTATGATCATGCTTAAAACTACATTTTATTTTAAGTTAAAACCCTGACCAACCTTTAGCCTCGCCACATAAAAACCTATAGTTAACATTATTCTAGCATTTACTCACACACTCTTGAACCATTCTGTCTTCTCAGAACAGCAAAATTCCAGTGAAGGAAGGTAATTTTGTGGAGAATACAAGCCTTAATAACTTTGTAAGAAATTTCAATAATGACCAATAAAAAATGACATTAAGGTAAAAAAATCACACAAGTAGCATTTAAGTGAAGCGAAACTCTTAACATATTTCTATCGTCACGTCCTGACTTACTTGCACCTCTCTCTATGATTAATGAAATGCGACCAGCAAGGAACCTTTCTCTCAACTTGCCAGTCTTGATCAAACACTGATTTTGTGTAAGCTGAAGAATTAAGAGATGCTAGTGTCCATAAATTGTCAAAGTAGACCTCAACCCTTTTTAGCTATTTCAGGACAATCAGCAAAATAAATTCCCAGTTCCTTGACCTACAGCAAGCAAGTACTAAGCAATGAAAGTATCATGGGTTGAAAGATAACAGATATCTACAATGAAGAAAAGAGGAATTGTATTAACACAAAAATATCTTTGAAAAAAATAACAGGGTAACATTAATAATCTGTGGAGAGATGTATCAAGCAAGAGAATTCATTGATGCTTCATAATCTAGATTTGTGGAGGCTTATTGACATAAACAAATTCAACATAGCACATGTAATAAAATTGTGTAAGAGATTTCCAGTCATTGTTTGCAGATCCAATATACACATCCTTACTATCAGATATCCAAACTTTGGCATGAACAATGCCGGAGCCCCACCAATCCTCAAGTAGCAATGTCACGTTCTCAACATTAGGCCTTCCGAAAGCAAGTTTGGATGGTTCTGAGGCAAAAGTTGGATACACTCCAGAGTGGGACAGTAACCTACCTCAATATCCATTTGAAATATACAGCATAAGATTGAGATTACCTTGTCTGTATAGAGTTTAATAATAATCACAAACATGCATCCATCATCAACAAACCCCATTTCAAAGTTAATCGATTTATGATATGATGGTCAAACTGGTAGCGTTCACTATTCAATTCAAGTCTAACAACCCTTAAACATGCGCATGGTAAGCCAAATTGAAACGCACCTGATGCTAACATTGCGGTCAGCAGCAGCATCTAATGCTTGATAAAGGGCAACACCTTGATCGGCACCAAATTCTTGCATCTGATGCTGAGTGTAACCATTGCCCCGGAGCGAGGATGGTTGGGAGAAGGTAACAGCTGCCAGTACTGAGCAATTATGTGAAGCCACGTGGTGGAGTTTGCAGCCAGCCACCGAAGCACATCCCCTACACAACCCAGTTATGAGTCACAGAGAGGTAACAATAGCATGTCCATATCAAATTATTAGATAGGTCAAGATATTCATAGTCCCAACCAATTTCTACTTGACAGAATTAACAGAACTTGACTAAGTGTCGTCATATGGAGATTAATTGTGACCAAAATAGTCTGAGACAAGGACCACATAATTATAATTTCTCTGCCAGTGAGTGATTGATAGCACATATATTTCTACCACTACTACTACTAGTACTAATAATAAGAATTACTGCTACTACTAGTAAATTTACAAACCAGTAGAGAGGGTGCCTGGAACATGGGATAAGTGGGGCATATCGGTGGGAATGGATTGCACTAACCATGCTTTGCAGTGGGAAGAGGATGATGTTGATTCACAAAAACTGCTCAACAACAATACCAATATATTATAACACGCAAAGACACCGTGAACACCAATCTTCGGAGTGTGTCTCATGGTTATCTATAGTGGCTGAGATAACATACGGGAAAACAAAAAGGAAAACTTGTGTTAGAATTTGATTTGTTAAATTAACTTGTTTAGTGCAATAAGATACTACCACTGTCTCTTTTTCCTGGTAAATCAGATATTATACATCTTTTTTCCCCTCATCAACAGGAGGGTTAAGACAAAAAAAATACTATCTCAGTTAACTTTGGATTGAGTCAACTTGAAACTACGAATAGCTGGATGTTCTTGGAATTTACAGCCATTTAAATGCTAATTAATCATTGCCGGATTCATATTACTTTTAATCATTAAACTTGATAAGGATCCGTTATACTCGGATCCGATGCAGGCCTAGGCCGCACATACACACACTCGCATAAAATAATAACAATACTATTTTTCACATTAAGCTTTCTTCCAAATTTCTTTACATTGTTGGATGTTGTTACTTTTTTTTAGAGGAGTTGGATGTTGTTACTAGCCTGGGTTATATATGTTTATACTTCATAGTATTTATTCTTAATTTTAGGCTTAATTACTAATTTGGTCCCTAAATTGTTTAAAATAACTTAATTTGATTTCTAAATTTTCAAACGCTCCAATCGGATTCTCGAATTTTAAAAAAATGCTTTAATCAGGTCTTTTATGTTTTTTTTAAGCAATTAGATCTTTTATGTTAAATCCTGGCGGGTTTCACTTATGAATAGTGAAGAACACCACAAAAAATATATTAAAAAAATACATTGACGTTTTGTCCTATACTAATTATTGACCTGTGAAAATAAATTTATTTAAACAAATTTATAGTACTATAAGAATCAAAATATTTACCTTGAAAAACAAGAACCACATATCAAAGCTTGTTTTTTTTATAAAAAAAATAAATAATTAGAATAGATTAATAGTGTAAAAGTATTTTACATCCTTCACTAATTTTACATTTCCATATCATTTATAATCATTGAATTTTATGATATTTATTTTAAAAGTCATATATAAAGCGTTATTTTATTAATTAATAGTGTAAAAATACCTACAGTAACAACAGTATATCAAAATTAAACTCAAACTAAAATAAAATGTTAGCATATTTATAAAAAGACCAAAAATATATTTAAACATTCAAGCTAGAAGCATTGCTACGTATCCCCCTAACCCAGTGAGCATTGTGTACGATGGAAGGTCTTACACTTGAGAGGAAGATAAACTACAATACATTACATTTTAATGCAATGCTATAACATCCTACCACTTTACACTTAAACAGCAATTTGAATCTTCCTCACCTGTTCCAAATAATCTACTAACTCCCTAAGAGATAGAATGCCTCTGGTGTCTCCAAGATAAGCCATATGATTTGGTATCTCCCTGGCCTAAAGAAGTTGGGCTGCTAGAACTCCCTGAAGTCTCTGAGCACCTATTCCCTCCATGCCCTTTTCTCATACTCCATAACTTGTCAAAGATTCTCCTCGACCGCGATGGCAGCAACTGAATGCCGCTTTTGCTATTCTTCTTGCCTAACTTCCCATTTATATGTAACTCTTCATCCTTGATCCTCAAATGACTCATCTCATTCTTGAGGGGTTGACAGCTATCTCCTGCTGTTGTCACACATCCCTCATCTTGGTATAGTGGAGAGCATAAAGGGTCACGTGCGCTATTGCTGCCGGGTGTTTGAAAGCTAATAGAAGACCTGACCTGATCAAAGAAGAGAACCTGCACTACAACTCGAAGAGGAAGGCGTTCGTTCTGCGCTGCGTGTACAGAAGCACCTGCTGTCAATTTCCGGACATCCATCAGTCCACATAGCTTCTTCCTTTCAGCTTTTGTCAAATTCGAGTGCTCCTAACGACAAAAAGAACAAAGTTAATTAGTAAACTGAATGTCATCAATTAGACAAGGCGGAATATGCAACATGAGCAATCAGAAGCATATTTTTTAGTTTGCACATATATATTGTCTGTTTTCTCATCATAGCAGTAAATGCCTCAGAGTGAATTTGAATTCAGGAACCTCCCATTTAGGGGAAAGGTATTTCCTCATTATATATAAAAATATATATATATACACACCATTAAGCAGTAACAGAATAACAGATTAGTGTGCCGGTAGAAAGCTGCTGAGGAATTCTGAACATTGTAAAAATATTCATTATGAGAAAGTGAAATTTAAAGGTAAATTAATGCATCACAATGACAGGACATCACAAAGGCACCAGACTGTCAAGTTATCAAAATATGCAGTCAGTTAAAATAGGAACCAATCAAATAAAACAAAACATTTTCTTCAGAGCAATAAAGATAGCAACAATACAGAAGTTGAGCGTCAGTCAGTTGATGTTGATTATGGTCAGAGAGTATGCTTTATATTTACTTCTAACCCATAAGTATGAGACACACAATAATCAGAAGTTAAGAACTAAGCAGGAATAGCCAACAAAATCATGAAGGATAAACAAAATCCTACCTTCAAGTAGATGTCTATAGCTCTGTACAGGCCATCATGATCTGGTCTAGCAAAATCTGGAATGGATTGTGACAAATCAACAAAACTAGAGAGACCAAGATTAGGATCATGTGCAATTTCTCCAAGATAACCATCCACCAACTTGCCAACATTCAATAAAGACCTACGTGCTAAAGTATATTTATCTTCTCCTCCATGTTTCTCCTCGGCAACCTCCATACCACTGCTTCCCTTTTCATGATTCATATGATGATTTAAAATACCTCGTACCAAATGAACATCATATGTGGTAGTCTGGGGAGACCTTGCTGGAATCAGTAAATCCTTGACACAAACTTCATGCAATTTGAGGCTAATGCTCTTCATCAATTCCTCTCTTGACGACTCATTTACTCCGACTAATATGGCCACTCTCAATAGCTTCAGCAAGAAACTACATGAACAACCAATGCCATTATCATATGGCAGCAAACAGACAATTGTCTGTACCACAGATTTGGTCCTTGAGGTGTTGGCATCAGAAACCAATGTATCAACCGAATCAGGTATCCATCTTAATGCATAGGTTTTTAGTGCCTCCCCAATAACAACACCATCCATTCTCCCCTTTGATCTCACAGCAACCATTACTCGTTTGTAAAGATCAATGTCCAGCTCACATATGTCTTCAACCCACCAATCCTTAGGAACAGACTCGATTTTCTCTAGAAATGTCATCTTGTCCTCAACAATTTTATCAGGTTCAGTTAATTTCCTATTATAAGTGTAAGACCAAGTGATGTACGCTGGGTCCACACTAGTTTTAGAAGCTATGGAATCTATGCATCTTCCAATGATCTTAAGATCCTCAGACCATGGCAGAAGAGATTTAGAAGTTTGGAGAACAATTATAGAATCCTTCCAGCGACGAAAGATACTTGAGTTAAGAAACACCTCAATCTTTGAAACCAGGTTTCCTCTGTCAACATCCTCAGTCATCTCAAGGAACTCAGCTGCACAACGAGTAGCTACAACATTGTAAGCATTAAGAGTAACAGTCATTCCATAACAGAATTTTGCACATATTTCAAAGGCCTTTGGTCCTCCAGGGAAATCATCCAAGTGAATATCATCAGAATTCTCTTCATTAGCTTTTGATACCAGTTTTTGTAGTCGGTTGCTCTTTGACAGTAGAGGGAACTGCAACTCTTAAAAGCTCAACATTAGTAAACAACAAAAGGAGGAAGCTAAAAGCAAGTTCTGTCACCTAAAAACAACAAATTAGAGGGGGGAAAGTGCACACTAGATGCACATAATAGAATGCAAACTTGATCCATCATGCTAAAAACACTAAAACTCTTTTATTCTATAAGCTAGTATTATTGAATGATGAATATTCCCAAAATTACTACCACCTAAATTGAATACAATAATATGAATTTGTGTACTCTACAGGACATAAGTTAAATTGTCAAAAAGTATGTACCTTGTGAAGGTAAAACTTAACATCACCAACATTAACGGCAACATCTGTAGCCAATTCAGATGAGACATACCTGCATGAGAATTCAACATTAACGGCAGATTTTTGTAGGGCAAACTAAATGAATAAACATCCCCCCACCCTGGTGCAAATATGTGTGTGTGTGTGTGTGTGATTAACCACATGCAATGTTTGAAGCTTCATGTCAAGTGTCAACTTATGATGGAACAAGTGATTAAAATTATGCCAGGAAATCAGGTTTTTTGTCCAAAATATTTCAATTAGGATGCATGCTATCCATCCCATTCTTACACACTGTTTTCATCTTAGAAGCAATCAAATAGCTCCCAAGGCCAAAACCTGATTGCATGCCTGAAGCGAAAAATAATCATTTTTTACATTTTATACTGACAGAACCAAGGTTTGCATGTTTGGATAGCTTATTTTGAAGAAATAATAGTTTTGCTTTCCAACCTCCTAAGAGAACTTTGGACAAAAAAAAATCTATTTCCCTAAAAACAATCTCTAGGAAGAAAAATAATTGTCCTTCACATCCTCATAGGAAGAAACCTCAACTTGCGGGGAAGAGAAATAAATGCAAAACAATTTAATCCCAGATAATAATTAATTGGATGCACTTCCAAATTAGCATTGATTAACCAAAGTTGTCTCTTAGTTGAACACACACATATACCACATGCATTAAAGGTGACATTTCATTGTCAAGCATGCTTTAGAACAGGCAGAAAAAGGCACAAACCAGGTTAAGCCACCTCTTTAAAACATTCCACCCTCTAGTGAAACTCTTTAACCTTATTATCATCGGGGAATGAGTCCTTTTTGCATGAATTCCACCCTTGTAAATTTCTCAGGGTCCACTAGGACCTTATTTAGGATTTTTTGCAACTACCTTTTTATTTTTTTACATACGAGAATGTCCACATTCACGTACACAAGGCAACAAAACAATAATGAGTGCCCCACCCCAATAACATGGCATACAAAAACTATTGAGGTAAAGAAAACAGATACGGTGAGTATATTAATATTGTTTTATTAAAAATAAAAAAGAGGCTTGTCTCCAATCATAATTGAAGATGATGGGTACTCAAGATCACTTTACCATAGTTGGACCACAAGCTCGTGAAACATATCACAGTTCAAAGGATGGACCACGATCTCTTTTTCCCTCCCACACCCTTTTCAGTTACCAGCAACTAAATTAGAATGTTGACATTATTTCTTCTAAGAGAAAACTAGCCTACACACTCACAATGCTAACAACAAATTTGTTGACTTTTACAATAATTACCTTAAAAGTCATATCATATCAACCATAATTTCTGATTGCTTGATTGTGTAAAATTTATTTTTACATTACTATAGAAATTATAAACTCTTGTAACAATGGGATGTGTGAACAAAATCTTGGTTTTAATTAGAAGTCAACAAGTTTCTTGAGTTATAGTGGCTGACTAAACTTAAATGCATGTATGATGGAGTGACAGTGATATTAAAGTTGAATGGTGAAGAGGGGTGCAAAATGAATGCAGGATCTAATCTAATCAACAACGAAAGGAAAACAAAGCAAAGAAAGAGAGAAGGTGTGAGGCTGTGAGATGAATATGACGACTAATTAATGGCACTGACCTGATAGAGTTTCCATCAGCTTGAAGAGCATCAGGCTTGGAACCCAACTTCATAAACTTCATTGCTATTTTTGCTCTCTCTTTCAAAGCAAAACCAAACCAAATGTGTTTTGAGACAAATACAGTGCACAAATGGACTTGAAAATAAAAGGAAATCTCAAGTCAAGTTTGCATTGCAGGAAATAAGGTAAAAAAAGAAAGAGAAAAGAGAGGTAGACAGGGTGGCAACTGGCTCATCCTCAGGTGTGGTTGGACCCTTTTGTCCCTACTCTTTATTCTTTTTATCTGCTTTATCCTTAGTACAATCCATCCTTTGTCTCTTTACATTGGAGGATGATGCTATCTGTGTCGTCACACGTGCTGTTTTCCAATTCTCTGCTGACGTAATAACGTAATTCTTTCTTCCACCTTCTCTTGACTCTATTATGTTACACTTGCAATCGCAACAACCAGCCCCAACCATAAACAACATGCTTCTCCAACACTTCAACCATAATGCAAAAACAGTATATATTTCATAAGATTAATAAAAAAAATTACATTAATCTACTCTTAATTAATAGCAGTATTTTATATACTAAAAATTATATTTTCAAGTATCCAATTATTCTGTGTCACCCTTCATTTTTTTTTTTTGCGTTAAATCTCTTTGGGCCGAAAAAAACTTTCTTATAAAATGGAGTATCATTATCATGACTTACATCATATGTTAAGAATATTGTTTCTTGCATCTATTTCGGAAAATTACATTCTCAAAAAACCTTTTTGAAATGCAATTTTAGATTAAATGTTCTTGGAACCTTAAAAGATATGAAGGGAGCAGATATTCATATATAATAGTTATTTTCTTTCTAAAGCTTATAAATATTTCTAAGTGAGTTGTATTCAATAAGGATCTGAAAGGATTTAAAATATTATTTATTAAAAAAATTTGTGATATTTAATTAAAACTTTTATTTATATGATAAAATAAGTCTTATAGTACAAAGTCGTGAGTTTTAATAAAATATAAAGAATTAAGAATGAATTTTAGCGAAGTGTAGATAAAGATGATGTTGGATTAAGAAATTTTGAAGAAAACCAACGATGAACATTAAATTTAGCCCGAGTTCTCTGTTCTTTGTAGTTTCTAGCTCTAACCCTTTTAGAGCAAATTATAAGATTTCTAAGAAATGATGATGAATGTCTCGAGTTCGTTTATTTAAGCTTGATAATCGATAAAAAATTATGTGAAGTTTTTTCAAACTCAATTCATTCCCTCTTGATTTTGTAGGTCATGTAAATTACAGAAAGAATAATAAACATTTTTTTAGTGAATCTAATAAACATAATTATAATTTAAAGTTTTAAAAAATACAAAAAATGTTAAATAATGATGAAATTGCATTTCACGAAGTGAAAAATAACACTTAAATGGTTTGTAATCCCTAAAATTATCGCATAGTTTAGTTTTAATCCTTAATTTTCTGTCTAGACTAAGTCTCTTTTTTTCCAGAGTGAATTAATTTTTATCTTTTTTAAATGTTGAGTTGGTTAATGGCAAATATTCTTAATATTATTACTATATTATAGTTATTGTCGCATCATTACCTAAATGTTTTTTCTTTGTAATCATATCAATTTTTTATTTTAGTTTTTGAAACTATATGTTTGATTTAATCCATGTAAAATGTCACTATCATCTCTAGTTTTCAGGCCACCCCTTCCTTTTCTTTTCCCTCCCCAACCATGGCCTTTCTCCTCCTCCTCCACTATTTTACGGACATAAGTAAATACTTAGTTTGTAATGAAAAATGTTAGACACATGTTTAAATATAAACCCAACAAATAAGAATAAAATAAACTTCAAAATAAGGATCGTTGAAAAAACTATTTTTACCTCCAACTTAATTTTATAAAAAATTCTCAAACATGCTCTATTATATTTTTTGTCTTATTACATAACTCCTCTACTGTCTACTTTACCATGCTTTTTAAGTATTGTGGCTATTAGTAATAAACAACTTATTTCATTATAACAAGAAAATTTTGCCATATTAGTTTTACCCTTTTTCTACGACTTTTATGATTTTTTTAAGAAATAATAAAAATAAATTACCCATGTAATATTACTTATAAAGGCAGTACGATAAGAGAAATTGGTGATGGGAACACAAAGAATGAATAGACATATAGGAAAAAAAATGAAACGAGATACAATAATAAGAGAATAGGACATAGTAAACAATGGATGGGGCACCAAAGATGATGTTGTTGAGGAGTAACAAGTGTAAAAAAAAAATCGATGTTAACTAATTTTTTAATCAGTGTGAATATATTTTTGGTGTGCTTATATTTTAGTTTGAATGGAGTAAGTTGTATCATTAATTTATACATATTGGTAACAATATGATTTGATTCTATAAAACTTTATATAAGACTACTACTCAATTTCTTTGTCATTAAGACAATGGCTTGCATAAGGGATAACAATTAACAATCTCAATATTTAAAAAAGTCTCTTAATATTAAAGGTTAAAATAATTCATTTCAAGAACAATACTATACAACTATACAAGAAGAAACAAATAGGAACAAAAATGTAATGAATTTCAAATAACAAATCGTATGAAAGTAGTTTTACAAAAAAAAACACAAAAATTGTACACCACAATGTTATAATAAGGACATGTTTGGAACCACATCAATTTTTACATTAATGCAGAAGTTATGGTATGTAGCTTATGTTTTGACACGCATGCTTTACTTTAAAAAGTGATTTCAAACACCCACTAACTAACTCATATAAGATTTGTATTAATAAAATTTGTTCCATTAAACATTCTCCTTCTTAAAATAAAAAGGAATCAAACAGAAAAAAAAAAAGTAATTTTAGAGATTGAAATTTGACTTTTAAGATATGCAAAAGGGGAATAAAAAAGCAATTATAAACTGACCAGAATTCCTTAATATTTAAGACAAGTTTACTCAATTTTAAAAGATTAATAATATTTTGAATGTTAAAATTAAAATCTAAATATTTGCAAAAATGAAAAAAATCCATAAATATAAAATAAAAAACCTTATTTTGTAAAATAAGAAATGAAATTTATAATATTAAATATTTAAAAACTCACAAATTTAATTTTGAGAAAAAAATACACTGAGTGTAAAATATTTTTTACACCATCATCAAATTATTGACTTTTTTTCCTAAAAAAAGATTTATTGAATTTTTTATGGTAACTAAATTAAAAATTATATCAATAATGATATGTGATTTATGATTTATAATTTGATATAATATAAAATTATTTTATCTGACCTGACTATTAAACTAATCAAAATTTTACATGTAAAACTTCATTTTCAAAAGTGACAATCCACCCTCAGCACTCGAGCATTTTTAAAACTTGACGATAAGTATATAAAACTATTTAAGTTAACGACCCACTTTAAGAAAGTAATTTCATTTAATCATGTCATTCTTTTGTTCAGCATAAGAAGAAATAAAACTAATACCCTCCCCCTCTTTTTTTTTCTTCCGTTTGATTCTAAGGATCTCGTCATTTTTTTTTTACTGAATGATCTCGTCATTATTCGCATACTTAATTTTGATATCAAAATTATAACCCAACCAAGTCGCATTAAAATTATTTACTACATTGCTCGCCGTTATATCCCGAAGGAAAAATAAAAATCCATTAAAATCAAAATTTGAATAAATGCGATTTCAATGTTTGGAATTGTCTTTGGAGAAAATAAATTCATGTCTTTGCAGAAGTTACTGAAGGTAGTTTCCGTGCTACTCGCTAATTGATATGAAAAATCTTCAAATACGTCATGTATAAAACAATTTTTTTTTACATATTTAATTTCATAATTTTTTTATTAGATACACCACAACAATAAATTTTAATTATAAAATAAAAAAATGTTATATCTAAAGTAAAAGTATTTTTTACATCTCTTTACTTTAATCTTTTTATGCTTACCTCTTTACTTTAATCTAAATATACACAACATAATTATGTTTGATAAAATCAAAACTCAAATTTAATAAACGAAAACATGAAACCAAACACGTTCTCAGATAATAAAATTTTAGTAAATTATACTACAATTGAAAATTCACATCTCAATAGTAATTATAAAAGTTAAGAAGACGTCAGACATGAATGTTCTGACTGTCAAACAATTATTAAACTTAAGAAGAAGTCATTAATTTTCTTGCAATTTCTCAGATCTGATTTGTAGTCTTTACGTATAAATGAAGAAGCCAGGTTAATTAATTCCTTCCTAATTCCCATTATGCCCTCGAGTCAAAAGAGAGAAGAAGAAAAAAAAAATTTCAAAACGCGTTGGGTGAGATTCAACTGGAAGTACAAAGGGGGACGGGCAACCTGATATATAAGCAGAAGGCAGTTACTGTACCAAATTGTAATAACCGGAGAAAAATCAAGCACCGAGTCCTCTTCTCTTTGTGGTCACCGCGACTACGCTTCTTTGAAACTCGAAGCGCGTGAAAAAAGACCTTCTGGATCTGGATCTCGAACGCCATGGCGTTTTGGAGATCTCTCGTAGCGTTCTCTGTGGCTCTTCTGCTTCTCATCCATGGTGCTCACTGCTTCTACCTCCCCGGCGTCGCTCCACAGGACTTCCAGAAGGTATAACCCTTCAATTTCACCTTAACACGTTAATTGATTATTTTCTCGTTTCTCGATCCGTGTTTGAATCTGAAGAAGTGAGATCTGAGTTGGATTGGCATGGATCGATACTAGGTAGCTTTTTTTTTTTCATTATTAAGTTGTTTCTACTTTGTTGAAACTCGATAGAGGAGTTGGAAATGGTGGGTTATATGGAATGTTGAGTTTTAGTTTTATTAGATCTCTTCGACGAAGAAAGGTTCATTTCGTAAGGACGAAAGAGTTGGTGCCTTTTTCGTATTTTGTTGTTTGTTTATTTCTGTTTGTGTATCTATTACTTTCTGAGAGATTGCGAAGTCAAACTTTTGATTTATATTACTTGTTTTGCGTTTTATCGGTTACAGTTTGGTTAACATTGCACTGTTTATTTTTATGGATGAATCAATCCCATGATGGATGCTTTAATTTCCTAGAGCTAACTAGAAATAGTTGTTGATGTATGTTTATGTGGAAATTTTAAAGAATGTTAGAGAATTGGACTCCTTTGTAGAGGCGTGTAGCTGCAGTACCTTTTATTGCACTTATTTGTATTGAGAAATTGATGTAATCGGTTAAAGCTTTACAGAAAAAAAAATACTAACTTTTGTCTCTTGGGTTTTTTCTTCTGTCTTTCTACTATATGAACTGTTAGTTGTTTCTAATTATATAGGTTATGTCATCAGATTATTTTGCACAGTTGAAATTCTTGCATACTATCAGTTTGCAATCTTGTTAGCAAGTAGCAACTACGATGACACTTATAAAGGATGGAAAAATCTATTTGACTACTGTTGTGTATGTCCTTCTAAAGAATTGTCTGTGCCTGTCTTTTTGTCATGCTTGTAAGCTGGATAAAATGAGGAATATTCTGAATTCATTATGGATCTACTTCGTAAGTCCTTAACTGACTTTTTACTTATTTCTTCGCTGCAGGGAGATCCATTGCAAGTGAAAGTAAATAAATTAACATCAACGAAGACCCAGCTTCCATATTCATATTATTCACTTCCCTACTGTGCCCCATCAAAAATACAGGATAGTGCAGAAAATCTTGGGGAAGTACTTCGTGGTGACCGCATTGAAAATTCTCTCTATGTGGTCAGTCAGTCTTGTTTACTCATGTCAGTTTAATTTTGTGACAATGACAAGAAAGGAATTCTTGATGATATGTTTTCAGTTTAGGAACAATTAAGTGCTGAATTTGCTAACCATGTTCAAATATTAGTTAATGAGTGATAATTTCTTGACTTAATTAACTATGTGAGTGGTTGACTGGTTATTCATTTCCAAGCTTTTTATTCCATTCTTTTTAAACTTTTGAGTTCCCTTAATTTTGTCATGGTTATGAACTGATTTCTGACTCAGTGATATTTTGCAGTTTAAAATGCGCGAGCCACAAATGTGCAATATTCTGTGTAATCTTAAACTTGATGCTAAAACTGCGAAGGAGTTCAAAGAGAAGATCAGTGATGAGTATCGGGTGAACATGTATGTTATGCCAATAATTGATCTATCATTTTCAACAGTATTCTAGTACAATCATGGAAGGTTTGTGTCTTACAATAGCTCTGCCTTTCATGCACAGGATCCTAGATAACCTTCCTCTAGTTTTTCCCTTGAAACGGACTGATCAGGATTCAACTGTCTATCAGCTTGGTTTCCTTGTTGGACTCAAAGGGCAGTATAGTGGGGTATGGTCTTTATTTGATAGCACTATGGCTATTGTTATGAATGCCGATTAGTATTTTTGCTTATTTTTTTCTGAATACACAGAGCAAGGAGGAGAAATACTTTATTTACAACCATTTGGCATTTACTGTCAAGTACCATAAAGACATGCTAACTGAATCTGCTAGAATTGTGGGCTTTGAGGTTACGCCATTCAGGTCATTATTTTTGTTTTGTCATATTAATTTATTCCATTTAATTTTCCACAAATTGTAGGAATCTCATGCATTGGGTTGCCCTTTTAATTGGTTCATCTTTTTGTGATATTTAGTAGTGATTTTTCAAATCTGGATGTTGATCTGCAGTGTTAAACATGAATACGAAGGTAAATTTGATGTAAAAACGACTCGTTTGACAACCTGTGACCCACATGCTAAACACACAGTTGTCAACTCCAACAGTCCCCAAGAGGTTGAAGAGGGCAAGGAAATTATCTTCACATATGATGTTGAATTCCAGGTGAGTTTATGGAGATGATAAATTGTACTTCATACTTTAGAATTGTTATTGGCATGGCTAGGGAGATGAGATAAAACATTAAAAATCCTCTTGCACTAATGGGCATGCTTATATATATATATATATATTTTTTGTATCAGAGAATTAACGTCCTCTTCTTTTTTTTTTTTTGTTGTTATGATAAAATGTGATTGTGGGCTGTATTTCTTATTATCTGCTATTTTGCCTTTGTCTGGTACCTTCAGGAGAGTGATGTTAAGTGGGCTTCAAGATGGGATGCCTATTTGCTAATGAATGATGATCAAATCCACTGGTTCTCAATTGTTAACTCATTAATGATTGTTCTCTTCCTTTCTGGCATGGTGGCAATGATTATGCTGAGGACACTGTACCGTGACATTGCAAAGTACAATGAGCTTGAGACCCAAGAAGAAGCCCAAGAGGAGACTGGTTGGAAGCTTGTCCATGGTGATGTATTTAGGCCCCCCAACAACTCAGATTTGCTGTGTGTTTATGTTGGAACTGGTGTTCAGTTTTTTGGCATGATACTAGTAACCATGATATTTGCTGTCCTTGGGTTCCTTTCTCCTTCAAACCGAGGTGGGCTGATGACAGCCATGCTCTTGCTTTGGGTTTTCATGGGAATATTTGCTGGGTACTCGTCAACTCGCTTGTACAAAATGTTCAAAGGGTCAGAGTGGAAAAGAGTTGCCCTCAGGACTGCAACCATGTTCCCTGCAGTTGTCTCTGCCATTTTCTTTGTTCTAAATGCTCTCATATGGGGCCAAAAATCATCAGGAGCTGTGCCATTTGGCACAATGTTTGCTCTGATCTTTTTATGGTTTGGGATCTCGGTTCCACTTGTTTTTGTGGGTAGCTATGTCGGATTCAAGAAGCCTGCAATTGAGAATCCTGTGAAAACGAACAAGATCCCAAGACAGATCCCGGAGCAGGCATGGTACATGAACCCAGTGTTCTCAGTTCTGATTGGTGGAATACTCCCATTTGGAGCTGTTTTCATCGAGCTTTTCTTCATCCTCACCTCAATCTGGTTGAATCAGTTTTACTACATCTTCGGATTCCTCTTTTTGGTCTTCATCATCCTCATTGTCACTTGTGCTGAAATAACCATTGTGCTCTGCTACTTCCAGCTGTGCAGTGAGGATTACTTGTGGTGGTGGCGGTCATACCTTACCTCTGGTTCCTCTGCACTGTACCTCTTTCTTTATGCAACTTTCTACTTCTTCACCAAGCTTGAAATCACAAAGTTGGTATCTGCGATATTTTATTTTGGGTACATGCTTATAGCGTCTTATGCATTTTTTGTGGTAACCGGTACCATCGGATTTTATGCATGCTTTTGGTTCACTAGGCTCATCTACTCCTCAGTCAAAATTGATTAGATGTAGCAGTCAGCGGTTTGGGCCAATCTACTATATACTTCTTAAAGGGTGAAGAAAGTTTGTGTAAGGATTTTGATATTCAGGTACTAGCATGTTCAAATGTAACCTATTCTATACAATTTTGAACCGTGACGACAGTTATTCTTTTGTTTCAGTATCATTTTATTTTAATTGTCTTTGTTGAAGTAGGATTCTCGTTTGAATACGAAGATTTTAGGTTGGTTCTACTCTGCCAATTCGGTCGTTTCCTCTGGAAGATGTTATATTATTAGAGCAGTTATCTCAATACAAATCAAATTTCATCAACGTTGAAGCTATGTTTGTGGAATGAAAGTGAACATGTGATGATGAAATTATGAGAACCCGTACCAATATCCCTATCTAAATCTTATCCTATTCTTCTTGGGAGTGCTTACTCTGAATTACTCTTCCACACTCGACAACTTAGTGTTACCAAGAAATCAAATTTGTTATAATGGCAGGAGAGAGCTCTCGTTTTCCGAAATTCAGCGAAAAAAAATCAATTATTTTCAATTATATTATTTTTGCTTTTGTGCTAATCACTTATGAAACAATTTTCTAAATTATAAGATAGGTTATTTTTATCTTGAAATAAAATACACTGAATTGTGTATAATAGAACGCCTGTATAGAAGTACACAGAATTGTGTTAATTGACTTTTATAAAATAAGTATTTGTTTTAAAATGCAAAAAAAAAAAAAAACGAGACACAAGAATCCTGTATATATTTTTAAGTATAGTGTTTTTTTTTCTTCCTGAAAGCAAGGTATTTTTATGGCCGATAGTCATGAGATTAATCCTTCATAGATGGGTAAAGATCAATTTTTAATTATAGTATAAGAATTTCTTAATTTGATGAATAAATAATTAAGCTATTATATTAAATATAAGTGGTTAATTATTTTTTGAACTCAACTTTCATCCGAAGCTCTCTAATTTTGTTAGGATATATCAAACGTACAAAAAAAAGGAATTCACGATGACAGTTAGTAAGAATTGGTACTTGCTACGGTGATAAAGTATTTTTGATATCTATGTACATAGATTTAAATTCAAACTCATTACTTGTTTGAATTAAATGGAATATGTTTCTGTTTTTTAATGCAGTTTTTAAATTAACATGACACTGATAAAAATAAAAATAAAATTAATTATAAAAATTATTAAACCAAAAAAGATAAATAGAAATTACAACGCACAACTCAACAAAAAAAATCAAAATATCTCTTAACTATATAATTATATATGTAAAAGTGCAGAATAAGTGTATTAGATATTAGAAGCACACATTCGTATTTTTTTTTTAGTACGTTGAATGGGAAATCAATGAGCATTGAAAAATGTAAACTCCCTAAAATAAATATATACATACTTAGAGCTTGTTTATTTTATCCTAATTTCATTTTTCACCTGTCCGTTTAACATCAATTCCTACTTAGAAATAGGGTTTTGACTAGAAATTTTACTTCACCTGAGCCAATTTGATGGTGGAGAAAAAAAAAACACCGATCCTCTCATTAATCAAATGGTGATTCAAACACATATTTCGTAACCTAAACTTATTTAATGTGAAAAATCTTTACAGATAATAATATCTACGGTAAAAAAAAGGGGGAGACCATTTCATTTTCAACAGAGGGTGTGGTGTTTTACCCATTCCATTTTACACTTCCCAAACACAAATTTCCTAACCCAAATTATTTAATGTTAAAAATCTTCACAAATAACATTTTACGGTGAAAACAAAAGGAACCACTTCAACACTTTCCATTTTTGAGGTTAAATTTGCACAGTGGACCGTTTCTAGAGTTTGCAACTTTGCATTTGTCTCTTGCAGTGTCAGTTTCAGGATTGAGTGCATTCTAAGTTCCATTTATCGTCGTCCATTAATACAAGGTTTTTTTTTACCGTTATTTTAGCCGTTACAAATGACACAGGGTCCACCACACCAGTATCCAGAACATTCAGTAGCCCCCACATGCTGTGCTGTCTTCTAAGTCTTAACGGCTAGTTTCTCTTCGTCACACCATAAATAACACTCCAAACACCCCAATAATACAAACCCCACTTTCTACTTCTTTCTGTGTGCAAGAAAGGTAAAAGCTTTCAAACACCCTTTTCACTTCTCACTCAAGAAAGACAAGTAGCCATGGCTGCTCGCTCAAGAACTTCTCTTTTGCTCCTTTTCTTTCTCTTTGGATTCTCAGCAGCTAAGGAACTATTGGTTGGAGGCAAAATAGATGCTTGGAAGATTCCATCTTCTGAATCAGATTCCCTCAATCAATGGGCTGAAAGGTCTCGTTTCAGAGTCGGCGATCATCTTGGTAACTTCCCAATTTCAATTCCAAAACTTAACATTTTTCAAATGTGTGTTTACTTGAATTTTTGGTTAAATTTAAATCTTAATCCTTTTATAATATGATGTTGTTTATGGTATCTTTATAATTGGCAAAAATTGTCCTTTCTTGTAATATAGAAAGACGAAATTTACTGATTGTAAAAAATAAGAGAACCAAAGTTATGTTTTTAAAAAAATGTAAGGACTAATAAGTAGTAACACATTTAGTTATTATCTTTGATTAATAACACCTTTCTTTATTTGGCAGTGTGGAAATATGAGAATGGGAAGGACTCAGTGTTGGAAGTAACAAGGGAAAATTATGCCAATTGTAGCACATCCAAGCCCATCAAAGAGTACAATGATGGAAACACAAAGGTGAAGCTAGAGCATGCTGGTCCATTCTACTTCATAAGTGGAGCAAGGGGGCACTGTGAGAAGGGGCAAAAGTTGATTGTGGTGGTTATGTCTCCAAGGCACATTATTTCTCCAGCACCTTCTCCAACAGAGTTCGACTTTGAGGGTCCCGCTGTAGCTCCTACTAGCAGTGCGACAACGTTTCAAGTTGGCCTTCTCACTGCTCTTGGAGTTTGGGCCATGTATGTGGGTTTTCTCATGTAAATGAGACTCACCTTGGCGTATTGGGGATCTATTATTAAGCTATGTATGTGGGTTTTCTCGTGAATGAGAGTTACCCCCATCTCATGGTGAAGATCTTATGATTTGTGGACCTTATTCTTTTTGTAGTGAATATATAATATTTTTTCAAAAAAATTATATAAATCAAAGTATGAGAAAGCTTTATTAACTGAACAGAGAGCAGCTACTTCAAAAATAATTTTTAATCTTCAATATATACATGAAGTCAGTCAGTCTGCTAACCCTTCCTTTTCATTTTCGGAGCTAAAAAAAAAAACGAAAATAATATCCACAAATGCCTTGTTAAAAAGGCCGGCATAATTTTTTGTCAACGAGTGAAAAAATCTAAGATGAGACTGGAATGTAGTTCTTATTAAGTGGACAAAGGGAGAGTAAAATGAATATTCAACTTTTTTTTCTACATTTCTTTTTATAACTTCGTCTAATTAATTAATTAATAGACAGCAGCACTTTTTCCAACGCAATAATTCTGCCATTAGAAAGTGAGTTAGAGTAAGGAGTTATCTCTCTCTGGGTTTTCAACAGCATCAAGAAGAAAAATATTGTGTTCCCCCCCTAAAAATACTGAATATGTTAAAATTTACATTCCTACATTCAAAACCCCTTTTTACTAAAAAAAAAATATTGTATTTAAAAAAAAAATTCGAATCACCGTCATCCTTCACGAATTTGAACATACTCACTTTGAAAAAATAAGGATTTTTTTTCATAAATAAAATGGAGCGGTCAAATAAAACTTGTACTTAAATTTGCTTTATTACCTGTAATCGTTTCACAATTACCCCAACAATAACCAGATAAAAATTGATTCTTAAGTTTAAGAACTTTTGTAAGCAATTCTCGTTGAAGAGATGGCTTTTAGAGCCTGATTGAATAAAGCTTATTCAGAAACATTTATTAGAGAAGGATTGAATAAAGCTTATTCAGAAACATTTATTAGAGAAGAAAATATTTTTTTTCATATAGTAAAATTAACTTAAGCATAAGTTAAAAAAACCATCTTTTAAAAAAGTTTACATGAAAGAAGAGTTTAATTTTCATCAATTTTAATTATAACATTTAATCCCCTAATTTTATAAATTTTTAGTTTTTCATGAAGATTATTAACAAATAATTTTAATTAATTGAATTAAGTTAATTAAAATAATTAATTATAAAATATTTAATAAAAAATTATTAATCTTAATTCTCTACAACATTGTTCTCCTATGCAAACACGTTCACCTCATTTGTCGCACATATATAGAGTTACTCGATTTTTTTTCAATGATATCAAAACTTCATCTAGATTCAAATCCTATTGACAACACCACATTAGCGTTTGTCTTTTATTATTTTTTAATGATTAATAAATTTTATTTAATTTAATGTCCTCCAATAATCATAATTATTAGTAATAATCTAGCAAGGAGACCAAAATCATCAATTTATAAATTTAGAAAACCAAATATTATAATTAAAAATCAAAGAGACTAAAATTATGGATTTAAAAAATTAGGAAGATCAAAGTTATAATTTAGCCTTTATTTTACCTCATGGAAAACTCGTTTCAATTTTTTTTTTCTTTCTAAAAATACTTTTAGAAAAGTTTATCTAAGCATATCCTTTTTGAGGATCTATAAACTTAACAATCTTCCTATTCTTACTTTAGAAAAAAGTCTCGGGATTAATTAATCCAAGAGCCTCATCATCCAAAATTGAGCCATCTACATTGTTGAACTGCAAATCCAAACTTAAAACAAAAAATAAAAACATAGTTAGCCCAATCACAAGCATTTATCGATTGAAAACCTTGATATTAACCGGATAGCTGTTAAGCAAAACTGAAATTTTGGATACTAGAAAAACATGTCAACATCTCTAAGGCATCCAGTGGTCAACTAAAATGGATAAAACAGTATTGAGTTTTTGTGTCGCTAAGAAAAGAATGGAAGCCATCCCCAAAAGCATGGAAAAGCAACAACGCTATGGTGATATTCCCTTCTATGGACACAGCTCCATCTTGTTCACGCACACTGAAAATAAAATTCCAAAAGAATAAAATCTCAGACAGAATAAAAGGAATGAACAATAAAATCTCAGACTTTCATGTTGCGGGCTAAAGAGTGGAATCTCAGGTTCCTGGCTTTCACTTGGATTCTCTTTCGTTTGAGCAGATTTATGAGCATACAAGGAAAGCATACAAATATCACATGAAACAACCAAACACAATTAAAGTAACTCAGCAATAAGCAGCTTTGATCCAAGCATTTAAATTGATTTTATCCAATATTATATTAGGAGTACAAACCAACTTGTTCAAGCTTTTCCCCAAAAGGCCAATCCACTATAGGCATGTATCCCATGATCACAATGAAGAAAGAGTCAGAGATATTTTCACATTATTTAAAAATTATACAGATAAACTTCCCAGGAAATCTATGGCAAGTAACGTGTAATTTTCTCTTTAATTTCAATTTTCCCAATGAGTTGTTATTTATCACCCAAAGAAAAGCGGCTGAATGGATGGATTGCAAAAAACTTCCCTTAGTAGCAGATTCACATATTGATTTTTGCATTAAAGGCCATATGATCAAATGAAGATTTAGATAACATATCAGTCACAGATTAGGTTCAAACTTTTTAGTCTAAACCCTAACCCTAACCCTAAATCAATTATGTTCAATCTTTCCATTTCCTAAAAAGAAACTCAGAATATTTATATTTAGTCTACCACAGAATGAGCTCCAACAGGAGAGTTGGCGACTGAATGTTTTAATGGATTGCTCGAGTGAAAAAGCACTCAGCAGGCTATATATATTTATATTGATTCAGAAGACAATTATATTTAAGAAAAATAAAGAGCAGTAAATTTCCCTAACTGATACATGGATATGAACAACCATGTATGCTAGAGCTTAAATGCCAATTATACAACCCATTTCAAACACTTTCCCTCAAGCTAGAACACATAAATTGAATGCTCCAAGCTTAGAACAAATATAGTGAATTTGTGGACCCCTTAGAGATTTTCTCAAGATGTCTGTCATGCGCTGCCGCAAATCAGCGGCCCTGTCAGGTACATGGTTTTCATGCACTTGAAAGGGCCACTTATTTGCAGTGGCGTGTGTGGAGGTTTCTGCCTCCAAAAATATAGGGTTTTGTCTTGCCAGCCTGAACAGAGCAGTGGACAGTGCTAGAGACATGACCAGAAGAGACAAAGCAGACTGGGATCTAACCTGCTCTGATAGTAGAAGATTGATTATTTTGATGAAATACTCAAGTGAAATAGCACTCAGCAGGCCATATTTATACTGATTTAAGAGACAATTACATTTGAGAGTAATAAAGAGCAGTAAATATAATTTTCTAATTATCTGAACAATCATATATGTATCCTAGACTTTAAATGCCACCTAAAAGACCGTTTCCAACAAGGAGGAATGGAGAACTTAAAAGTGACTAACCGGCTCAAATTTACTTCAAAACAGGCTAGAGGATGAAGTGTCTTTGTATATAAAGCCAAAGAAACATTCCATCTTCAGTCATATATCAATCCAGAATAGTGGCATGTGGCAACTAACCCCAAAACAGTATAGTGGTATACTGCATAGTGGGATGATGATCGCTATTTTGAAAATTTTCATACAGTTTATATAATTTATACCAAATACACAATTGTTAAAAACATTTTAAAAACACTCAAAAATCTTGAGATGTTCATAACTAACAATAAAAAGTTATAGGTCTTAGGCTCCTGAGCAAACATCCAAGTAAATAGTAACAAAGGATGCCCCATGGCTAAAAAATGAGATGGACAATGAGGAACAAATTAAAGAACTCAAAGACAAACTAGAGAGACAATAAACAAATAACATAAACTAATGGAACAAAGAGAACAAGAGAAAAAAAAAGAAAGAACTTGGAGTAGAGAGACAAAAACAGAGGAAATAAATTAAAGAATACAGAGATTGGTGAGAACAACGAGGAAAAGATTACAAGAGAAAACTGCAGAAAACAAAAAATAAAAACAAAAACTGAGGATGAGAGCAAGAGAGAAATAAAAAAAAAGCTGCTAGATGGGTTGCTGGAGATTGATAAAATTTCTTGGTTGGAAGTCCAGCAAAACATTATTCAATTTATGAGGAAAATGGTTATGGAAAATCAGGTTTCAATGGTTAAGTTCTAGCAACATGACACCAAAATATGCTTCCATCAGCAGTAAAGAGGGATGTGACTCCATTTGGGTAACCAGACTGATGGACAGAAAATAGGTTTCATACTTGACACTACGGTTTATTCTCTTCACTTCAGACAAATTGGTGCTCTGCCCATAAGACGAGTACTCTAACTCAGCTATTTTTATCCATTTACATTTCTGAGTCAACGATTTCATCTGCATCGACTATATTTCTGTCATGCTACAAAATATAACCAAAAGGTACAGCTCACAACTCGTATGCCAATTAATTTTTGTTCACTTTAACCGCTATTCTGAAACTTTTATACAGCTTATATAATATATACTGTATCCATATAAATTCTCAAAAATGATATAAATTACTCAAAAGCTATGACATTTAAGAGGGTGCAGGTCTTGCCGGGAGCTGAAGACATGTAGGCAGCAGGACTCGTTGCTGGAGAGAGAAGAAATTTAGATAAGGGAGTTGAGAGAAAAATCCCTAAAATATTTGCAGAAAAAGCCCTAGGGGTTTTTTCCCCTAAAAGAGCACAGGCAGCAGCAGGTCTTGCCCCTTTTTGCAGTGTCCTCCCCCCGCCCCCCCCCCCCCCCCCCCCCCCCCCAAACAAAAAAAAAAATCACTAAAATACCCTCCAGAGAAACCTAAGGTCTAAGGAGGGATTTTTTGGAATCTCAGTGGTGCAGTGCTATGTTGCCGTGATCAACACTATATCCAATGGGAAAGTGGCTGTAACATTGTAGCGGCTAGGGCCACTCCACACCACGACGGCACTATTGCATCCCTATCACTATCGCATGTGGTTGAAAAGCCAGCAACTTACTAGTATTTGTCAGAGTAATGGTGCTATTCCCACAACACTTCCCCATGACAGTTATTCACAGCTGATTTTTCTGTCTCTCTCTCCATCACATCACCCATCTTAATCCACACTTCTTTTTTATATCCTCCTTGTTGTAAAAGATGTTGTGAGATATTTGTGGGAATAGAATTATTCTTTGACGCCATGTTTTTCCATTGTAGATGTTGGGAAATCGAGGGAGGTTAATATTGGGGAGATTTACACCAATGGGTCATGATATAAGTGAACTAGACACCACACTTTAATCCAAAACCTTAAGGCTCAGGTTTATGGGTCTTCTCCTCACTTATATGGTACTCAACTTTTCTATTTTTAACCGATGTGGGACTTTACCTCACAATTGTACTCCAACAATCTCCCCCTCAAGTGTGAGTCTCTTCCACATGGTAGCCTTCCCTCTAGCGGAAGTCATTTTCAATTCACAAGTATCCAATGGTGACCCTTAGAGCTTATGCTCTAGTACCTTGTACCGCCGCAACACTTGCAAGACTCGTTGCCTGACCTCCATGCATGGACTCACTCGCCAGGAAGACTGTCGATACAACAGATCTCCATGTCCATGGATCCACAACCGCCTTCTTACTTGTCCGAGCCAATCACCAAGTCGAACCATCGACTTGATATCAATTGTTGGGAAATCGAGGGGGGTTAATATCGGAGAGATTTACACCAATGGGTCATGAGTAACCATATAAGTGAACTAGACACCACAATTTAACCCAAAACCTTAAGGCTTAGGTTTATGGGTCTTTTCCTCACTTATATGGTGAACTTTTCTATTTTTAACCGATGTGGGACTTTACCTCACAATTGTCCTCCAACAGTAGATGACCAGAAGTACTATGCTCCTATAGTGTAAGCTGAGCTGGTAATGGTATGACACAATGAATTCAATTTCGAAAATGAAAATTGCATGTGTTTCATGAGCAATACCATACAGTCAACAGTTAAAATTCAATCACGATTTACATGTATTACCACTAATAAGTTATCCAACAACTCTCTGAACGGCAAGAATTTCGAAATTGATATTACCAGTTCTTTTATTAAATTAAGAAGGCTTACTGATGACAACTTACAGTTACACTAAACAGATAGGCAGTACATGTTGAAAATCAGATCGATCTTGAAAGACAAATATTCAGTGTAAAGTATTAAATAATTAAATAAAAGTTTGCTGTAAAAGTAGTCAAATTCTTTCATATCTAGTTGCTTGAATTGTCAAATGTGCTACAAATTCCTAGCTGGTGGCTCACATATACCTAGTAGGTGCATTGAGAGATTATCAAAGATCCCCTAAAATGTATTTTTTTTTCTTTTTCAAATTACATTCTAATGCAGATAAGAGAAAATTCCTAAATTATAGATCAAATCCGCACCACAGTTACTATAGCAAAAGACTTATATCATGGGAGTTGGGATATTAAACTCAAAGTAAACAAGAACATCACGAGAAACTCTACCAAATTTCAGGAAAATCAGGGCAAAGGCTGTTCATCGTCATCATCATCCAAAATGTCAACTTGTAACGGTCCCTTAATACCGCCACTGTTATCACCGAGAAGCTCCCGGGCTGCTTTCTGGAGAAACTCCTTGGCAGCCGCTTGAACAGATGGTTTTTCGGAAGATTGATACTTCCTCTTTTGACCTGCTTGACCCAGATGGTTTGTCTTTGGTCTCCCCCCTCTACTAATGTTCCTCATATTTTCCCTCTGCTCTGCACAAAATAAACCACTTTTCTTTATATACACGAGATCAAATTGGAAGAGACACAATAAATGACCCTTGAAAGGAATAAAATAAGGACAAACCTAAGATACAATTCCTTAGGTACTTTTAGTGTTATTTTCTAATCAGAATTGGAATTTCACATCGTTAACCTATACCAATCTTTAACGTAAACCTTATGCAAATTACCAAGGTGAAACTCTAATTCTAATTGGAGAACAGCATCAAAAACACCTAAAGAACCGCACCCAAGTTTTGTTCATAAAATAATTCACCACTCACCTGGAGTTAGGTCAGGCAGAGAGTGTTCTATGAAGCGTGTAGCCGCCTGATAATTCAAGGTAGTAGAAGGTCGCAATGGAGCTTCACAAACAAAACGAAAAAACACTTCAATGCAGATAATTCAAACTTGAAAACACATTTCCTAATGCCCATCATGTTCAATTTTTAACACGAGCATTCAACAAATGTAATCCCTTCATCCCTACTTATAAGACACTTTCAACTAATTCATGTCATTTAGGAAAAGTAATTAATTTAGTTAATCACATTAAATCTGTCAATTATTTGTACTATCATTCTAAAATTACCATTTTCTTATATCTCAATCCACTTAATTGTTTCTCAATAATATTTGCAGAGAGAATAATTATGTAAGGGTATGTACGAAAAAAATAATTAATACATCTAGAAATTAGAAATTAGAAATTAGAAAAGCGCCTATAAAAAAGAACAAACAAATTTATAAAAAAACATCTTGTAATTAGTATAAAAAAACATAAACACATTTTGAGAAAAGAAGGAAGCATGTACCTTTACTCAAATCAAGCAAACGTTCCAGTTTGTCCTCGTACAAGCTTACCCTATCCTGGGAACACGAAAATCAAACACTTTTAGAGATTATTAAGGTTAGAAAAGTAGAATTATTAGAAACTCACTAGCTCTGATTTGATGGGATGATCATCTGGGTGGACCCCAGTACACCTTAGGTTCACTGAAGAGAATGAAAGAACAAAAGGGTAAGTAAGGTGAAACTCAAACTCGAAATTAAAACAGTAATTATAAAAACAGATGCGTTTTTGGGATTACATGCAAGAAGGGTAGAGGTGATTTTGGCGAGGATGAAGAGAGAATGAGCCCGTTGAAGAGGGGGCATTTGGGAGAGGGTTTGAGGGTCGGAGAGAGACAAAAACTCGTTGAAGTGCGTTCGGAGTTGTTGAAGATTGGAGAGAGTGGTGTTGACTGAATCCATAACCGGTTCGGGAACTGCACCGCTCTCACTTCCTTTCACCATTTTCAAATTCAGAGGTTGGAGCAGAGAGAAAGGGATACCACAGCCACACAATTACAAAAGAGTAGAAGAATACAGAGACTGGTTGGCTTCACCCAGCAGCCGCTCCTTAGTGCGTCTTTTAACCTCAAACCGCGAAACTAATACTATAATCTTAAGAAAAATAAAAATGTTATTATGATAACAATATAATAAAGTTTAAAATCTAAAATAATAGCAGTAAAAGAAAAATCTAAAATAATAGCAGTAAAAGAAAAATCTAAAATAATAATAATAATAAGCATTGCAAAAAAAAAGACAAAATATCTTTTTATAATATAAAATAATTTTTTAAAATTAAAAAACTTAATTATATAATTATTCTTTAATTATATTTTAAGATTCAATTTCATCTTTTAATTATTTATAATAAAACAAGTATACTCTATCTGTCACATCTAATTATCTAACAAAAAATTATATTCTTTTGTATTGATTATATTAAATATTGCATTTTTTAAATCGATTATTTAGAAATCAATGTAAAAAAGGATGTGCTGAAGACTTCGCTAAAACGAGTTTTGTAGGTGGATCCTCAAGAAATCAATTTAAAAAGTTGGAATTCGAGAAATCAATTTAAATTTTAAAATGTATTTATGGAACAAATTATATAATTAAAAAAAATATATAAGATATATTTATGTCCACGTCTAGATAAAAAAATTGAACAAACCAAGAGATTCAAGAATTTTGGTCAGGATAAAATATTATAACATGATATTCTAAAAATTAGGATAATCTTATATCTTATTAGCTCACCAGGCAAGATAATTATCGTATCTTACTCGTACCGCCAAACAGGACCTTAATTAGTAACTACTAGGATTTTAGTTTGTCACACCAAAACGGCAAAACCCTGTTCGATTCACGCTATTGCCGCACTCTTTTGGTTTTAGTCTTCTGCGTTTGGTTTGGCGTCTTGCAGGAGTTGACGCACGTCAAAGTGGAAGCAATACCCTGTGTGCCTTCTGCCTTAATTTGGATTTTGATGTGAAAATATTGAAGAACGCACGTATGTAACGCAATAATTGATTGTGCGTAGTGCTCCCGTCTCAAAGTTTTTTTTTTTTTTACTTGTTTCTCACCATACCCATTTCTGATTGTGCATAGTGATCCCTTCTCAAAGTTTTTATTTTTTTTTATTTTTTATTTTTATTTTAGAGCTTTCCAACGCTTGATCGATGACATGACGGGCGTCACGGAATTTGGGGTGTCGCAATTCTTGCAGGTTTGTTTTGGTCTTCTGTTTGTCATTGACCAATTGGTGCAATATGTTTATTTTGTATCTTTGTTTATGTGTTCTGTGATTTTAGTTTCTGCGTACCACGAGGCAAAGTTTGTTTTTGAAGAAGAAGCCTCAGAGACAGAAAAATCAGATGCTTTGGGGCACTCTGTGGAATTGGAATTGGGCTCTGGCTTCAACTCAAAGAGGTTTGCCTTTAAGGTGGCAGGTTCCCAGAGCTGTGATTTCTGGTGGTGCGAGCAGTTCAGTAGAAGAGCAACCTTGCTTGGTTCAGAAGCCTGCCTCGGAAGTTGTTTATTTATACCGTGTCCCGTTTATGCAAGAAAGTGCGGCTGCAGAGCTTCCAAAGGAAGCTCAAGTGAAAATCTTTAGTCAGATCGTGGAAATACACACGGAGCCATGTTATAATGTTGGCCTTAGTTCACGACTTTCCGGTTGAAAATTTTCAGTTCTTAGATGGCTTCTTCAAGAAACATTCAAGCCCAAGTATCTGGAAAACGAGAGCTTTCTTGAGAAGAAGAGGAAGGAGGGTTTGAGTGCAGTTATAGTTGAGGTTGGGCCCAGGTTGTCATTTACCACAGCATGGTCTACTAATGCTGTGTCAATTTGCCAAGCCTGTGGTTTGACGGAAGTGAACCGTTTGGAACAGTCAAGGAGGTACTTGCTGTTCTCCACCAGTGAACTGCAAGGTTATCAAATCAATGGTTTTGCCATGATAGGATGACTGAATATGTTTATACATAGAATTAACATCCTTCCAGAAGAGATTCATTACATACCTGTCATGGAGAGGGGGCAAAAGGCACTAGAAGAGATTAATCTGGAGATGGGTTTTGCCTTTGATGACCAGGATTTAGAATACTACACCAAACTTTTCAGAGAAGAGATTAAGCGCAACCCAACAAATGTGGAGTTGTTTGATATTGCACAGTCCAACAGTGAGCACTGCAGACATTGATTCTTTACCGGGAAGATTGTCATTGACGGACAGCTTATGAACAGAACTCTCATGCAAATTGTGAAAAGTACTCTGCTGCCAAATCCAAATAACTCAGTTATTGGCTTTAAGGACAACTCAAGTGCAATCAGGGGGTTCCCCGTAAAGCATCTCCGACCAGTTTAGCCCGGTTCAGCATGTCCACTGGAAGTTGCAGTACATGAGTTAGATATCTTGTTTACAGCTGAGACACAATAATTTTCCATGTGCAGTGGCACCTTATCCTGGTTCAGAGACTGGTACAGGAAGTCGTATTAGGGATACACATACTACAGGAAGAGGATCCTTTGTGCAGGCAGCTACAGCTGGTTATTGTGTTGGGAATTTCAACACACCAGGCTTTTGTGCTCCATGGGAAGATTCCACTTTTACCTATCCATCAAATTTGGCACCACCTTTACAGATTCTTTTAGATTCTAGTAACGGCGCATCTGACTATGGGAACAAATTTGGAGAGCCACTGATCCAGGGTTTCTGAACTTTTGAAATGAGACTTCCTAGTGGGGAGAGGCGAGAATGGTTGAAGCCAATCATGTTCAGTGCAGGCATTGGCCAGATTGACCACCTTCATATATCAAATGGAGAACCTGACATTGGAATGCTGGTTGTTAAGATTGGAGGCCCAGCTTACCATATTGGCATGGGAGGTGGGGCAGCCTCAAGCATGGTCAGTGGGCAGAATGATGCAGAGCTTGATTTCAATGCTGTACAACGCGGGGATGCTGAGATGGCTCAAAAACTATATACTCTTGATCATGCCTGTATTGAGATGGGGGATAAAAACCCAATTATTAGCTTTCATGATCAGGGTGCTGGTGGGAACTGCAATGTTGTAAAAGAAATTATATATCCAAAGGGTGCTGAGATAGATGTCATCAGGAGCAGGATGGAATCTTGGTGAAGCCTGAGAGTCGTGATCTCTTAGAGTCAATTGTGGTTGGGGATCATACGCTGTTATTGGAACTATTAGTGGTGATGGACGTGCTGTGTTAGTTCATAGCATAGCAATCCAGAATGTGTTTCAAATGGACTCCCTGCACCTCACCCTGTTGTGGATATTGAATTGGAGAAAGTCTTTGGTGATGTGCCTAAGAAGACTTTTAAATTTAATCGGGTTGTTTATGAGAGGGAGCCACTTGATATTTCCCCTGTTTGCAGTGATAGATTCTCTGAAGAGGGTATTGAGTTTACCATTTGTCTGTTCAAAATGCTTCTTGACAACCAAAGTTGACAGGTGTGTTACTGGTCTAGTGGCACAGCAGCAAACTGTTGGCCCTTTGCAGATTCCTATTGCTGATGTTGCTGTTACTGCTCAGAGTTTTGTTGATGTGACTGGAGGTGCTTGTGCCATTGGAGAACAACCGATCAAAGGCCTATTAGACCCCAAAGCAATGGCTCAGTTGGCTGTTGGAGAAGCACTGACAAATCTTGTATGGGCGAAGGTCACTTCCCTTTCTGATGTCAAGGCTAGTGGTAATTGGATGTATGCTGACAAGCTTGATGGGAAAGGAGCTGACATGTATAACGCTGCTATATCTTTATCTGAAGCAATGATTGAACTTGACATTGCTATTGATAGAGGTAAAGATATCCTTTCTATGGCAACCCATGCTGATAGTGAAGTTGTCAAGGTTCCAAGAAATCTTGTCGTCAGTGTTTATGTTACTTGTCCTGATGTAACAAACAAAAACAGTGACTCCAGATTTAAAACTCAAGGATGATGGTATTTTGCTTTATATTGATTTGTTAAAGGCAAGAGAGGTGGATCTGCTCTTACCCAGGCGTTTGACCAAGTTGGGAATGAGTGTCCTGATCTTGATGTTCCTTACCTTAAAAAGGTCTTTGAAGGTGTTCAAGACCTCCTCACTAGTGAACTGGTCTCTGTTGGTCATGACATCAGTGATGGTGGACTGTTAGTTTGTACCTTGGAGATGGCATTTGCTGGTAATTGCAGACTTAGTTTGGATTTGGCATCGCAAGGTAACAGCATTTTCCAAACACTCTATGCTGAAGAGCTTGGGTTAGCTCTTGAGTTAAGCTAGAAAAATCTGGCTTTGGTAATTGATAAATTGAGGAGTGTGGGAGTTTCAGCTGAAATCATAGGACAAGTAACAGCCAATCCATCAATAGAAGTTAAGATTGATGGTGAGACTTGTTTAACTGAAAAAACTAGTATCCTTAGGGACATGTGGAAAGAGACCAGCTTTCAGTTGGAAAAGTTCCAAAGATTGGCATCTTGTGTGGATATGGAGAAAGGACTAAAACATCAATACGAGCCCTGTTGGAAACTGTCCTTTACTCCTTCCTTCACTAATGAAAAACTTATGTCTGCAACTATAAAACCTAAAGTGGCTGTGATTAGAGAAGAAGGGACAGAGACAGAGAAATGGCTGCAGCATTTTATGCCGCTGGTTTTGAGACATGGGATATTACTATGTCAAGACCTTCTTAAAGGAAAGATATCTTTGCAAGAGTTCCGTGGGATTGCGTTTGTTGGTGGATTTAGCTGTGCTGATGTGCTTGATTCTGCAAAAGGTTGGTCCTATTGCATAAGATTCAATGAGCCTGTTTTACAACAATTTCAAGAGTTTTACAAGCATCCAGACACTTCCATTCTTGGTGTGTGTGCAATGGATGTCTTAGTGCTGGTGGTGATCTATCACAACCAAGGTTCATTCATAATGAGTAAGGGCGGTTTGAATTTCGCTTTACAAGTGTGACCATAAAAGACTCACCAGCTATAATGTTCAAAGACATGGCAGGTAGTACGTTGGTCATATGGGCTGCTCATGGTGAGGGAAGAGCTTATTTCCCAGATGAAGGCATGTTGGACTGTATAGTTCATTCTGAGTTAGCTCCTATAAGATATTGCGATGATACTGGGAATCCAACAGAAGCCTAGCCTTTCAATGTGAATGGCTCTCCTTTAGGAGTAGCAGCTATTTGTTCCTCAGAGATGGGAGGCATCTTGCCATGATGCCTCATCCAGAGCGTTGCTTCTTAAGGTGGCAGTTCCCATGGTATCCAAAGCAGTGGGATGTGGACAAGAAGGGGCCTAGTCCTTGGCTGCGCATGTTCCAGAATGCAGGAGTGGTGTTCCTGAGATGATCAAAGGTTTTGTCCTTTCTTTTTTCTTTTTTTTTTTTTTCCATTAACTGTTAGTGCAATGTGTAGTAACCTTTCCAAATGGAGACACAGTTTGCTGAATGTCTGTGATTTTGTTACCTAGCTTAACATTTGTGCCTGGCTACCAGCACCTTTTAAACATTGAATAGAAGTTTCTTAACAGTGCAATAAAGGAGGTTATAGACCCTTTATATTTTGTGAATTTGTGTGACTTGTAGTTAGTCTGTTAAGATTTATAGACCCTTTATTGTCAGAGACCCTCAGCTTGTAGTATTGAAATTTATTGTCATTGATTTCCCCTGTTCCATGTTTCTATTTCTTCAATGATTCCTAAATACCCTCTTCTAAAGGCTTTCCTTTCATTCTCAAGCTTCTTTTCTTTTCTTCTTCCGCTTTTTGGTTATATATTTATCATATTTTACAGGTTGAAACAAAGAGTAACCTGAGATATCCGAGGCTTCTTCCATCTCTGTTGTCCCTTTCTTTGTCTTCTGCAAGGTATCGTTACTTTGGCTGCTTTCACAATGGAAACTATATTCATTATTTACTACTATTGGTTTATGGCTTTGTTCTAGTTGCTGTGTATGTTAGTATTGTTATGGTATCTAGTGTCTGCTGTCCCAGTAATTTTTTAGTGTTTAGTTAGTGTTAATTCCTAATTAAATGGCAAGGCTGCTTAATGAAAATTAAGTCTCTTTGATAGCTTATGACGCTGTAAGTTTTGATGTGTTAATTCTGTTTCAGCATTTTAATAAAATTGGAGACATATTGGAACTCAGTCCGGGAATAAAATTCCATACCATTATTACTTTTGCCATCTTCCTACAATTTTTTTCTGGTTCTAGAGTAACATCAATAGCTATCATTAGTGCTATATCAAATAAATAGCATATAGTAATTTTTGTAAGTAATGTCCACATCTTTTCTTTTTTTGGCATTCTGAAAATGAGACAGTGCTACCTTATATGCATACTGTAAAATGGCATTGGAACCGAGTTTTTTTTATGTACACTGCAATTTGAAGAACTTAAACTGCATCAATTTCTTGTTTTTAATACAAATCACAAAACAGTGTTACCTTTTTCTTCTTTTTTCCTATCCTAACGCTAGTTATTGTTTTGCTCATTTTCAAGACTTTGTTTCATGCAATTAATAATAAGTTCCATACTCATTTTAAAGACACCTGCTTCATTCTTTTTTGAATTGTTGTAATTTGTCAATTGGAGCACAAAGGTTGTTTTCTGTATGAATCTGACAAGGCTTTTTTAATTAGGTGCACAAAACATAGCAGCAACTCATAATTGTTTTGGCTTTCTTTTTTACAGGTTATAGCTCTGGATGGTTCCCAAATAGTTGAGGCTTGAGGATGAACTCTACATTGATGATGGCATCAACTTTAATTAAGCTTTCAAACTTGTATAATTTCCACTTGTCATTCTTAGGACTAGACAGGATTATTACGAGCAAAAGAAAGAGAAACTGTTTTATTAGCTTTCAAACTGAATAGTTCTTATTTTTGTGGCTTTAACTAAACTGTTCTAGATTTATATTTTTAAAATATAATTGGAGAAGA
>CM023946.1:5123465-5193037 GCA_013407115.1 Glycine latifolia | reverse complement strand
ATATATATATATATATATATATATATATATATATATATATATATATATATATCCAAAATAAAAAATTATGAAAAAATTATCTTATTCCGAATAACATATTTTAGAAATGAAAGAAACTTAATTGTTTTATTCAAATATAAAATTAAAAAATGAAGAAATTTGGTTATTTAATCAAAATTAGAAATTTTAGAAATAAAAAATAATAATTTCCTTATTCAAATAAGAAATTAAAAAATGAAGAATTTCAATTGAAAGTTTAACTTTTTTTATAATTCTAAAATTTTTCATCCAAACACCACGTAACCACGTAAAAGGAATTCGGTTCAATAAAAAGAATCCTAAGCGTAGCTGGCACTGATTACCCAATCATAATTATCATTTGTTGTGCAAACAGTAGAGAACAATCATTTCTAAAAAAAAAAACGTAGAGAACAATCAAAACCAAATTTAATCAATATTCATAAGGTTTTGTGAGCCAAATACTAATGTGGCTCAAGGATCAAAATTGTACAATTAAAACACTACTTTAGAGACGAAAGGTAGAACTAGTATTCAAACATGCAACTTGATTAATATCATTTAATTAGCAAAGTTTACTAAACAAATAGCAAAGTTAATCAACTAAATTATTGAGATCCAGAGTTTTCCTTTTAAAAAATCATTAATAATTATTCTTTTCCGTACCCCAATGTCCGAAGATTTTACGTTATGTGCAGTTAAGGAAAGGAATATTATCGTTATACCAGAGTTTGTCCTAAAAAAATCATTAATAAATATATTTTAATAAAAATCACTTTTAAATATTTTTTTAAAAGGAACATTAAAGTTAGAATTTATAACTTTGTAGATACTAACACAACCTCATTGCTTCAAAAACAAAAACAAAAAACACAACCTCATTATCGCTGGGGCGAAACCAGTGTTCACTCACTTTGGAATACATTTTAATGTGCTGATTAGCATGTATCTAATAAACATATAGACATTTTATCTGATATATAAAGTTTCACTGATAATTCTATCCTCACCTGTCACCTTCACAATCACAAGGGTAAACCTTACCCGGAACATGCTGATATTTTGGTGGCAAAAATATCCAAAACTGAAATTTGATGGAATACTTACGAACAACAAAGCTAATTATGCACTTTGGCTGTGTCTCTGATTAACGATTGCTATCTGCTTTGCTCTGCTCTGCTCACTTTGCATACCAAATTCCTGTGACAGGTTCATACACTTTTGCATAGCTATCATCTAATCTTCGATGTGCTTGTTCTGAATTTCAGTCTCTCCTTTCGTTGATTATTATTAGATTTTTGCGTTTCCATGGCTGTCTTAGTGCTCTGTTCTTCAACCCTGTGTAGTAGCAGTTTGTCCTCTTGTTGTGCTTTTAGTGACACCAATGTTTATGTTATGAGCAATAATGGGTTCTTTGGAGACACCCCATTTGTCAAAATGAAATCTTTTCCAAATGGGTCTTCGGTAAATTGGAAGAAACATGGAAAGAGACAATTGGGTCTTCGTGTGTTTGAGACAAGATGTGCCCATGAGGTAGTTGTGGTGAATGGTAAGCGCAAAAGTAGTGTGTCTTCTGAAGAAGTTATTGGCGTTCTCAAGTCTATTTCGGATCCAAATTCTGCTCTTTCGTACTTTAAGATGGTTTCCCAGTTGCCCAGTATTGTGCATACCCATGAAACATGCAATTACATGCTTGAGTTCTTGAGGGTTCATGGGAGGGTTGAGGATATGGCTTTTGTCTTTGATTTGATGCAAAAGCAAGTAATTAACCGGAATCCAAATACATACCTGACTATTTTTAAGGCTCTTTCGATTAAAGGTGGGATTCGACAAGCACCATTTGCACTTGGAAAGATGAGACAAGCTGGGTTTGTCTTGAATGCATATTCATATAATGGATTGATTTATTTCCTGCTCCAACCTGGCTTTTGTAAAGAGGCTTTGAAGGTTTACAAAAGAATGATCTCGGAAGGGTTGAAGCCTAGCATGAAGACATACTCAGCGTTGATGGTAGCATTGGGGAGGAAAAGGGACACCGGAACCATTATGGATTTATTGGAAGAGATGAAAACTTTGGGCTTGAGGCCAAATATCTACACATATACCATATGCATTAGAGTGCTTGGGAGGGCGGGGAGAATTGATGATGCATATGGGATTTTAAAGACAATGGAGGATGAAGGATGTGGGCCTGATGTTGTCACTTATACAGTTCTAATTGATGCGCTTTGTGCTGCAGGGAAACTAGATAAGGTCAAGGAATTATATACAAAGATGAGAGCTAGCAGTCACAAACCAGATCTGGTAACTTACATTACTTTAATGAGCAAGTTTGGTAACTATGGTGACTTGGAAACAGTGAAAAGATTCTGGAGTGAGATGGAGGCTGATGGTTATGCTCCTGACGTGGTTACCTACACAATACTTGTTGAGGCTTTATGCAAGTCTGGGAAAGTTGATCAAGCATTTGATATGTTAGATGTGATGAGAGTGAAAAGAATTTTTCCAAATCTCCATACTTACAACACGTTGATCTCTGGACTTTTGAACCTGAGAAGATTAGATGAGGCATTAGAGCTTTTCAACAATATGGAATCTTTGGGCGTTGCACCTACTGCTTATTCATACGTTCTTTTCATTGACTATTATGGAAAGTTGGGGGATCCTGAAAAAGCTCTTGACACCTTTGAAAAGATGAAAAAGAGAGGCATTATGCCAAGTATAGCAGCATGTAATGCATCTTTATATAGTCTTGCTGAAATGGGTAGGATCAGAGAAGCAAAAGATATATTCAATGATATTCACAATTGTGGGCTTTCACCAGACTCAGTAACCTATAACATGATGATGAAGTGCTACAGCAAAGCAGGGCAAATAGACAAAGCCACAAAACTTTTGACTGAGATGTTAAGCGAGGGGTGTGAACCAGATATAATTGTAGTTAATTCTTTAATTGACACACTTTACAAGGCTGGCCGAGTTGATGAGGCATGGCAAATGTTTGGCAGACTGAAGGATTTGAAGCTAGCTCCTACAGTTGTGACATACAACATATTAATTACTGGTTTAGGGAAAGAGGGAAAACTCTTAAAGGCCCTTGATTTGTTTGGGAGTATGAAAGAGTCTGGATGCCCTCCAAACACGGTGACTTTTAACGCACTCCTCGATTGTCTTTGCAAGAATGATGCAGTTGATTTGGCCTTGAAAATGTTCTGTAGAATGACAATTATGAACTGTAGTCCTGATGTTCTGACGTATAACACTATCATCTATGGCTTGCTTAAAGAAGGTAGAGCTGGTTATGCATTCTGGTTTTACCATCAAATGAAGAAATTTCTATCCCCTGATCATGTAACTTTGTACACCCTCCTTCCTGGTGTTGTAAAGGATGGAAGGGTTGAGGATGCAATCAAGATTGTCATGGAATTTGTACATCAGTCAGGTTTACAGACAAGCAATCAAGTCTGGGGAGAATTAATGGAATGTATTTTGATTGAAGCAGAAATACAAGAGGCCATTTCATTTGCTGAAGGATTGGTATGCAATTCTATTTGCCAGGATGATAATTTGATATTACCTCTTATTAGAGTCCTGTGTAAGCAGAAGAAGGCTCTAGATGCTAAAAAATTGTTTGATAAATTCACCAAAACTTTGGGAATTCACCCAACCCCAGAATCATATAACTGCTTGATGGATGGGCTTCTTGGATGTAATATCACTGAAGCAGCTTTGAAACTTTTTGTTGAGATGAAGAATGCAGGTTGTTGTCCAAATATTTTCACCTACAACTTGTTGCTTGATGCACATGGCAAATCTAAGAGGATTGATGAACTTTTTGAACTGTACAATGAGATGCTTTGTAGGGGATGCAAGCCCAATATCATAACCCATAATATTATTATCTCGGCCCTTGTGAAATCTAATAGCATAAACAAGGCATTAGATTTATATTATGAAATCATAAGTGGTGATTTCTCTCCCACTCCTTGTACATACGGCCCTCTTATAGGCGGCCTTTTAAAGGCTGGAAGATCAGAGGAAGCAATGAAGATTTTTGAGGAGATGCCAGACTATCAATGCAAGCCCAATTGTGCTATTTATAATATTCTCATCAATGGATTTGGGAAAGCAGGCAACGTCAATATTGCTTGTGACTTGTTCAAAAGGATGATTAAAGAAGGGATAAGGCCAGACTTGAAGTCTTATACCATTCTTGTAGAATGTCTGTTCATGACTGGTAGAGTTGATGATGCTGTGCACTACTTTGAGGAACTAAAATTAACTGGCCTCGATCCTGATACTGTTTCTTACAATCTTATGATCAATGGCCTCGGAAAATCGCGTAGGTTCGAGGAAGCTCTTTCTCTTTTACGTGAAATGAAGAATAGGGGAATTTCTCCTGAACTTTATACTTACAATGCATTGATTCTCCATTTTGGAAATGCTGGAATGGTGGACCAAGCCGGAAAGATGTTCGAGGAACTGCAATTTATGGGTCTTGAACCAAATGTCTTCACTTATAATGCTCTCATCCGTGGGCATAGTAAGTCAGGAAACAAAGATCGAGCCTTTTCTGTCTTCAAGAAGATGATGATTGTGGGGTGTAGCCCCAATGCAGGAACATTTGCTCAATTGCCTAATAAATGTTGATTTTATTGAGTTATCTCAGGGGGACTTTTTCTTATGTTCCTGATATCAAAAGGGAGGCATAAGGTAACTGTTGATGTTTTACTAAGAATGAGTTTATGTAAACATAATTTGATTTTACATGATATTTTATTTGGAGCTTAATAGGTATAGTATGCATTGTTAGTGTAAAAGTTTTTACAATGTCAAATAATTAAAAATCATCTTAGATATGACTAGTTACAGTGTGAAAGACTTTCACATTATCAGTATATGTATTATTTATTTATTTTATTTTATTAACCCCTTTTTTTATCATTGTTGTTTCTCTAGGGTCACTTTGTCTTGGAAATGGTCTTGGAGATTGGAATTGCATACCAATCTTTCAGTTATTGATTGATTGGTATGCAAATTATTTGTATCATTCTGGAAATTCCTGCTGATTAATGCTGACAATTATTTGTGTAAAAAAAAGTTTCCTTGTACTTGCAATAACTTTTGAGGACCAATTTTGTATATTAGACTGTGAGTATTTCGGCCTATAAATATATTCCATGTTTCCTATACTAAATTATATGCTTTGGATTACTTAAGCTCATACAATTTTTCTTTTTTCTGGATTGCAGGCATATATAGTTGAGGCTTTCGGGGCTGATGATAGAGAGTTGGAAGTGTATGTTGCTGGGAAAAGAGGGAAATAAGGGAATTGAGATGTGTTCACATCACATCAATATGTAAACCAATGATGAAATGTATAAATACATAAGGCTACCTTACAGTTTGTATAAAAACCTTTCAATTTTTAGAGCCCGTTGGTGCAAAATTGAAGATCTTTAAACCGTCAACTGTTTCAAATCGTCAAAGTAATTCAACAAATGGAATACTGAATAAACTGACAACAAAAAAGTTGTCCTTTTATTCAGTTTGGATTCATTTTCAGATCTTAGTTTAACGTAGAATTGAATCAAATCGAATTGTTAGCATATTAAGTTTATATTACTTTTTTGTATTTTTTAAAATAAACTTTAGATTATGTTGACTTACGATGAAATTTAATACTTTGAACAATATTTTTTTTGTTTATGTATTTAACTTTTGATTTA
The DNA here is from genome assembly GCA_013407115.1 of Glycine latifolia. Classification (NCBI taxonomy): domain Eukaryota; kingdom Viridiplantae; phylum Streptophyta; class Magnoliopsida; order Fabales; family Fabaceae; genus Glycine; species Glycine latifolia. Next base: position 5,187,290 of record CM023946.1, on the reverse strand, counting down.
TTAAGTGTTGTTTCACAATTGAAAAATAAGTCACCTGAAGAATGTGTGGGGCCAATATCACTCTTGTTAATGGCATTTCATTTGTTTGTTGATCAACAAATAAAAGTTGGTCCTTAAATATAAACTAAATAAAAATTGAAATAACTAGTAATCCAAATCACATAAAGATGTTTAAATAATAATTTTTTTCCTCTGATAGGAAGGAGTTTGCTTCCTATAGCAGACATATTTCTCATACATTCAGCATTGTACAATTAATTTTCAAAAATACCCTTTGTGAAAAGGTTAAGTACAAACATACATCATTCAGCTTCTTCTTCTTCTTCTCCTCTCGCCTGTTTTCGTTTGCGCAACATTTTCCTTCTTCTCCACCTTCATCATCCGTTCGTGCACCCAACATCGTGGTTCGTCTGTTGCTTCGTCGTTACTTTTATCGGATATTTGTCTCCTCCATCGTGAATTTCTCCTCATCCGTTTGTGTTGAACGTTTACAGATTGACAATCTGTATGACTATGGATTATATCCATATGAGTCATACGGATTGATAATAGGATAAAGTTGAAAATAAAAAAAATATATGTTGAATGTATTGAAAATATGTTGAGTGTAGGAAGCATAACTCTGATAGGAAAGGAACCATAGCCCAACGAGATACTGCATGCATGAATGAAAGGCCCAAAAGAAAGATCACTCCATCAAAACATCTAAAAGATTATATTTGAAGAGGCCTAACCAATTCTATTAGGAGGAGTGATGTACTATAGGAATATTCTTGTCTGTTATTTCCATTCCCTGTATACGGTTGTTGCAGCATCTGTGTGTGCTATATATGTATTTCATATGTAATGAGTACGGGCAGCAAGAAATAATATCTATTTTTTCACCTTTGTTCTTGGGAGACCCCTAGTCCTCAAATTCTAGGAAGCTAATCACTGAGAACCTAACATCCTCCCTCTTAATATTATGTCATTGAAGTTCAGTAAGCATTTAGCTTCTCTTTCACTTAAGAGAAAAACCATATATGATTTATTGTATAACCGAAATCTGCACAACTTTACCAAGAAAACAATGTATAAAACTAGCCCGTAAAAACCGAGAATAACTACCCTCATTTTCCTTCAATTAAGATCTCATTTATTTCACAGATCGATTGGAAACGTGTCCATTGTATGCCAGAGATCATAAGTGCTCAATGGATGACTCATGTGGGCCCAATCCTCGTTAGCTGGACACTAGAAGAGCAGAAGTAGAAGTTTGTCTCATCATAGACACGTGTCACTGTGTAAACGAATGCCAATAATAGTCTCTTTTTAATATACTAGTCAATGATTGGTTTGCTTTTAGTAAAAATCAACATTCTTTTTAAAGCGATCAATTTACTAGGCGTGTTGATGTTTTAAAAAATAAATTAATCACAGAAAGTATATTGAAAGCTGTGTATCAAAAGGAAATATTTGTCTGTCAAAAGAAGACATCACCCATTTTAGGTTATGTTTCTCTTTAGCATAAACACCATTTACTGAGCTAGTAGCATTCTTGCAGATTGTTGATTATAACAACAATTACTGATATTTGGTGCCGCATTGAATACGCAGTACAGACTTTTTAGAGTGAAAAGTAGACACGAGAGAGAAGAAACGGGAGAAAACTGGTACTATTCTTTACGGTAATTGGAATAGCAGTTGTGTATAATGTGGGATGAAAGGAAGATGACCATGCGGACGCATTCTAATCGCTGTTGCACACTACATATATATATATATTGTATACATGATACAATATTTGAACTGTCACTGAGGAATAATGCTAACTCTCACTTCTCTCTAGTTTTGTTTCAGGTTCAGCTTGTCCGTTTGAAGAGGACTCTTCTGCTGGTACACTGGACTGAGCAGGTCTTTTGAACTGCACCACAATCATGGTCATGTTGTCACATCCTTCACCACCGGCAGTTGATGGTGCCAAACACCGATCAAGTACTCTTTCACACACTGCAGAAAGTTTCGTTTCCTGCCACAAGATCAAATAATCACTTCATAGAAAATTCAGGCACAACATACATTTACTGATTTGATCAGAAATAGCACAGTGCTAGCGATGGAGTATAGTAAAAGAGAATGGCTATTGTAGAGAAGTGCATTAAGTAAGAAAGAGCAACACAGTGTGACTCTGTCCACCGTACGAAACATGATAACTCAGTAGCATCCTTTATTAATGCTCTCAAACTACTACAAGCATAAATGGCACAGTTCTTATCCGTCAAAGTACTAAGTACTGCATTAAAAAATATCATCAATAACCATAATTTGGGATCACAAGTATGACAGCTACTACTTAATTGAGTTAAATACATTACCATCTCCTTACAAAAGGGTGACAACTAAGAACTCACCGAGTGCAATTGTTCATGAACAAAATCAACCAGTTGTTGACTTGACATGCAATCCCTGAAAATAATGAGAAACAAATTATTATTTTCAAAAGGGCCGTCTGAAGGGGAATATGCAAGCAAATTACAATTTTCAGAATCACCCTCGGTGTCAACAATCTTTTGGTAGATGGCATTGGCATGCTAAGGCCTCAATTTACATCCATCTATGTAAGAAAAGTAAATGAAGGCATTTGTTTGATGGAAACTGAAAATAGGGCAGCTATGTGTAATTTATGAAACTAGGTGTTTGCATCAGTGTGTAATTTTAAAAGATGATTGGTTTAATTTACTCATTTATAGGCACAAAACATGAAACTTATCCCACCCACAGAAGACTGGCATAAATATTATCTACCTAGTGTGCCTAGAATGAAAACCCATTGGTGTTATTACATTTTAAATCTTTAATAATGTAAATGACATCATCCAAATACATCATAATATTCAGAATCAAATGGAGACGGGGAAGCATGAGAAGAATACCATATGCCATCACAAGCTAACACCACAAATTCATCTTCGTCACAAAGCTCAACCTATAAAAAAATATCAAATCAACAAATTTCAGTTATAACAGCTGAATACTTTAAAGTAGCTGTAAGCCCAACAAATGCATTTTATTATGAATCCTATCACTGAAGCAGCTAGCTGAATTGAATTACAGTAACCAACTTACAGTGTTTATGTCTGGATTGGCAGTTACAATTTGTTTTTCAGCAGAAAGAAACTTATTCTGCTTAAATTCCATGTCACCTGCAGTAAATTGAAACATATTAAAGAATTGGAACTTTATAATCCATTTCCGTTCCACCCCACCCCTCTAAATCCCAAAAGGAATCTGCCCCTTCACAAAGAAATCAGCATAATGAACAGACAGATATACAAATTTGAAATCTTCAATAGTTCAATTATATGATCATAACAATTTCCTTCTCTTGTAAAGAACCAAAATAAAACATACAAAATACAACAAGTAGAGAGCTGTTTATGTGTGATTTTATATTCATCAAGTACATAAATTCATGGATCTTCCTCAGCAAAAGATGCAGGAGCCCAGCCCAGGCTGTTCACTCACGTTATAAATGAAAAAAAGAGGAGGAAATAAAGAAGTTAAAATATTCAGTTAAAAACGTTACCAATAGCTCTTGCAAGATTTAAACTTCCATTAACTCGTCCTGCGTGAATAAAACCACCAGCTTTTAAGATTCTTTCCTTCTCAATCTCAAGATCAGGTTTGTGGTCTCTAGACAAATTGAATGCCTGTAGAAAACAGACATAGTAAAACAATGTAAGTTATCTACAGGATTTGTAACTAATAGAGACTGAAAATATTTAGTCTACAAAAAAGAGACAATCCATACTCTATGCCATAAAATTCCCCCCCCCCCCCCCCCCCCAAAAAAACACCTTTGACAGCCAAATTAAGAGGCAGACATTTCCCAATGTACACAGTATTTAGACATATGAAGCAGCATTTTATGTTCATTTGTACTTATATTTGTGGACAATAGGCATACTTAATGTTCCAAGAGTTTCCATTCTATAAGTTTACCTGGCCCTTCCGGGATATCACACAACGCGAATCACCAGCATTTGCAACAACAAGTTGGTTGTTTCTAATAACTGCAACACAGGCAGTGCTTCCTGAAGTTGGTCCAGCAAAATCAGAATGAGGCCCCTGATTGCGATAAGTAAATTCAAATTAGGGAGATACAGAAAAAAGCTTATTTCTACTTAAAGCAATGCGCCATGCACCAAATTACCAAGCATATCCAATGAAGCAGTGAACTGAAGAGTATTATTTAAGATATCCTTCTTCAAATGTCATACCTACCTCCTCAAAAGCCCAATCATCAGCTTGGCAATTCCCATCACTGCTTCGTGGAGACCAAATCAACCCTTCTATCATCCCAGTAAACTTGTTTATCTTATCCCCCAATATTGATAATTCCCTCCATCCCCTTTGACCACGCATCATTTCATCCATTCTGCATTATATTGAAAATACCAGTTTATAACTTTTTATAATTGGATTTTTGTTTTAGGGTGCGGGGTGAGATGTATATGTAATCAATGTAGTTACTTTTTATTCTTTCTCAATTAGACCAGGAAAGAGAAGATATTTAGTGCCATACTTCATGTCCGCTCCATAACATGTAAGCTTTATGGGATGCAGTAAATTAATGGATATGAAACACAATAATCAGGCAATTAATAAGGGGGCCACAACTTGTCATTAAAAAAGATACATATAATTTCTCCATACGCTTCCAATTATTTAAGTGCATAAAACATATCTAAGTAACTTTGAGAGACAGCGAGAGACCATTGTCAACTACAATTCTTTTGTGTGTTAAAGATAAATAAATGATTGATAATAAAATCTACAAAACCGAGATCTTAGCTGATGATCCAAATTGAAGGTCTTAAATAGTACAAAAATTCAACCCCTCACAAGCATGAAACACTGAAACCAGTTTGTCATTTAATTGCAGAATTCAGGCAGAGGAACTGCGTGTTAAGTACAATAAAAGCGGTCAGCTTTTTACATCTAACCTCAAAAAGGCTTTCTGAAGAGAGGTTCCTATATCTCCAGTTAAGTATGTCTCACTTTTGAGCAACTGTTGATGAAGAAACTTGGCACAAAACTTTGCAACCACCTTACCTGAAATTTTGGAATTATGTGAGCATCCATAACACAGCATTGATTTCAAACTAGACATAATTTATGCAGTATTTTTCCTCTTGTTCTGTTGGGGAATATTTTGTAGCTTAAGTCAAAATATATGGCTTTTATAGTAGAATCCCAAGTAGTAGAGGGAGCATAAGCATAAATGGACCTTGATTTTTTTACAAGAAAAATGCTCTACTTATTAGAAAGAGGAAGTAGGATTAGGAGTATGAGATGCTCTCCAAAAGAGAGACGAAATGGAAAAAAGTTAAATAAATAATCCTAACATGGTAAAAAAAACATTTGTAATTTGTAATAAAGTAGTAAAGTAGTAAAAGTGGCATTCTGCCATCAATCCAAGTAGTCAAACTTTTAAAGCCTTACCTCCATGGCCATCATAGACACCAAAAAATGAAGTGGAATCATCCAGATCGGTATATGCAGCATGCTAACAAAAGAGAACAGAACAAAAAATCAACATTATATTAACAATGTGTTCACTTTAAAATTCTGGATTTATAAGAAAAAGGCAATTGATTTATAAAACTAGCAGTTTTTACAATGATTACTCACAGCATCTTCCATTGTTGCACGCCACCCTTGCATGGATGATAAACCATATCTAAGACAGTCATTTTCACCATCTTCAGAAAACTTTTCAGTTTTTGGAGTGCTGAGATATATTCCCATTCCTATCTGAATTAAAACAAGCACACAATAACTTTAATTTCTTAAAGCAGGGAATAAAAGAATATTTAAACCAAAAGAAATAACAGAGCGAAAAAATAAGTATGTCAATGATAATATTCCTATACTGCAAATGCTGCATAAATAAAGAATAGTAATACAAGAAGCAAACAAATAAGTTTACCTGTTTTTAAGAAACAAACGCAAATATAAAGTGCAGACTTCGTACCAAATGGATATTCCATGTAATAAACACAGCAAATAAAAAAATATAAGTAATTGCATTGAAAGCACACAAAAAAAAGTGAGTTGGAAAAGATATTAGTGGACTTGTATCTGTTGGAATTAATGCATTTACTTACATCTCTCATGAATATTCTAGAGAAGTCTACTTCTTGGATATTCTAGAGAATTCTATATTTTTCCTACACTTGATGATTCTAGAGAACTCTATATTTCTCATGTACTTGATGATTCTAGAATATGATAGAAAATGAGCCACTAGAGTAGAAGATTCTAGGTTCTCTATTTACTAAATAAATCTAGATGCATCCATGGACTAGTATAAATAGCCATGAGATCCTAACATTTGTAACAACTAACAACAACATTAATAACAACTTCTAATCCTTTCTTCTAATACATTCTTGAGCTCTGCAGTAGCAACTCATTCCATAAAAATAATTCTCTACATCTCTTCCTCTCCTAAAAAATATTTCCTACAAAAATAATCCAACAAATTGGTATCAGAGCAGGTTCGATTTCCACCATGTCATTCTCAACACAATTTAGTATTGGTTCTTCTACATCTTCTCTTCCATTCTTCGATGGTGAAGATTATGATTATTGGAAGATCAAGATGAAAACAGTCTTGAAGGCAGAAGGCTTATGGAATATTGTGGAGACGGGTTTTAAAGAACCGAAAGATGAAGATGGTCTTTCCGAAGACGAGAAGATGAAACTGGAGGTCATACGATGTAAGGATGCAAGTGCCTTGAACAAGATCCAAATGGGAGTCTCAAAATCAATCTTCATGAGGATTTCAAGGGCAGAGACGTCCAAAGAAGCTTGGGAGTTCCTTAAAGGAGAATTTCACGGTGATGAAAAGGTACGAATTATCAATCTCCAAACTCTTAAACGAGATTTTCAGAATTTAAAAATGAATAATTCTGAAAATGTACAAGATTATCATGCTAGAGTAATGGAGATTGTTAATCAAATGAGAAACTATGGTGATAATATTACTGATCAACAAGTGGTAGAGAAGATGCTCATAAGCTTGACAGATAAATATGAGTATATTGTCACCGTGATTGAAGAAACAAAAGATATTAGCACTCTTACGATTAAAGGATTGATGGGTTCTCTTCAAGCCCATGAGAAGAGAAGATTCAAGCAAGGAGAACAACCAAGCGAGAATGCTTTTCAGTCCAAAGCCAAGGAGAAAGATCATAAATTTGTGAAGAAGGGAGAACACAAACAACAATTTCAAGGAAAGCAAGACCGGCAGACAAAGAAGGAGTGCTCAAATGAAAGAGGTATCAATTCTAAACCATCTTGCAAGATATGCAATAGAAATAATCACTCAACTGAAGATTGCTGGCATAAAGGAAAGCCTAAATGCAACTACTGCAATAAATTCAATCATATTGAGAAGAATTGCAGATTTAAAAATAAAAGTAAGGAGCAAGCTAATTTTTCTGAAGAAAAGGAAGAAGAAAATTTATTTTATACATCCCTCTTAGCCACTCATGCTAAACATGACATATGGTACATTGATAGTGGGTGCACTAACCATATGTCTGGAAATGAAAAAGCTTTCCTAAATCTAGACACAACAGTCAAATCTAAAGTAACTATGGGAAATGGAGCTGTGTGGAGGCAAAAGGAAAACGGACAATTGCAGTGGCTACAAAGAAGGGAGTCAAATACATCCATGATGTACTCCTAGTTCCTGACTTGGAACACAGTTTATTAAGTGTTGGCCAGTTGATGGAGAAAGGCCATAATGTCATCTTCCAACATAATCACTGTAGGATTTATGACTCCTAGAAGCCCGAGCATCCAATTGTTGAAGTAACAATGGAGAGAAATAGAAATTTCCCTCTGAAGCTACAATATCAAGTATTAAGAGCTGAAGCTGCTGATGACTCGTGGACTTGGCATAAAAGATTTTGTCATCTCAACTTCAACGGGCTAAAACTTCTCAAGCAAAAGAACATGGTGAATGGTCTTCCAGAAATTCGAAGCAACTTGAATCCATGCGAAGCTTGTATAATGGGCAAGCAACATCGAGAGCCATTCCCCAAAGAAAGATCAAGGAGAGCTCTTGCACCATTGGAGCTTATTCACACCGACTTATGCGGACCTATGAAGACGCCTTCATTTGGGCAGCAACGGTACTTCTTACTCTTTATTGATGATTATTCACGAATGACTTGGGTTTATTTTCTGAAAGAAAAATCAGATGTCTTGACAATCTTCAAGGCATTTAAAGCCCTTGTTGAGAAGCAAATTGATTGCAAAACAAAGAGGATAAGAAGTGACCGTGGAGGTAAATACACCTCACAAGAATTTGAAGAGTATTGCAAAAATGAAGGGATTCAAAAAGAACTCACAGCCGGCTATACTCCTCAGCAAAATGGAGTGGCCGAAAGAAAGAATCGGACTATTGTGGAGATTGCTCGAGCTATGCTAAAAGAGAAGGACTTGCCAAAGAAGTTCTGGGCAGAAGCTGTTAATACGGCGGTCTACATCTTAAATAGATACCCCACAAAAGCAGTGAAGAACATGACACCATATGAAGCATGGACCGGAAGAAAGCCATCTGTAAGTCATTTAAGAATTTTTGGTTGCATTTGTTATGCTCATGTTCCTTCTCAAAAGAGGAATAAGTTAGATGATAAAAGCGAGAAATGCATATTCATTGGATACAGTTCTGACGCGAAAGCATATAGACTGTATAATGTTAATACTAACAAGCTGGTTGTTAGTAGAGATGTTATCTTCCATGAAAATGCAGTATGGGATTGGAAGGAAAAACAAGTTGATGATATTCAAGTTACTCAATCGAGACTTCCACCCACAAATGAAGAAGAGCCAGAACAAGTGGGAGATCAAGACTCAAGTGATGATGAAGATTCTCCTCCATTGAGAACAAGAAGGCTAAGTGACATCTATGAAAATTGCAACTTCATGGTTGTTGAGCCTTCAACATTTGAAGAAGCAGCAAAATATGATGTTTGGAGACAAGCAATGAAGGAGGAAATACATATGATCGAGAAAAATGATACTTGGGAGTTGGTCGATCAACCACAAGGAAGGAAGATTGTTGGCCTGAAGTGGATCTACAAAACAAAAGTCAATCCAGACGGCAAAGTCCAGAAGCACAAAGCGAGACTTGTTGCAAAAGGGTTCACTCAAAAACCCGGGATTGATTTCTTTGAGACATTCTCTCCCGACGCAAGGATGGAAACCATAAGAACCATAATTTCTCTTGCAGCGCAGAAGCAATGGAGAATCTATCAACTTGATGTCAAGTCGGCATTCCTGAATGGAAAGCTAGAAGAAGAAATCTATGTCGAGCAACCAGAAGGTTTTTTGGTGAAAGGGGGAGAAAACAAAGTCTACAGGCTGAAGAAAGCTCTTTATGGGCTAAAGCAAGCTCCAAGAGCTTGGTACAAGGAGATTGACAACTATTTCCTCAAAAATGGATTTTCTAAAAGCAAGAGCGAAGTCACATTATATGTGAAGAAAGATGAAGGTAATATCCTTATTTGCTCTCTCTATGTTGATGATTTGATCTTCACAGGCAGCAATGGAAGAATGATGAAGAATTTCAAAGAAGATATGATGAAGACATATGAGATGACGGATTTGCGACTTCTACACTATTTCTTAGGCATTGAAGTTTCTCAAGGAGCTGAAGGAATATTCATCTCTCAACAAAAGTACACAAAAAGCATACTTGAGAAGTTCAACATGTCGAATTGCAATCTAGTATCCACACCCTTAGACACGAACGAGAAATTGAAGCTAAATGATGGAGCGAAGAAAGTAGATAGCACTCTCTACAAAAGCTTGGTTGGGAGTCTGATGTACTTAACCAATACAAGGGCGGACATCATGTTCGCTACAAGTCTACTCTCAAGATTTTCACACCAGCCAAGTCAGATACACTTTGGTGTTGCGAAGAGAGTGTTAAGATACTTGCAAGGTACGCGAGATTATGGCATCTTCTACAAAGCCGGAGCACCTTCAAATTTAATTGCCTACTCGGATAGCGATCTTGGTGGATGTGTAGAAGACTCAAAGAGTACTACAGGCTATGCATTTATGTTCGGATCAAGCATATGTGCATGGATATCAAAGAAGCAAAAGACGGTATCCTTATCCACTGTAGAAGCGGAATACATTGCAGCAGCAAAGACAACTTGTCAAGCTATGTGGATGCAAAGAATTCTTGAAGATATTGGTGAACATCAACAAGGAGGAACTGTCCTATTCTGCGACAACACCGCTGCCATTGATATCGCCAAAAATCAAGTGAGTAATGAAAGGTCAAAGCACATTAAAATTAAGTACCATTTCATTCGGGAAGCTCACGAGAATGGATATATCAAATTAAAGCATTGCAAGTCAGAAGACCAATTAGCAGATATCTTTACCAAGCCACTTCCAAGACAGAGATTCTGCAATCTATGAGAATGCATCGGAGTCATCAAGCAAATGCATTAAGGGGGAGTGTTGGAATTAATGCATTTACTTACATCTCTCATGAATATTCTAGAGAAGCCTACTTCTTGGATATTCTAGAGAATTCTATATTTTTCCTACACTTGATGATTCTAGAGAACTCTATATTTCTCATGTATTTGATGATTCTAGAATATGATAGAAAATGAGCCACTAGAGTAGAAGATTCTAGGTTCTCTATTTACTAAATAAATCTAGATGCATCCATGGACTAGTATAAATAGCCATGAGATCCTAACATTTGTAACAACTAACAACAACATCAATAACAACTTCTAATCATTTCTTCTAATACATTCTTGAGCTCTGCAGTAGCAACTCATTCCATAAAAATAATTCTCTACATCTCTTCCTCTCCTAAAAAATATTTCCTACAAAAATAATCCAACAGTATCCAATGTTTTGAAAACCAAAAGTTTGGGTTCTAATACGATGCCGTCAAAGGCACTAATAAAAGACACTGAGGCACTAGAAGGGGTCAGCACCACTTGGAAAGTGCCTCTGTATAACATTAAATAATCCCTGAAGGATTAACAACCTAATTTGCCAACTGTGATGCCAAAAAGGGGTAAAATAGTCGAAATGTTAAAAGAATAACTAATCGTTGAACTTTGGGACCCTTGGCAGTATGCAGCATAAGGCTCTATATTTTGACACTTCTTGCCTTGGCCTTAAAAATAAGGCCTCAAGGGTGCTTTCTGCCTTTAACTACCTGGTTGAACAAGCTTCTAGCTGGTCAGGTCTAGTTTGAAGTTTCTAATTTATTGCTTTCATCACAGTGCCACATATAACATTACTAAAGCAACATAATTATGAGAAGTTAAGTGAAAATGTTCAAGATAGCAAAGAAACTGGAAGGGAGAGAAATGCAAGGAAGCACTTTCGTAATGCTGCATTCCAATTATAGTTTGGAAAAAAGATGTTGATGGGGAAATGTTTTTCAAGTCTGAAACAGGAAAGAAGACTCCAGCTACCAAAGAGCCATCTAAACTTACACATTTGTCTTCCTTCAGTCAAAAGATTCAAGAAAACTAGCATTGATACAGATACAGGAGAAATGGAAAATATATGTGTTGGAAACTGTTTATATTCCCAGGGAGTTATTGTCTAGAATTCATTATTAGTGGCTTAATATTATTCTATGAAGTTACATTTCTGACTATTGCTCTTAAATGTAATTTAATCTGAAACGATTATAAATTGAGATGCTGCTGAATGCTTCTTCACTCGAGCACTTTTCCAGAAATTTCATTATTCAACTATTTGAAGGAACTAATTGTTTGCAGTAAAAAAATGAAAAGTTTCATGGAAGTCCAATTAAGGGAAGCATAACTTTAGAGAAATTGGACGACAAACAGAAGACCCGGATTTGACTTTTGAGGAGGGATACATGAGCCGACAACTAAAGAGAGTAAAATGTAAACAACAAGAAACAAACGAAAATAAAAAAATAAAAATAAATAAAAAAGAAGATTAAGATTTATGGATTCAAGAATGGGGCAACAAGCCAACAACTTAACAGAAAAAATTAGCGTAATTATATGTTGATTCAGCAAAGGAATTTGTGATCATATCCAGGAGTTATTAGAATCTGGGAAGCAATCATAATCATAATGATATTAATGACAAGAAAATGCGAAAAAGAAACAAGATAGCAGCAGAATCAAACAAAAATGAATGAAAAATGAAAGCAGTAAAACGAATTCTTATTCCTTTTTAGAAAAAGACGGAGAAGAGATGAACAGACATAGATAGATAGATAGATACCTGAGTGGGAACTGGATTGATTGATGAGAGAATAGAAAAGTTTGATTTGACTTTTGAGGGTCTGGATATTTCACTCTCTTGGGGTGACTGTTCATAAACTAACGTAATAACACCATTTTCATTCTTTCTCTCTCTTGATTTTTGTTTGTTCTTATCTCTTTCTTATTGTTTCTCTTACTTTCACCTTTATTGTATGCACCAAATTGGAACTAAATAAATGCTAGTTTCTCAAATAACAATAATAAATTAATAATTCAGAGGATTTTAGTTATGAATCAATCATGCTCTTACAATCGCAGCGTTTATCCCTGCCTCTGATTTGACACCAGCCTTCCGATTCGATCTGATCTTTTTTCTTAAACAATCAAATTCATTATTCGTATATGACGTCATTCGTTATCAAATAATCCTTATTTTATATAATGTAGTAATGTACCAATATTTTCAAATTCTCTTATATTAGTATTTTAATATCACAATATAAAATAAATGTTATTATATGAAATTAATTATTTATAATAAATCTATATTTTTAAATATATATAAATTATACTATAATTAAAATAAAGTAAATAAATACCTTTAAATATATAAATTATATTTTAAATTTGTAATAAACAATTCAAATTATTTTTAACTATTAACATTTTTTTTAAACTATTTAATTTAAATGTATAAATAAAAGAAGATAAATTGAAAATTATAATCCGTTAAGAAAACTAAATACACAACTAAAAACAAAAGCAGGACCGACTCAAGTAAAAATATTTATTATTAGTTTTATAAAGTAAAAGAGCCACAAATATTTTTAAAAAAACTCAATATAGCTCTTTTGTTTAAAAGTGTAAAAAAAATCTCTCAAATTTTATTTTTTAGCATAATTGATTATTGGGTTGTTCCTGCATAAAAGTAATGTAGTTTAAAATAATTAAGAGAATTTTTTTCAACTACTTACAAAAATAAGGTGTAAGGTGTATAGTGTTGAATTGAAAGAGTGGAATAGCGAGAATCCTACTTTCAGCGTCAAGATTATACTAGTAATTTATAATGTAGAAAAATTAATAATATATGTACTGATAATATAAAAAAAAGACACTAACATCTAATGTATGATAAATTAGTAACTTTTATACCAATTATCTTAGAAGTTATATTAAGCACTAATAATTATTTTTTATTGGTTCATAATGTAAACTTTTTTAGTGCATAATCAGTAAATTCATACAAATGGAAATTTTAAGCATTTTTTTACAGTTAATGGAAAAAACATCGAGTAATTTATATTTTTAACAATGTATTTATTTTTATTTAATATTTTAATTAAATTGTGAGATAATCAATATAAAATGTTAGGAGGGGTCAATTCCCAACGTGACTCGTCTTTGCACCCAAATTAAAGGCAGTCAAGTTACACGTACCCACAGACCAGTGATAACGAGTTAACGACTTTACATGTCTGCCTAGCTAAGAATGAATAGTTTGGAAGTTAGCAAATGGCACGCAAAAATGAAACAAATGTCGCAACCTCGTAGTTTATACTAATCCGGCACAAGCGTTTACGTGAACCTCGATTTTTTAAATATTCTACTGTCATGGGTGATGCATTTATTCAAATTAGAGCATATTGTCAATAATTCCTTGATTCAAATAATATTAAATTTAATTTTTTTAAGTAAAATATTAAATTTCCTTAAAAAAATAATAAGATATTAAATTCAAATTTTATTAATAAAAAAATTGTTAAAAATGATTAATCAGATTTTATAATGAAAATTAATTATCAATAAAATTTATAGATATTATGTAACAATAATATAATAAAAAAATAACATATCTTGACAAATTTGTGTTGATTCAACTAGGTGCCATGGAGTAACATGAAATTCAACCATAACTAAACAACTTCTCAAAGCTTTCCATGGACAATGAGATCAAATAATCAATCTGATCAATGATAGTTTCACGCATTATGAATATTTGCAATTTTATCCTCCCATCAACTTAGTTGCACTTTAATTTGAAATATATGCAATTTTGTCATTCTTTTTGCTTTTATTCAATTAAATCTATTTTTAAAATCACATAAATTCAATTCACTCATTAACTTTTTTTTATCTAAATTACTCATTTTTTATTTAAATGTGTATCCCTTCCAATCATATACTAACTGAATTGTGCCATAATATGAATATTAGGACATCGATCGAACTTTTATCTATATGTCGATCCACATCTAGTCTTATCTCAAAGTTATATCAATGTTACTAGTGTAATTGCCTAGGAGACACATTGAGAATCTCACTTAATGGTTACATCGAGTACAAAAAAATTATCCCTAATATATCATAACCCAATTGAATGCGATTGAATGTATATAATTTAACGTTTGCTTTCCGTCATATTACACTTTCTCACTTGGATGGTTACAAGTTACGGTCTCCTATTTCCATAGGCCCAATCTAATTACAATAACAAGATATATGATGATATATAATACATTTAAATTACAATTTTTTTTGTAAAAGTTACAACTCTTGTAAAAAGTATTAGGCTCAAGCAACTTTGTATTGAGACCAACCACTTGATCAAATTTGCAAAATTCACCCATTTAAGTTATCCAACTACTTCACCCAATTTATTTGGAATCCAATTTTTGAAAATTAACTACTATTACTTGGTATTTGAGTTTTGAGGAGAAGAACTTAAAACAATTTAATTTGAGTAGAAAATAAAAAATTATAGTTTATGTAAAAAAATGACAAATAAAATAAAATTTCTTAATTTAAAAAAAAACAAAAGGAATTTATTTTACTTAAAAAATAAGATCACACTTAGTTTAAATAAGTTAATTAAAAATACAATTAAATACAAAGTGGTATATTATAATTGCTTTCATGCTTTGTGCCACCACTTTACGGGAATCTTCACCTTTTTCCAGCAACAGTTTTGAATTTTGATTGTATGGGCAAGTTCAGGCAAATGGAAGACAACTAAATAAATAATTAACCTTAACTAAAGTGTAGGAAGCCATTTTTTTCTGGTTCGAGAGGAAACATAATCAAATTAATAAATTACTATGAATGATCAATACACTTCTGTAATTAGTAAGGTAAGGTTTTTTTAAGTTTAAAGAATTTTGACAAAAGGGTATAAGATCTACCTTGTAATTTGAACCAGGATATTCTTTTGTTGTAATAATAATAAAGGTTAAAAATATTCACATCACATGCCATTAATTGCAAGTTGCAAGGCCAACGTACACTACTAACACTACCATTACGTGTGAGTTGTGTTACACGCGTAAGTCATGGAGATTAGAAAAATCACTATTATACATTGAATCAAATCTTACTTACGGAAGAAATTAAATATCTTAATGCACAGATTCTTTAAAAAAATCTCTAAGCTCATGCTCAACCCTTTTTCTTTATAATAAAAGATACTCTATCTGGCTGTGTTGGTTGCTCAACATGTTGACCTGTCTCTTAAGGCCATATTCGTGGACGTCAACCATCGTATAAAATACGTATCACCTAATATTGTGTGTATGATACATTGATACTATGATATATAAATTATTTATGCATCCCACTACGTGTAGAAGATTTCATTTTTTTTTCTTTTCCAATTTTCTTATAGGTGTTGCAGTATTTTTTTTTTTTTTTTACGATTTGTTGCGCAGAAATAATATGTACCGGCTCAATTAATTCTCATTTCTCAATAATGCAGATGCTGTCGTTGAAAATCACCAGTTCTTATTTGCGGATATGATTATCAATTTTTTTCATTGTATATAATTATCATATTTATAAACTACACGACCGAGAGAGTGGGAATCTGCTACTTTTTGATGCTACATGAGATTTTCTTTGGCATCTCCCGGGAGACATTTGTGAAGGAACACTATTTTATTCATTTATGTATACATTTTAGAGGAAAAATTGTGTACCGAGCTATAAGGACTCTTAGAGCAATCTGATGTATGGGTTTTTTTTTTTTTAAAGAGTTCCTATTTTTTTCTATAGATCTTAAAATGTCCTATCAAATTTAAGAACTTCAATAAGATTTTATTTCAATATTAAAGTTTTCAATTTATTTTTGCGGGTCCTATAATTAAACTTACGTATTTATATTTTCTTATTTCAGTTTATAATTTTTTTTATTATAGTTTTGAAACAATAAAATTGAAAATATTAAAACACTAAAATTTATTTTATTTACGACAGTAAATTAAAAATAATGAGAAATACACAACATTTTATTAATAAAAAATAAGTTTCGCTATTTTCACATTTAAAACATTCCTAAGCATGCTCCATTAAGTATGTGTGCAAATCAAACTTTTTTCATGTCCCGGATTTTACTAAATTTAGTTTGTTTCAATATTCTTTTTTATTCTTTGAGTCCACTTTTTGTAATTGATTGATGGATTCAGGTCAATTCTCCCATGCAAGCAATATATTTAAGAATCATTTCATTTCAATAAAAGATGAAAGAGAACGAATGGGTAAAGTTTCTAGGTAAATTAATTTCATTTCAATTTTTTTAATTTAGGCATCCATTTATAAAATTTAGGGTGTTTTGATTGAAATACATCGTCCCAGAATAACCATATCGATTTTAAGATTCATGGAACAAAATAAGAAAAATTGAACACAAAAATGAATAATTTTTTGCAAAAAGGGTCACTATAATTATAATGAGACTAAATTCTCCCAGATCACGATACATTATTTTGGGTAAACTTTTACAACCATACACAAAAATGATCGAGGAACTGAAGTCCTCAATCAATTTGAGGAATCAAGTTCGAAATCTTAGAGCAATCTGGAACAAGTTTGAAATCATGTGCACACACTTTATTCATCTTTTCTTTTTAGTTTTTATAATTTAAACATTATATCGACGGTAAAACTTATCATTATGTTAATCATGTGTGCAAAAACACATCCATAAAATGAAGTATCTTTTTTTTTTGGCAATTTTCAACAAGACATTATCTTAACATTGTTAACCGCTTTAATTCTAAAAAACTAGTGGAAGGACCAAATTTAAAATAAATAAAAAGTCATTTAATTAAGTTATTCTTATCCAGTATTCACCCAACTCCAAAACGTACTAGCTTTTCATTTTCGTAGGAAAAAAAACTACTATTGAAAAAGGAAAAGTAGCAGTGAACAGTCCACGTGGCAGTACTGGAGTGGGTGTTGGCGAATTGGAGCGTGGTACATTGCGTAGTTGCAACGAAGGGAGTTGATCAAAATCGTACTGCTCACTCTCACTCCTTAGTTCTTACTTGTTGCGATCTTCTTGCTTTGCTTCCGTAACTAACCAACATGGTGCCACTTCTTCAACTAACTAACTTGTTTCTTTGCTTTCCGACACAATCATCATTTTTCATGTTACTTAGGTTTTCGATTTTTCCATCATGTCTAAATCTTATCATTACTTCTTTTTAATTTCCATCATATACCGTGAAAATCTTCAAATTATTCACTGATTATTCCGTGTTTCCATTCCATGCTCTTATGATTATATATTTGTATATATTTTTCTCTTATTTACATTTACCGAATGTAATTTTATACACTGTGTATTTTGTTTGCAAATATGTAGGCAAATCGCCACACAATTATTCTGATGCAGGCCTCTCCGAACCGAGCAACTAGGACATTTATGGATTTTGAATCAATAACTCAGGCCATGGGTGGTATATACCTTAGCTTGCTCAATTTTTTTTTTCAAAATCATCTCCAAGACATGCGTATAAGACTTGAAGTATAATACTTTGTGCAACCTTACCTGCTGATAGTTTTTTTTATTAGCAAATGTTAATCCTTAATTTTTATTAGCAGGACAGATTGAACTCATGATCTTTCTCTCCTTCTCTTTTATCTTAACTATCCAACCAACCTTATTTGTTGTTTTACCTTAAGCCTAAGAAAATAATTGATTATTTCTCACCATGAATCTAATCCAAACACACTATGAAAAGAATAGTGACAGGTTCAAATGCTCAACGTTTTGAAATTTGTAAATTCTCTTTTGTCGGAAATCACTGATCCAAACGAAAGTGCTTACTAGCCTTGCAAATTTGGCTTCATGTAGTGTACACATTATTGTTAGCAGGAAATAAGCACCAATTGAAGTTTCATGACATAATGTACATCAATAAAATTACAATGTTAGATTGGAGAAGTAACACGGCCCTGGTAATCTGAATAATTATGATTAAAATGCATTGAAAATAGAGGATAACACACTAATAGTGGAGAGCAAAATTCTGCAGATTAGTAGTTCATAACATGATATAAGCCTTCAAACAGCAGTTGAACTGTTGGAAGTAGTCGTATTAGCAAGAAGCTGAATCTACAACTCAAACCCGTGACTGTGGCATCTGGGTCTCATGTTGTTAGCAATTCAATATGTTAAGACAGTTGAAGTAATTGTATTAACAAGAGGCTGATTCCACAACTCAAACTGGGTCTCATGATAACAATTCAACCATTATGTCAAGTCAAGGTATTGCCGTATAGCTTGTGTGCGCGTGGGTGCGTGTATGAAAGGGTATGCCACTGTGGCAAACCTGAAGGAAAAAAAATGGATATGAATAGATGGTTGACTTATACTGGTGATTTTGTTGCTCTTTGTCATTGCCAATGGTTTTACATGGATCACTTGTTAGATTGGTAGAAACTTCAATCTTGTGTTTCTGCAGGCATATGTGCAATGTATGAAAGGAAATTGAAGGAGTTAAATCCGGCCATCAGAAATCTCTCTTATGACATTGTGGATCTCTACAACTTCATAGATGGTCTTGCTGACATGAGTGCTCTAGTGTATTTCTCTCTCTCTCTTTTTCTAAGTCATGATTCTTGAGCAATAAGCATGCATTATACCCTGACAGATTAGTTACTACTACTTATCTGTATTTATGATTTTGAGACTTTATAGAAAAAAAGGAAAAATAGAAAAAGTGAGAGAATATACCGATTGCTTTGTACTTTTTCCAATTCTAGACAAGGTTTTACTGCTCAGTAGTAAATTGCTCTTTTCACCTAGCTTTGATCCTGAGCTAGAAGCTTAATCTGTTAAAGGTTGTGCTCCTTGTGACATTCAGATTGCATTTATGAGTTCTAAGAAAAGTATAATGAATTATAATTGAAGAGCTTAGTACTCTCCTCCACCCCCTCCCCTCTCCTCTCTTCTCTTATAATACTCAAGTATATGTATTTTTGAGTCTATGTGTTTGCCGTGACAGTGTTTGGTTTCTACTTGCAGTTATGATCATTCAACTCATGCTTACGTGCCACATGATCGACAGTGGATTAAGCAACGAACATTTCAACATTTGAAGAAACTGGCACGTTGATTGATATGTGGTATCCTTCAATAATCCAATTGCAAGCGATTTATTGTAAAGATAATCAAGAAGTGTAGAACATGTTTATATGACGTTATTATGCGGGCTATGCTCTAGTCTCTATGTTGTTTTTAGCATGACAATTGTACTTGCTCTTGAATTGGACTAATGGAAGAGATGCTTTCTAAATTGTACTCAGTTACATCTATGGTCTGCCACAAGTTACTTTCAAAACCAATCTTGATTCTTGAACTTAAATATGGTGTAAAGAAATAAATAAAGTAATTTTAAATGATACAGAAAGAATCATTTTTCATTTAATATAGAGATGCAAATCTTATCGGTTAAAATAGGCACTGTTATTAACTTAAACGCTACTAAGCAATATAACAAAGTTGCATCCACACAAATAAATATGAAGGCCAAGTTCCACCTAAGAAATTGAAGTCAAGAAGCATTCAAATTTAATCAACCAAACTTTGAAGTTTGTGGCCTAAGTGTGATACAACAAAAAAGCATAGTCACTACCGCAGAAGAAATTTTCCACTGATTGACAGAGTAGTTATTAACTTAGAGCCCTCAAGAAAAAAAATTCAATGTTAGTAATTTAGTATATGGCTTAAGCTTTATGTTGCACTGTACACAGCCACACTACGATGTGGATTGTTTCTAAGATTTTGCTAGCGATGAAAAGTAAAATCTGGACAATGAAAAGTTCAAAAACTTTATAAGCTATATACAGTTTGAGTCATGTGACTTTCCCTGACATAGCTTTCTAAGCAACCACTTCTTTCGCAAAGAGATATACAAAGCTAAAAATATCTTTGCCTTTCTCTCATCTTCCAACAGATCACACGCATCCATTACTAACTCATCATCTACGTCCGGCATAGCTCGAAGTGCACTTAAAGCATCATCAAATGATGTATCGTTGTTCTCATCATTCATCAGTGCCTTAACAGCACTAGCCATCTCAGACAAAGCTTCTTTCATTCCCAGCTTCTTTTTGGGAGGTCTGGAGTCTCGTGACATAGTATTAAGCCTTTTTCTGACATGCTGTGTCATTTTAGTGTTGCCACTCAATTCCAAATTCCCACACGTTCCATTTGTAACCATTTCGTTGTGGCTTTGTTTATTTTGAGATAATATTTGAGTGTCGCCAGTCACATCCAAATTACCAGATGTGATATTCATATCCATTTCCCTTGGCCTTTCTGTATTTTGGTTTGATGTTGCATTGCTACTGGTCACATTTAAGTTTCCTGATGTTCCAATTGCAACAATTTCAATTTCATTGCTTCCACTCACAACCAAATTCCCAAATGATCCATCCGTATCCATTTCCCTTGTCCTGCCCGGATCCTGGGCTGATAGGTCAACCCTGCTAATATTAAGCAAATTTTCATTTTTTTCATCCATATCCATTTCAATGGTAAAATCATTTGCTTCCGTCAAGTGAAGCTGCTCCAGATCACTCACTCTTACATCTGGTATTTCCATTAATTTGTTTCCAAAAATCTTGCATAAATCATGGAAAAGATACAAACACTTGTTTTTATATGAGATGGCATCTGGGTGATCCTGCAAATATCATTCAGCAATAAGTTGCAATCATAAGATTTGGAAGAAACAGTAGTAGCAACCTATTCCACCATAGGCCCCTATGCAAGCAGACACATCTGATCAAGAAAATGGGATACTTGGAAGTGTGTCGAAGGAGAGAGGACCAAACCTTAATGTATGCATCCCATACATCATCCTCAGCATTTATCGTTTGTAGGGTTTCATTCCATGCAAATTCACTGTGACTCAGAATATTGCTGATGTCATCATGTTTTTTCATCAAGCAGAAATATTGATCCATTAGAACCTGCTTATCAGATTGGAGTCCCCATCTTGCATTGAATGCTTGGACCATGTGCATCCAAGCTTCCTCATTGAATAAATTTTCAATCCTATTTCCTCTATTAACTTGCTCAATCACAATGTCAACAAAATAGCATTCTATTGATTCTGTCCACTCTATTGTAGAACCAGCATTGTAAACATTTGAAAAAATGACATTCTTCTGTTCTCAAATTAGAAATATCCATAAGAATTCGCAAAAAATGGCAATGCAATTGATCATATTGGACATTTCGCAAGGTTAGCAGTAACAATGTATAAACAAGATATATTCGATATCTAGCATTGACCGCCTTCCTATAAAGTGTAATAGTGTGTTTTGGAATATGTGTTAGAACTTAGAATGGGATACAACAAGACATGGGGTTCTATTCTATTAATATTTGGTTCATTTGAGGGGAGGGGCAGGATATGAGGCTAAAGAAAATGATACATTCCATATTCACAAGACAGAATCAATGGACATACCATTGGCCAGGAACAAAAGAAAAGAGCTAAGGAAGGAAGGAAGGAATACATGTTTGCCAGTGGAGGATAAAGAAAATAATACAACACTCGTTTATTGCTTCAATATTTAAAATTTAGGTGTAATTTGGGAAATGCCCAAAAGGGTAATAATAAATACAATCATGCACACATTTATTATTACCCTTTACAATGTTGCATCACTACTGGCCTGTGTTATCCAAGATAATGCCTTACTGTTGCAAGTAATGTGAAAAACAAACCTGTTATATACATTGGTAATTCACTACTGATATCTTCATTATGTGCTAAATGGAAGTATCTTGTATCAGAACTTTTTGCTCCACATATAACACACAATTTCCAATAGTCTGGCAACGTTTTAACTCTAAGTGATCGAGCCTCAGGGTGTGCCTGCATAAATTATACGTTAACTTAATTATAGAACAATGAGTCAAAAGACACATGATCAGAGTTGAAAATAGGTCACCTTTGTATAAGCATCCCAAACATGATCCTCTGCATCAATCATTTCTCTTGTATCATCCCATGAAAACCCACCCTGCTGAAGAAGATGGTCTACATCATTGAACTGTTTCCTGAAATGTTTGTAACGATTCTTCAGAACATCTTTGTCGTATTGAGATTTGAATCGTTCATTGAAAGTTGTAATCATGTCATTCCAAGCTTGGGCAATGAATGTCTGCCCAAGTCTATTTCCATGTTTGACCCACTCCAATAACAAGTCAATGAGGCATCGGTCCATTGGGGGTGTCCAATATGTTCTAGTACGATCAGTGCCACTTGGGTTGCGACTTCCTTTTGCTTCACCTTCCGAAAGATACACGACCACAGAGGTAACTACTCAGTTCTCCAAAGATCTTAAGGCCTAAAATATGAATTATAACATATTCAAGAAATGACAAGTGCAAACACAATCTACCCATGCTAGTTATGTAGGTCGTTCAAACATTTACACTTCTCATAATTAGATTAATAAATATAAGTTTCTAAGTAGTTAAAAAATTATAATATATACATAACAAACATGCCCAAGATATTTCCATGCAATAAACACGTGAAGTGACTGCAACAAGGGGATCTGAAATTCCCCTGGGAGTTGAGAATTTAAAACCCTCATGTTCCAAACATTCTTATAGTCTTTGACTCTTTTAACACAGATTCAGGAAATATTTATAAGGAGAATGAAGGAAGATATTTCATTTATTCAATATTTCTGTGTTCAGTATGGCTCCATACAAGTATAATATATTGGATGATTTTCCACAAGTTAGTCATGACCATTATGGAACAAATTGTTAATTTTTGTAAAAAAAAAAAAAAAAAAAAGAAGCAAGATAATAACATAATAAATTGAACAGGCTGATAAAAGCTTTTCATTGCTACTCACCAGCCTTTATTTCTGATATGACATCTTCATGTTTTTTCTCCTGTTGCAAATTACTGATCTCATTTTCAGCCATGTTTCTGAATATTAATTCTAAATCACAATAGTTTGACAAAAAAGTTTGATTTATATGTTTGTGCGTGCGGATGTGCCTACAAGAATTTTAAGTCAGTCAGAGCCAGGAATCTTGTACATTATATACTCCTCAATCACAGCACACACCCAGTCTTCTTGATCACATACATACCTTTACATAAGCATTCCAGACATCATCATCAGCCAAAAGCATTAGTTGTTGTTCATCCCACGAAAAGCCTTGTTTTATAAGATTTGTTATATCACAGTAATGTTTGAACAGTTTCTTGAACTGATTTTTTAAAACCCTTCTACCATGTTGACATCCAAACTTAGCATTAAAGATGGCTAGCATATCTGTCCTAGCATTTTTATTGAATCCATTATCCACTTGATTTCCCCTACCCAACTGATCCAGCAAAAGCTCTATAAAAAACTGCTCCATAGAAGCAGTCCAATCTGTCCTGGCACGCTCACTACTCGGTACAGCAATGCTTCCCATTCCATCACCTACAAGTCACAGAATACATAATTAACATTAGCTCCCATTACTATTGTACAATTAGATAGTTTCCTTGCACATGTTGCACTAGTCACCAGAAAAAACAATGTTTCTGATAGGTTGACATTGTGAACTTTTTTACTTGACTCTAAAAATTAATCTCTATCGTAATTTAGTTTCAACTGCAATGCACATTATATGCATAAGGTGAAAGCAATACTCACCCAAGTGTTGTCCTTGCACTTGATCATCAAGGTTTACATCATGACTAGATAAAGTATATCTTCCATCAGCAACAGTATGGCCATATATAACACACAAATCATCAAAATTCAGCACTGGCTTAGTTCTGTAGCATCTAGCATCAGGGTGAGATTTCAAATAAGCATCCCAAACAGAATCATCGTCAGCAGCAGCCTCAACCATTTGACGGGAAGCATCCCAGAAAAAACCAAAGTGAGAAAGAAGGCTCTTGACATCATTGAACTGCTTCCACAGATTGGTGTAGCGTGTTTTCAAGACATCTTTGTCGTACTGAGAACCAAAGTTAGCATTGAACGAGGTAAGCATGTCTGCCCATGCTTGCCTGTTGAAAGTGTGGCAAACCCTGTTGCCTCTTTGCAAATGTTCCAACATGAGATCAATGAAATAGCGTTCCATTAATGGAGTCCAGTGCGTCCTTGATCGTTCGGTGACATCGCTTGAACCACTCTGGTTTTGGCCACTCATTCTTCTGTTCCTTGTAAAGCTCCAAACCAACGTTGTATCTGTGTTTGTAAGCAACGTCGTGAAATTTTAAGAATTTACAACAATAACAGTGCCCACAAACATAACATGCATTTCAACCAAAAAAATCACGACTTTCGAGTTTGAACTTAAAAGGGGTAGAAAAAAGTTTAGAGCTTTTACCGGGGGTGATGATGTGTGTGTGTGACTCAACTGAGAGATGCTGAGTCCAAGTTTGCACAATGTTGAAAGCTTAACCCTAATCCGGAATAAGGCGCCTAGTATGTCACTCTGTTTGGCTATACTTGCAATAATCAAATGGGCTTGGGCTCTATATTCAAATAAGATTCACCAAAATAGCTAAATCTCTTCCATTAAAAATTATTAATTGCAATTTTTTTTAAAAAAATTATTATTCAAAATATCTCTATTGTTCTCTAAAGTCTAAATGTATCCCATTTTTTTCTAGAAATAAATGTCTAAAGGTATTTATCATTGTTCTCTATAGTTCTTGGGCAAATTTTAATTTTGGTGTATATCATTGTTCCATTCTTTTAGCTTCCACAAGAATTGAGTCGCATTATTCCACTTTTTTCTGTTATATATACTCTTGTAATTTCAGATAAATTGGATAGGAAAATGCTAAAAGTTTCCAAATGCATTTTCTTAAGAAACGCACGACCCATGTTTTCTATCAAATCCTCTTTGATATGTTTTTTTTAACTAATATTTGTTATATAAAAAAGGAGAGGCCTCCACATTGTTATTCGTGTAATTCGTGCATATGTCATTTGTACGAAATAACAACGCTGAATAGGATAAGAACCAAAATAATTTATTTGCATAGACCGCACGTCACAGGAGAACAAACATAGTGCAAAACAAAGTTGACTTCATAAACTAACGACAACAATTGCATGATTAATGCTAGTTTATTCATTTGTCAAGGACTTGAATTTGATTTGCCACCAATCGATCGCAGAAAAATATTTGAATTAGATTTGTTACTAACATGTCACAAAAGAAAATCTGTATGAAAACAAATTTGGCGTAACAAAATCCTCGTTGAACCAAAGGATGAACGTCGCTAGAGAATCATGTCGCAGAGGAAGAGCGTCGTCGAAGAAGCAAGAGTCAAACAATCAAAGAAAAAGGAAATGGAGTGTGTCACTAGAGAATATGAAAGAAAATAAGAAGTAAGAGAAATGGAAGGAAGAGAGAAGAGAGATATTTGAATGGGAAAAAATAAAAATAAAAGGTATTCGAGTAAAATTATTAACAAAAAAAAAGTCTGTATTTGATAATACATAAATACATTTACAATTGTCTATATTCATAATGGTCTTAAGCCCAAATTAGCTAAAAATTCTGTCGCATGAAATCCACATATCTAATGGGAATAAAGCGTTCTTTAATTACTTTTATTTTAAATATTTTATTAAGATTAGTGATGAGTTTTAATTTTGAAATAATTTAATCTCAATTTAATCTCAATTTTTTATTATTACAATCTTGTCATAACATATCAATGGGAAAACAATTATCTAGTTGAATTAACAAATTAGGTTATATAAGACTGCCTCAAGAGAGACTATTAAAATTCAAGTTTAAGAACTGTTGACAAAAAAATATTTATTATTAATTTTTATAAAACAAAAAGTCATATATATTAATAAAAAAGTCCAACATATACCTTTCTTATTTCAAGTATAAAAAAATCTAAAAAATTACTTTAAGCATACTCTTTATTGGGCCAACTCAAAAGTTATGTGATGTTTCTTATGGAACAGTTACTTATTGAGTTATTAAGAACCTTGTTTTTATTGGGTCGTTAGTCATCACCTAAAAAGACTTTCTTTTATAAAATTTTAGACGCCCATCCCTTATATAAAAATATAAAGATCAACCAAATTTATTATTTTTCCCAAAAAAACACACTCAAAATCACTAGTTTCAAATAGATCAATAAGATATGTTTGGTTGAGTTAAAAAAAAAAAAAACAAGTAGAGTGGAAGCGTAAAAACATATTTGAAATCTTTACAACTCAAAATGATTGTTCATTATTCACGTCTAAATAGCAGGAAGAAATATATGTTTGTAATCAATAGTTGTTGGTTTGGAGTTCATGATAGAATACAATGGAATAAATTAGATATTATTTTTTAACAAATTGTTTGGTGCATCTATAAGATACATTTATTTTATCTTATTACCTATCATTACTTGTTTGATCAACATTTTTTTAAGTTGGATTAAGAAATAACTGAATATAATTAATTTGACACGTCTAACATACACACATAAAAGGGGGTTGGAATTCCCCTCTTCACCAAAAAAATAAAATAAACGGGGGTTAGATTAGGAAAGAACCGATATCTCCACACACCTAACATGGAGTTACATGAACATATAGAGGCACATTTAAAAGAGTTGGATTAAAAAATATATATTTTTAAAAATAGATATTGATTATATTTGAAAAAATTAACGAAAAGTTAATTAAAGTTAATTTGAAACTGATAACTAAAAATCTAACTTATTAAATTATAAATGTTTGATAAAATTAACGTAATAGAAAAATGTAAAATAAATGAAAAATAATAATATCATGATTTATTTAAAAAATGGTAAGTGAAAATTTTGATAAATATATTAAAGATAAAAAAGGAAAAAATAAAAGAAAAAAAATATAAAAAATTATAAGCTAACCTTTTAAAATACTACTTCAAATAATATTTCAAAAATACAAACATTATTAAAAAAATTTGTTTACTAAACATTCAAATAAACTTTTCCGTTAATAAAAAATAACTTGAAATATATTACCCCAACGTACATACATAATACTCACAATAGGATATATAAATTTGGCATGCATGCATACAACTTAATAAGATATCTTCCCAGACTAGAAAATAATTAGATATAATAAATAATAGATTCCTCTCCCGGGGCTGAGAACCCCATTCCCATCAACACACATAATTAATTGACATATAAATTAAAAAATATTATTGATTTAAAAAATTAAATAAAATAAATAATATTAAAAAATATAGATTAATAAAATTTATAAATATTAGTATATTATAATAAAAAAATATATAAATCATCTAAAAGTCATTATAGTTTCTAAAAAAAAATCTGATTTGATAAGATATGTAAGTACTTGTAATAATACCAGTCAAGTTCAAGATGTGCAAATACTTAAATCTGTTTGAAAATTTTAAACAGACCTAACAGTGTGTAATATACGCAGACATGAAAATACTGTGGGCGTGCTTTAAGATTGAATGGTATGGTTGGAATAGTGCTTCACATTGATTCATTGCCCCATCATGACGAGGTAATTAAACTGATAAATGTTTTGCTTATTTGTCTACATGATGAAAACCCTGCTAATGTTCCAGAATCAGGGTTTACTTTTTTTTTTTGTCAGCCATAGCCACTTGCACATGAAACAATAGTTACACACTAAAGCACCTAATCCTTCATTGATATGCAGCATGGATATTATTTTTGGTTTCTCACGTGTGTCTTCCTTCTTTGAAGCCAATCATATTCGACAGAGACACTAAATGTGAATACTTGTCCTCAGATATTTAAACCTTGGTTCACTATGTTGTAAGAAACTAGCTCATTCCAGTAGAATCGATCCGTTGGTATATGCAGCACGGATATGAGTTGCCCTTGGCCCTTGATCTTGATTTTGATTTAGGCAATTATGGTTCCTCCACATTCATCTATTTCAGGAATTTATATATTTAGAAGAACAAATTTTTCTAAACTTGTCCTTGATAGTGGCTTGTACTCAATTAAGATAAGATACCCAAATTCGAAATGCAACGAAAATCCCTTTCTTAAGTAAACTAAAACCTTGTTTGAGTGCGTATGCATAAATATAATCGGAGAGATTAAAATCAATTAGAGGAGCGAGATGAGATACATGAATCCTCGATCCAGAATTTGGACAGAGGAATTTTTATTACTTATTAGGGTGAGGGATGGGGGTGGGTGATTGAGTTACAGAAACAGAAACAGATGATGTCATATGATAGATAGAATAGACTTAATTGAGAAGACGAGCAACGACAGGGTACTTAGCTTGGAATTTGTTCTCCCAGTCGTTGAGAACGGCGATCTCCTTGTCGGAGAGACCGTCGAGGGAGGGGGAGATGTCTTCGTCGTTCTTGCTCATCTTGGCGAGGGCTCTGCTGGCGTCTTTGCCGGCGAACATGGCGTAGGGGCCGCCGGGGCCGTAGAAGGATTTTCCGGTGGTAACGTCGTAGACTCGGCCTTTCACCGCCACGTAGATCGGCTTCGATGGGTCCGTGCCGTTGTATTGGCTCAGCTGCTGGGCTGTCAGTTCCATTGTATTTCGCAGCGTTGATGGAAAGAGACGAGAGGAGATGATCGATCGCGCAGCCAACAACAAATACCAATGGATTCTTTCACCTTTCTTTCTTTCAACAACTTATCCTTATTCTTCCACCCCACCTTCACGCACACATTCTATCACCAACTCCTCTCTCCCACCAATCATTCTTTTTTTTTTTTGGCAAATTATTATTATTTCCTCTATTTAAAATTATTTAATTTAATTTACAACAAACATGTTTAAAAACAAGTTAAGCAACTTAGAAATTAAATACAAGTGTTTTTATTAAAATATTAAAAATTAATTATTTTATAATTATTTTATCTTCTGTAATTTTTATAATAAATATTTTATCCTATTAAAATTAGAGATGTAGTAACAAAATTAGTGTGGGGCCAACAAAATTTAACACAATTGATAAATGAATGAATTTCTTAAATTTCATTATTTAACATGCATAATTTTCTCATGAAATAAAATTTATTTCTATAATTTTTTTAAGATGGATTCATAAGTTTTTGTTATTAGAATATCTTATTACTTTCAGGAAAAAAAAGTTTTGGGTCGTCTGTCTGCCCAGATTTTTTTTCTCCGTTTTGTTTTTGAAAAAAAAAATCAAAAGAGAGCAATATACACGTTTAGATGGAGCAGTGGGTTATTAAATATTTTTGTGGTAATAATAATAATAATATTAGAGTAAATTACACTCGCACCCTCTGTGTTTTGCTTAAATTTTACTTGATACCCCTCCTTTTTTAATAATAATAATAGAGTAAATTACACTCGCACCTCCTATGTTTTGCTCAAATTTCACCTGATACCCCTCCTTTTTTGCACATTATTTTTACCTCCTCGTTAACTAACGTCAATTGAAATATGTGAGCAGACAAAATTGTCCTTATATTTTAATTGTAAAACCCAAATTATCCATTCTCAATTAGTTTCAGAATTTATGATTCACGTTTCATTCTTCTTCACCATTAGTGAGTACTGTTCATCTTCCTCTTATTGGCGAGTTCTTCTTCAACGTCCAGGGGGTGCGAGTTTCTCTTTCTCTCACGACGTTCACGTTTTATTCCTCTTCACCGTTCTTGTTCTAGTTGCAAATTTTTCATTATTCCTATCCTAGTTCGCGACGTTCATGAGCGTCTTCATTTGTCTTCCTCTTTGACGTTCACGAGCACTCTGTTTTTTTTCCTGTTCCACAATTTCTGTTCACGCTAGGCTATGCTTGTAAGTGACTACTGGACCTTGTATATAGGTTACTTTTTAAGATTATTTATTTAATTTTGATTGTTTATTGTTGTCTATTTCTGAATGGGGTTTCAATGGGAGATCAATTTGAGATCACTTATGATTTTTAAAATCATTTATGTATTATTGTTGATTAAAATAGTGTTGATATTTGGGATAATAGGAAACATAATGGATGAAGTGTAAATCATTTGTTTATTATTGTTTATTAAAATAATGTTGACGTTTGAGATAACAGGAAACACAATGGATGAATTGGAAATCATCTGTTTATTATTGTTGATTAAAATAATGTTGATATTTTAGACCACATGAACATAATAGATGAAATGTTTGTTGAGAATCAGAATTCAGTTCATATATAAATTAGTAGAACAAAGAATGAAAGGAAATGTGTTAACATTGTGTACCAACAAAGTAGGTTCAAAGTTGAGTTTACGTAGAAACAAAAAAGTATTAAAATATTTTCAGGTTGAGAAGAAGAAGATGAGGATATTTTAGACATAAATTTTCATTAAAAGTCATATGACCAGTATGTGCTTAATTTCAGTTAGATTATTAAACGGTATTTAAGAAGGAGGGAGTCTAAGTGTGATGTAAGCTAAACAATTAAGAGATTTTTTGTACGGGTAAAAAGAGTGGAGTATCAAGTGAAATTTGAACAAAAAATAAAGGATGTGAGTGTAATTTAGTCATAATAATAATATGTTTATGGAGAGTGTTTTCCTTATACGGCAAGAACAAAAATCATTGATTAATCTTCCATCGCTATTGTGATTATAGTAGAGAATGCAACGAAAGAGAAATGAGTAGGTGTGTATCTTGTGGTAGCGGGTCTGCGCTGATTTACAATAAGAATTTGTTGATATCACCAATTCAAATCCCAATTCATAATGCATTAAAGGTGAGGGGCAACAATAGAAGTTGTGGCTTGTTTGTTCAGGTTTCTATGGTGGACTCTTCCTCCGCTGATTTCACCCGACGCATCGAACGAGCTTGGTCAATTTCTAAGGTTCAATCTCTCTCTCTCTTTCTCCCCTCCTTCTAACATCGTATTTGTAGATATTCTCCTGATTTCAGCCTTTAATTAGATATCTATCGTGACTCTATCCCAATTTCTGTGATGCTTTGGGTTTTCCATTTTCATAAATTTACTTCCTTTTTTAGAAATTTGAATATCATATGCGCGTTCATTTTATTTTAAATGTTCGAATTATGTTAATTGATCTAATAGATGCCATGTTCCGTTGAAACACTGAATTGTGTACGTTGTTATGGTAGTTAGTTTTTTTTTTTTTTTAATTCCTCAGAATCGAAGACAGGTTACGAAGGGGTTTACAGCAACTCATTCGCACCTGGTCAATCAACCAAGTTAGACCTTCTTTGTGTTAAGGTAGTTAGTTGTTTATCAAGCCTTATATGGCTATGCCTATGCTGATCAGTTATCCTTTCAAGGTTCCCGTTTTAATGTGTTTGTGGAAAGTTTTGACCGATTATAATCATTGGGTTGTCACTTGTCCATGGTTGTTTACATGATTTTCCACTTTAAATTAGTCTGTACTGTGTAGTTTGCATGACTTTGAATCTATTCTAGGGACAGTTTTAAGTGAGTTTAATTTTTATACAGTCACTGGGTAACAGTCTTTACATTATCAACCAATTAAATAATACACAGATATGTTTTTAAAGTAGCTATTATTAATCTCAATAGTAGATTGCATGATTTTTAGCTCTGAGAAAAGGAGTAAAGGGAGACCAAAAAGGATGTTGGAGAAAATCATCAAGAGAGAGAGAGATCTTAGAATTAATAATATTTCTAAAGCTTTGGTTTTTGATCGTGCCAAATAACAACATCGTGTGATCCATGTAGCCAACTTCACCTAGTGGGATAAGACTTTGTTGTTGTTGTAATATCTCAATAATATGGCAATTCAAGATTAGCTGACAATCTTTCAATTCCAATTAAATTCAAAACATATTTATCAAAGGACATCATTATTAACACTGGGATTATTAGGCTGTTCTTGCATGATCATAGCAATGGAAAGGAATAGGAGATACATTTTGTACGGAAAGACGATTTTTGGTAGTATACCAAATTTAAAATTTATCTTACTCCTGCTGCGTAGGAGAGTACCTCATAGAGTGGTCTGACTCAAACATTCATTTTGATATTTCTAAGCTGGTCTGATATATTTATGATGCTTACAGCAACCAAGGCCAATCGTGTGTTCGTCTTGCAACTCAAAAGGGCATATTGAATGTAAATGGTGTGCGGGTACTGGTTTTTTTATTCTTGGTGATAACGTGCTTTGTGAAGTCTCATCCAGAAACACTACCTGCATTATTTGCACTGGAAAGGTATATCTCTGTGGCAAAAGATTAATGCGAACTCTCTTCACCTGTATACTCTTGGCATAACAGTTTACTAGGGACTTATTTTTTGGTCTTTAATTTAATAATTTGTTATTATTCAGGGATCAATGTGCTGTTCTGATTGTCAAGGAACAGGCTTTCGTGCAAAGTGGTTGGGAGAACCTCCTTCTTCCTAGTACCAAAGCTACTACTCAAATGGTGGAGCATCATGGCTTGGAAGTGGTGAAAATTGTAGTTATATTATTATACAGTACCGTTTTACATGTGTCTGATAGATGCAAACAACCTCTAGCTTGCAGATTTATTTTGCATTGATCAGTATTCTCTTGTTATTCATTTTTTAACGTTGACAATTTGACATGTTATTAGAAGCAGTATATATTCATCAACTTGTATAAATGTCATTGTTTTACTAAATGAAATATGGAGGAGTTTTGAAACCATCACGATACAGGTTATTCTGTTTCACATGTAAAAGCTTAAATCCCCTAACAGAGCGCATTATATGAAATCATTCCTGATCGGTTTGAATTTTAAGGGGACTGTTCGGTTGAGGTTAATTTTGTGAAAAAGTAATCATAGACTCCACCTGCAATATAACAATCTTGTGTGCTATTTTTTTTTTCTTTCTTGTCTTTCTAACATTATCAATGTATGAATCCCTCTTGACCAATTTGCAGCCCAAAATACTGCAAAGTCATGTTAAGAAAAAAACTGGAATAATAATGTATCGATGGTTTTCTGCCAAAGCATATTTCTCCCCGTCGGATCTCTTCGTTAAATTTATCAATAGGAAGAACATTTATCTTCTTTTCCTTGTCTGGTTTGAATAATAGAGAATGATAAGATAATTAGTCTTGTTAGATGACATCCAACTGTTAGCGTGTTTAAACGTCTCGGACAAACGTGATTTAGCAATATTTTTGCCTTGTTTAGGTACGGTAAACTAAAATCAAGTTTAGTTTTAAAGCACTATACTACTATAAGTTTGTACCAAAAAAACCAATACTAGAAGTGAAAATTATAACTTGTGCTGATTTTGAAAGTTAATACGAAATTTTATTACAAACATGTTTTTGAAGTAAAATATTTCAAATATAAATCACTTTACCTTAAATTTAATTTTAATCAATTTGAAATTTGCAAAATCAAAATTACTGAAAACTTTACAAGTGTTCTGCCAGACACAACCACTCTGTAATAACTCATTTAGTCATAAGACAAACTGTTTAGTATCATTTGAACAACTATTTTTACAACTAGTCACTCACCCATGTGTCCTAATAAAATATGTTGTATTTATCGCAATGGCGGTTGAGCAAGCATAGACTCCAACGGAGCACAGAGCTGCAGATGCCAAGAGAAGGGTTTTCCATTGTCTCCCAGATACCAGAATTGCCAGAGCAACTAATGCAACTGCCACAGCTGAAAGGGCATTTTTCCAAGCTTCGAAAGCTTTGACAACGGTTCTACATTCTTTGCAATGAATCACATGCTTAAAATATCTGTTGGCGAAATTTGGGGCATGCATTGTACCAATGCCCCCTTGGTAGGTGAAGAAGCTGATTGTCCCGTGATGAGTCCAGCAGGTGCATTTTCAACCACAGCAGGCTCTTTGGGCAAAGAGATAGTGCTGTGACAAAATGATATGGCATTCCATGCCCCGCTTTGTCCATCCACTTCCTGTATTCAGCAACCCATGTGTCTGATGATTTCAGATTCAGGTATAGTTCCTTTGCTGGAACCTTTTCTTTCAGAAGAATTTCATTTTGTGATGACAAGAATCCCATGTCTTGCTCAAACACCTTGCTTGCATTCTGATGGAAGTACCAGTTAGGAAACACTTTTGCTAGTGGTGATCTTTTTGTTCCTCCAAATCTCACTAATAGCATGGATTTCCCTTGCCCGGTTGGTCTACAAAGGAACAGACCACTGAAGTAGTTAATTTCACCATTCTTATCAACAATTTCTCTGTTGTTTTGTAGAACACAAGGAGCCTCAAACCGCAAGAAGTTAGGCATGGATCCATCTTTCTCTCTGTCCCCACCAACCTGCAAAACCCTCTATCGGTTCGTCCGGTCACCTCAAAACACAGCGGCTGAGCATCCTCCCTTTTTGCAGTCCAATCTATTCTGTCATGTGAGATTGGGATATGAGCAGGATCCATCAGGTTCTCCAGAAGAATAGAGTGATCATAAGAGAGTTTGTGAATTGTCGAAACATCTTGAAACCCCGGCCTTGCAAAGTTCTCAAACCAAGGTAATTTACTAACATTTGGAGGTGTCTTGAGGGACATCCACACCCAAAAAACACCTTGAGAGTCCCTCACTTCATATGTTTTAACAAAAGCTGCCCGAGGGATTTTGGCATCAGCTGGAAGCTGTTGAAAACAGAAAAAGAATCGTCAACATCATGACCTTAATCTGGAAGCAACTCTTAGAATGTTGGTTTAGCTGAGGATAACTGTAGCTGTGTAACCAACCTGAGGTATCTTCACACATTTTCCCTCCCTTTCAAATTGCCATCCATGGTACAAACAGTCAAGCCTTCCATCAATCAAATGCCCCTCGGATAGTTTTGCTAACCTGAATTGTACAAAAAGATAAGGTCCAGCACTTGATAAACATGACAACCATCAACCAGTCAAGCAACAATATTGAGAAAAGCCAAGCACCTAACTTTATTATGCTATTTGCAATCACTGAAAGCATAAAACTTATACTACTATACAGTACTGTAAGTGTGTTTTTGATATTTTTT
The DNA here is from genome assembly GCA_013407115.1 of Glycine latifolia. Classification (NCBI taxonomy): domain Eukaryota; kingdom Viridiplantae; phylum Streptophyta; class Magnoliopsida; order Fabales; family Fabaceae; genus Glycine; species Glycine latifolia. The sequence continues at coordinate 5,151,768 of CM023946.1, read as the reverse complement.
CTCTAATTAGAATTTAAGTTTCACTTTGATATTTTACATAATAAAAAATAACTAATTCTTATTAGAGAACAACACTAAAAGCACTTGAGAAACTTCGTGTATGTTTTACCGTGACAAACATGACAAACATCAACCAGTGAAGCTACAAAATTAACTAATTGAGAAAAGTTAAGCACGTAATTATGCTATTTGCATTTAGTCAAAAGAGAACACACTTAAATCAGTTTCTTTAGGTACTTTGGTACAGTCCTCCATTAGAATTGGAGTTTCACTTCAATAATCCGCATAATAAAAATTTGCACGATTTAAGTAAAATTCTAATTCTGATTGAACTTTAAGTACACATATGTAACTACATCCGAGTAGTGTCGTCAAATTTCATGGTTATTTATAGAAGGAAAACTCTAACTCTCATCTCCAAAAACACATAAGTAACTGCATCTAAGTACTGTCCACAAATTGCATGATGAATTCCCGGTGTGATCAAAGATGACACAATGAAAATAAACAAACTGAGGAGATATAACTATAAGGTTAGTTGGATGGTTAAGAAAGAAGCGAATGTGAGAAAAGTGACGAGTTCGATCTCTCCTACTAATAAAAATTAACATACTAACTAACAATTAACATTTAACTATAAAAAATAATAAAATAAGAAACTCGACTCACAACTAGAATGGTGCAGTGAGTGACCTGTGGGTAGGGCCGGTTCTGGACCCATTCAAGAGGTCCAATCGCACAGGATCCAAAAAAATAAAGGACATCAAATATTAATTACTGTAATATATATTCAATATTGAAAATTAGAAGAGATGATAATATCTATTTTTAATAACCAAGGAGTCCAAGGTTCAATTCCCACCGACAACAATTTTTATTATTTTTACATTTCCTAAGACACACCCAATTTTTTTCTCTCTCCTCCTTCCTTATTTTACTTTTTACTCTCTTAAAAAAAACTTCAAACTTCAATACTTTTTGGTAATATTTATTGAGCAAAATATTTTTCTTATTTAAATAAGTCATTTATTTTTAAATTGATAATTGAGAGCCCCATTTTTAAAAAAAAGAAAATATTAAATAAGACCCTAAGAAAGATTGTCCCGTCCCTGCCTGTGGGGACAGCGATCTTCGTAACAGCGAAACTGGGCATTGCCATCTTGGAATAAGACAAACTGTTTATCAAACACTCTTAGACCCAAAGGTGCATCTTGGGACACATTCAGAGTGAGATACAAAGGGTACCATTTCTGTGTCCAGTCATAGTCTCCTTTTCTCTCTTCCTCGCTGGCGGGGCCCACAAGAAGGTGGCACAAACACAAACTAAAACGAGGAAGAAACAAGGACAAGGGAGACTTGCACGTTTCGTGTGTCGTTCCTGGCCACATAATAATAATAATAAATCACCCAAGAGAGACTATTACACTTCCATGTCTTCATTAGGATGATGCATGTCATTTTACTACTGTACTTACTATTTATGGACATGTAATTAAAATGATAAATACTGTGGATGAGATCTATGACATTGATTTCATTTAATATTCGAAAAATTCATCAACTATGTATATTCGTAGAATGAGTTATTCCTTAATTATTTATTGATTACACATTTTTTATTGTTTAAACATTATTAATTACTAGTACATGTTTAGGATTCACCTAATGATGGAGTTTGGCTACAATGCGAAAATTTAAATTTGATCTTCATTTTGTAAAAAATAAATAAATTTTTTAAGAAGTGGTCGTAATACACCTTTACATGTATTAAGGTAAAGACATATTTGTACATACTAAGATTGGTTGTTCAACTTCTTTTTCTTAGTAGAAAACAAAATTGGAAGAAAGTTAGGTTAAACACTGCCAACACACATGACTTAAACTTACACGTTTTTACCTTCAAACGTCTTTTTTTTAAGAAAAAAAATGGCAAGAATTGCTAACCATGGTTTAAAAATATTTTATCTATTATATCATATCAAATAAAGTTCTTCCTCTAAAAAATAGTTCTTTGTCACGAGTTAATGTTAAGTGGCAATTTTTTTGTACAGGGTTATACGGTAGTTCTTAGGACATATTTATCTATTAATTATATTTTAATCAATTAGGTAATTAAGTCTTCTAAACAAGATCAGAAGAAGTAATAATTATTTTTGAAAACTCTATCAATTATTTTGATGATTTTTTCTTCCTTAATATAATTTTTTATACTAATAATATATAAAAATTAAACTCAATTTGTATATAAACATTTAATACCATATTTGTCATCTCAACAAAAAAAATACATTATTTGTCACGTAATATTTATGATTTTTTTCTGAAAAGATTGAAAAAAATATAACTTGATAAAATGAAATTTGTGTAAAATTTACATTGAGTTAGAATATAAATAAAACTCATGCTAAATAATTATTTAAATTATTTAAGAAATACTACCTTTGTCTCAAATATATATAAAAAAACATTTTTCTTGATGTCAAATAATATATAAATTTTTTTAACTAATTTTATCTTATTTAATATTATTATCTCTTAATATATTTTATTTAATTGATATTTTAATTTTAATAACTATTTTTTATTCCTAACTAATATCAAGTGTAGCACATAAAAATAAACACCAAATTTAAATAAAGGATAAATTGAAAATATTTTTTAATTAAAATTAATACATTTAAATGTGATTATATACGAATTTTTTTTTTTATATTTGAAATAGGAGAGTAAGTACGAAATAACTGGAATTAGAAAAACCAATGGCGGGTATTGCTGTCCAGCGAAGTTGTGATTAGGGTTTTGACTGGGTTTCCGATCATCAAACGGAGCGAGGAGGATGAAGATAGCAGTGGAAGGGTGCATGCACGGTGACCTGGACAATGTGTACAGAACCCTTCAACAGTTGGAGAAATCCGAAAACACGAAAATCGATCTCCTCCTCTGCTGCGGCGATTTCCAAGCCGTGAGGAACGAGCATGACTTGAAGAGCTTGAACGCCCCTCTTAAATATCGCTCCATGAACTCCTTCTGGAAGTACTATTCCGGCGCCTAGGTCGCCCCCTACCCCACCATCTTCATCGGCGGCAACCACGAAGCTTCCAACTATCTCTGGGAACTGTCAGTTCACACTCTAATAACTCTTCCCATGTTTCTAAAATGTTTAGGATTTTGGGTCCCGGTTGCGGTTTCGCCGCGTTTATTGATATTGTGGGAAATTATGGACAAATGCGGCTTATGCAGCCAAAATTACAGTTGCAGACTGTTTTTTTTAAAAACCTTGACAGTTGCAATGTGATTTAGGGTTTTGATAAGTGTTTGATTATGTGTTGTTTTAGGTACTATGGAGGATGGGCTGCTCCTAATATATACTTCTTGGGAGCTGCTGGGGTGGTGAGGTTTGGGAATGTTCGAATTGGTGGCATCTCTGGGATTTATAAATCTTTCGACTATAAATTAGGTTGGTTTTTTTGTTTGTGAATTGTGGGTTTCTGAATTTTGTTGAATCTGAATGGGTGTTGGTTTGATGTAGGATACTTTGAGAGGCCTCCCTATGATCATAATACCATTAAGTCAGTGTATCATGTTCGTGAATATGATGTTCACAAACTGATGCAAGTCAAGGAGCCAATTGATGTTTTTCTTTCACATGATTGGCCCGTAAGAATCACTGATCATGGGGATTGGAGGGAGCTTGTTCGGCGCAAGCCTGATTTTTTGCAAGAGGTGAGATTTGTTATAGTTATAATTTTTAAGTTATTGAAATTGCAAGGTTTTGGTGATAATCATTCTGTGTGTTGCGATGCTGGATGTTAATTTGCTTTTTTTTATTTGAGGGAAATGTGAAGCCATCATATTTATTATCATTTCTTGAGCAGTCATATAGATATTGGTTTTTAATTACACTTTATATCACAAAACAGTATCTTATTTTTGTACCTGATATATTTTTGCCAGATAGAGGAAAAAAGACTAGGTAGTAAAACCTGCTGCTGAACTTCTAGAAAAGTTGAAACCACATTATTGGTTTTCAGCTCACTTACACTGCAAATTTGCTGCTCTTGTTCAACATGGGGAAGGAGGTCCACTTACAAAATTTCTTGCACTGGATAAATGTAATCCTGGGCGTGATTTCTTACAGGTATAGGCATTGTACTATAATTTGCAGGGTTAATCTTCGTGATAGCTGTTTGAGTTAGTGATTACAATCATGGCATGTTCTGTGCCTTTAGATTGTGGAAATAGAATCAGATGCAGGACCTTATGAGATTCAGTATGATGAAGAATGGTTAGCAATAACACGGAAGTTCAACCATATATTCCCTTTGACTTACAAAGGTGCCGACTTCAGGTGTGTATATGCATTGGAAAGCACCTTAATTAACATTTAGGATTTGAGTTGTCAAATAAAATCTTTTTTGTCCTTCCCTTTCCTCTTCCCCTTCAAATAATAATAATAATGATGCTATATGCACTTGCTGACAGGCATAAATCTTGAGATGGAAGATTGTCTTAAATGGGTTAGAAGCAGGCTACAAGAGAGGGGGTGCAAACCTTTTGAATTTGTTAGAACAGCTCCATGTTATGACCCTTCACGATCCAATTTTGATGGTGCTTTTGCTGGTATTTTTTTTTCTTTTGTTTTTCATTACAAAGTATACATTGTAAATAACTCTAAAAAAAACTATGTACGCCATTGCCCAGAGGCTCCATGGCTGTGCGCAGGTAAGAGGGAAGAATATTGTACCCAACCTTACCCTTGTATATGCAAATAGACTGTTTCCGGATTCAAACACATGACCAACAAGTCACCAAGACACAACTTTACCGTTGTGTCAGGGCTTGCACTCAAAGTATACATTGTAAATCACTAATTAAAATTTGTCCGGCTTTTTCTCTGGATAAAGATATTCTAATCATGATCACTTAAGTCTTTGGGCTAATTTGTAGCTGTCTAATCTTCTGTGTACTTTGTGTGAGCTCCCATGCATGCACATCTTATATGCATGTTATGATTAGGCAGTGTTGATTATTGTGTTTTCCCATAACTTGTACATATGTCAATTAAAAAAGTTTGATTTTTGTATTTTGTGTTGCAGTCATACAGTAAATGCACCCTATTTCAAACAATAAAATAATCCTTTCAATTAAATGTCGAATTGCAATCACTTCCTAAATCCTAAATTAGTCACAATTTAAAGTCGATTCTATGATGGGAACATCTACACCTTTTACTAATTTATTTTTCTAACCTTTCTAATAGTATGGTTTTAGCTTGTAGGAAAGAAAAAAAAAATAGAAGACAGTTCTCATATAATGATGTTAGCCATGATTTCATTGTGCAATGCCCATGCTGTCATGTCCTAGTTTAAAATGTAACCTCTATAAGCGTTAATTATTTAATTTTCATCTCCTATTTTTTTGCAGTGAATACTCAAAATCCTCAGACAGAATCTTTTTTGTGGCTTCTAGAACTTCCATATCCTCTTGATAGGAATCCTGGAGCGAAGGACTTGTCACCTTATCCTTCTCCTTCAATTCAAAGAGGTAAAGTTTAGCCCTTTTAATGGTCATAGATGGAAAGCCAGTCCATTTTTTACATAAAATGCAACAGGTTGGGGAGAAATCTGGAGAATACTTTGGGGACATAAAATCATTTTGGCATACGAGTGAACTTCGTGGTCAACATTGTTTATCACTTGTTCCTTCAAATTGCTTTCTCTCTCTTAGTTGGTTTCTTCTTTTAATTTGAGCTATCTCTTGATGTTATGGTGTTACGAAATTACAGTATTATGATAAGATAGACATATGTCATGCCTATAGTGAAAATTTGATATCTAACTTTACTCTGAATAAATTGGAGGTTTGGAGATTATTTTAGTATTCTTGTGGAGAAGACCCTTATGGGCTGGCAGCTGTTCTTATTATAATCAGTCCTTGATTTACTAATATAAGCTGATATCGCTACACTCTGTCCCAGCTTGCACTTTTGTTTTTCAATGATAATAATTATATCAAAACAGAAATAAAACATACATGTGGAATTAAAGCCCATGGTTATGGGGTGGGCCCCTATTTTAATTGGTCTGTCTTAGCTTAGTGCTGTCCTTAACTGATGTCCCCCTTTGTAGTGCTTTTGTTAAAGAGCGAATCAATGCCAAAGGGGAAGTTTTTTGGTGTTGCTTGATCACCCCCGTTGTGACATTTATTTCTCCTGTCAACTTAAGGATGGCTTCTTAGTATGTCTTTCCCCTGGCTTTCTTCATTCATAGGCTTCTACCAACACAAGTTGGATGACTTATCTTGCTAATTTGCCTAAACCGGGTCCTTTGAAAGATTTATTTACTATTCAATGCTCATTTTATTTAAGTAGAATATATAGCTTGCTTAACTACACTGTGGCAACCAATAACCATACACACGGCTAAAAACGTTTTAACTGGTTTGCAATTGTGATTGCAACTTTTTTGTTAATAGCATTACTCTCATATTGTCAGTATATATTTGATCTTTTTCATTTTGAGTTAATGACTTGCATTATTTCGTATATATTTCTAGGTACTCGTGTTAGCGAGGACATTCCCATTGATGATGTGGCTGATGATGATGATGAGCTCCCAAAAGTTGATAACGTTGAAACTGAGACTTCAAATTTGTGAATCGTTGTTGCAAATTAACATACTGAATTGGTAATGATCTGCAGCTAACATTTGATGCCTAGTGCTTACAAACGAGTGACTCATGATGGGCATTCCCTAGATTGTGGATTTTCTTACCCTCTAATGTTGTAGTTAAGTTGCATGTATATCAACTAACCATTTTTTTAAAAGAAAAAAGAAAAAAGTTCATAGCAATTAAAGTTGTAGATCTCCAATCTCCATCATCAAATATGATGTCTCTAATCTCAGTTCATGCCACACACAAAATAAAAGGTGGCGAACCATGATTGTGCCACTTGCATATGTCATTATTAGCTAATTTAAATGAGAGGAGATTCTCCTTAAATTAAAATGTGTTCTTTATTAGCTAGTTTGTAAGAGTTCTCTCGTATAACTTTTTTAAAGATAAAAGGACATTTACAATTTAATTAATTGTTAGATAATGGAAAAACTTATTTTATTTTTTTTCTTATTTTTTCTCCTATGAATACTTTAAGAGAAATTTATCAAAACAGGTCCTTAGTATGCGGCTAATTAGTGCATAATGCTCTTACTTCACCTAGTAGTATTTGGGAAGTATAGGGTTGATGGAGCGACATTGAATATAAAAGTATAATTATATATTTAGAATTTTGTATTTTATCTCCGTATTTTTTTATATATTCTGAATTGAGGAGATGCAAATATATCTCCTAACTTTTATAAAAATATAAGTATATATCTAAATTTTTGTCTCCCTATTTTTATTTAATTTGAATTGAGGAGGTGCAAATGAAATTGTAATATTTAGTGAGATGAAGAAAAACACAAATACAAATGGAACGAAAAGTTCAACTTGTTAGGAATAGGTGCGGATATCCATATTTATTCAATCATCATCCATATCTTTTGCTCGCTAGGTCTCCAATCAAAATGGCTGACTGCCAATCAAATGACGTTAAAATTCAACTTCAATCCCACTTTAAGTTATTCTCTAGGAAAGTTAAATGAGAATAGGATAGGCTATTGAAAATATGACAAGGTATAGTCACTATTATGATGAATAGTTGTACAATAATAAAAATAATAGATAGTCTGTAAAAAAAGTAGTAATAATTATTTATCTGTGTTTAAAATGGGTTTGGCCAGGTTTTCCACTCAATTTAGCCGTTTAACGTCACCCTCTCCCTTGTTGTGGTTTTAATTTATTTTGCTTGCTCTGTTGTGCCGTGTCTTAGTAACTACAGCCATAAATGTGGCACACATGAACATAAATCATGATGCAGCATACACGCCACACGTTCATAGTAAATAAGTACTCTCTTCGCTTCAGATTACACGTCTACAAAGGTGATAAACATCTTGAGAAAAACCATAGCTAACACTGCTTTTGATGGATCATGGACGTAGAACTAACACATGCTACTTACACTAAACCAATTATCGGAATAATATGCTTTTTCTTCAACCAAAACATCATCATTCAAATAATTCGATTATAATTGTAAAATAATTAAATCATATCAGTGATATATTAACAAATACTATGGTAACATTTTCTTTAAAAAAAATTCATTCATAAATTTTAATGATGACGTAGAAATTATTTGTTAGCATTTTCTTTTTCTTTTTTTAAATAAAAGGTATTTTAAAACAAATAACTACTGTCAGATGGATAAATTAAAACGGAGAAATTATTTACAATACACTCCAGATAAACATAAGAGTGTGAGCACACTATCAACATTCTCGTTATGAGAAATTTTAGAAACACTCGCTGACAAATTCTTTTGAAAGTATTATTTTTTATTAAATGAAATTAATGAAAAATTACAATATTTTAGGCTCATATCATATTAAACCTTTTTTCTAATTTTGTATTTTTAATAAATTCTAATCAATAAAAAATAATGTATTAAAAAATGTATTTCTAGCCAAACTTAGAACACGAGGAAAGAAGGAAAAGTGACTAATGAGGGCACCAAATCAATTCTTTAGCATTTCACTAATTTTAGCACCTTTAATTAGTAACCCGGTACAGAAGCACAACACTTGTTCCTATAACTGAATAAGAGTTACCAGGAAGCAACTTTAAATGCTTGATGAGAGAAGTCATCTAGTAATTGGTAATGGGGAAGTGCATAACCAAACCCTCTATCTACCTACTGACTTCACCCAACCACATTAATGTAGTTTTAAATACGTACGTTTTCCTGGTTACTTCTACTCCTTTTATGATATGTATGTATCATTATCAAGTGGAAGACTCAACACACTGAAAACACTGTCCCAAAACCACTAAAAAAGTTTGGTTCTATGGAGACAAGAACATTAACTCTTTCCATAGCAGTTTCTTCTCTTGTTATGTTTTCTTTTGTTTCCCTTGTAAAGGGTAGCCTCTCTTTCAACTTCTATGCAGCTTCATGTCCATCAGCAGAGTCTATCATAAGAAACATAGTCAGCTCATCCTCTTCTACTGATCCTACTATTCCTGGAAAGCTTCTTCGCTTGGTTTTCCATGATTGCTTTGTGGAGGTTAGTGTTCAACTTCTTCATGAAATGTGCTTTTCTTCTGCTTGTAAAGTACTTAATTCAGCTACCAATATATTATAATGCACCCATTTTTTTGGAGATCACATTTTCTGTTTAATTTGTTTTATTATAACCTTTTCCTAAGTAACTTGTCTCCCAATTAAACATTCAACAAATACAAAACCAATTGTGTAATGGAAAATTCAAATGTGATTGAACTGAAGATGACCAAAGAGGTTGCATGCATTTGCAACTGTTGCTTACAGTGAGTTTGCATGTATTTACAATTCTTTGTAGCTTGCAGTGAATTATTTCATTGATGAAATGGATCACTGGATTATATGCAGGGATGTGATGCTTCTTTGATGCTACAAGGGAACAATACAGAACAAAGTGATCCAGGAAATAGGTCTGTTGGAGGATTTACAGTTATAGATTCAGCAAAAAGGATCCTTGAGAAATTCTGCCCTGGAACTGTTTCTTGTGCAGACATAATAGCTCTAGCTGCTAGAGATGCTGTTGAAATAGTAAGTTCTACCTCACTGCATGGCTGATATTGTTCAATGGTATATATAGACATGACATCTCTTTTGTACGGTTATTAACTGAAGGGCACTTGAGAACAGGCTGGTGGACCAAGGACTATGATTCCTACAGGTAGGAGAGATGGGATGGTTTCAGTTGCTTCAAATGTCAGACCTAACATTGTGGACACCAGTTTTTCAATGGATGAGATGGTTAAACTCTTTGCCTCTAAAGGATTGTCCTTACTTGATCTTGTCATCCTTTCAGGTTCATGTTCTATGTCCAAAGCACAAATAGTTGTCACTTGTAACTTTCAAGAGAATGGTTTTAACTAAAGCAAACTACACTGACACTCCTGTAATTTCTTGAGATCGTGCACAATGCCTATGTCTTTTTAACCTTTACAGCAACCCCTTTATAAGAGTACATAGTGTAATAATGTGTTTATTGGATATCAATGAATATGATTGTAATGTATTTCAAACAATTAAGGAGATCAGTTACTATGAGAGTTAAAAAGGTAGGATTATCGTGTGCAATCTCAAGAGGTGTAAATGTAATTTGCTTTTTTAGTGTTTGGTTTGCTTATTTTAACAATCACCTTTCCTTTCATTTTTAGCCTCGTAATACTATGAGTTGAGATCTATACTGTTCACATTCCACAATTTACTAGAGCTTGAGCATTTGGTGTTCTATAAACATTTTTGTACTGTTTATCTTTTAAAAAATTTGGATATATTCAAACCAAGGTGTTTGACATTAGTATCTGATAATGTAATTCATTGTCAACCATTACACATGTTAACCTTTCAGACTGTTTGCTTTGATATCATGCTAGTACTAGATACTTATTTAGTATTTTTTAAGCTTTTCAGGAGCTCATACCATAGGGACAGCACATTGCAGCTCATTCAGGGATCGTTTTCAAGAAGATTCAAAGGGAATGCTTAGGCTCATTGACAAAACCCTTAACAGTGACTATGCTAATGAGCTAATAAAACAGTGTCCAGCTGGTGTCCAACCATCTGTAACAGTGAACAATGATCCTGAAACGTCTATGGCCTTTGACAACATGTACTACCAAAATCTTCTGGCCCACAAAGGGCTATTCCAATCAGATTCTGTTTTGATAAGCAATGATAGCACAAGGAAGTTAGTGGTGGATTTTGCCAATGATCAAGAGCTTTTTTTTGAAAATTGGGATCAGTCTTTCTTGAAGCTCACTAGCGTTGGAGTAAAAACTGGTGATAAGGGTGAAATTCGAATATCTTGTGCCTCAACTAATTCATAAGGGAATAAAATATAGTGTCATCCTAAGTAACAATAGTGTTTCTAAATGATTTTATTTGTCGTGTTCTACTTCTTTCTCCATTCTTTGTGTCCTCTGATTCTGTTTTTTAGAAACTGTCTAGTTTGACTAAAATTAACATGTTATGACATACTTATTATATTTTATTAACTTCCTTTTTAAAGAGGGTTTCAGACGGTTGAATCCTAATTGAATTAATCTTGTAACATTATAATTGGAGGAAAAGGTTACAACGAGTTCCCCTTCACAACTGCATGGTGCATTATACAGAGGTGGGAAAGCATTGCCTTTTGTAGTTGGGAGAAATTATTGTGGAAACATAGTATGTTCAACTTGGATGCATTAAGTCAAAAAGTTTTATTGCAGTCAAAATACGCTAGATTTACACAAAAATATTTCGGTGCTCTTTTTATCTTTCTTAACTATCCTTCTTGCATCAATTGTAGGAGAAAAATGAGGATTCGGAGATGAAGATACAATGCTATAACAGTGTTATTTATAGTCTAAGTAACCAATCATTATGATAGCTAGCATAGATTATTGACAGAGGCAGCGTCTCCTATAGAAGCTTGTAAACACTCAATTTTGTCTATTTTTTTATTTTAATCAGAATTCTCAATTGAAGAAAAACCAAATTGGACGCCTTTGAGCCCATCAGACAAAATCTAATTGAAAAGAATTAGGCTACTTGAACCCACTTCACACAAATGGCTATAAATACTGAAACCAAAAGTAGAATTAGGGGTTCAAAAATAATATTTGAAAGATAAAAAGAGAGAGCTTGTGAGTTGAAGCAGTAACAAATAGAGCAGTCCAACAAGAAGAATGGAAAAGATTGCATGAAGAGGCCAAGGAAATTGAAACTGAAAAAGTGATTGATGTCAGGAAAGAGTGAGTGAATTATTAGCATCATTTCATTGTACATATCGCATTTCCATCATTCCGCCGCATTATATACTATATATAATACCGGCAAAATATGTAACATATGATGATAAAAAAATTATTTGTTTGTAAAACAGTTATGTACCAAAAACATTAACAAATGTGAAATATAGTTAGAACATACTGTAGAAGATATTTGACCCAAAGTCCTGAACCTGAGGCAATTAAGAAGATACAGTATTGATTGGTTTCAAGTTTACAAGAATATATTCTGTTGTTATTTTTATTTAATTTTTCCTAAAGTAATTGAAAAAATATAGGAGAATTTATTCGGGAGAAATAAGAGTTACTCTACTTTTTTTTCCCCCTAACAAGAACAAGTGTAATTGAATAGCTGTTTGGGAGTCTCAGAAAAATCGGCGTCAAGATATTGGGCGCCCAACAGGATTGTTTTTCCAGTGTCGCTTTTCCTCATCCGAAGGTAACAACTTACTTTGAATTTCATTTCGTTGATATTCAAATATATACCAATTGTTGCTCTTGGTATAAATAAATAAAATATAAAGTTGAGAAAAGAAGTGATTAAAATAGAATCTTGGCTACATCTAATCATGTGTTACGCAACCAGGTATGACTCTTGGATATAGCTTGCTAGCTAAAACTAGTTACGATAAAATGAACTTATACTCTAACGACATGTTGATTTCAACATACGTTGGAAAAAGAAATAGTTTTCTATAATGAAATGATAAAATTTCCCCCCCAAAATAACTTAAACTCGTACCTTTTTTTTTTTTAAATCTTGTAGTCTTCATTTTCTACAACGTTTTCTGCCTAAGGTCCTTGAACCATGTCAACTGCAAGGGATTACCTTATTCACAGAAGAGCTTATTTGGAAACATTTTGGACAGTGACAAAAAATAAAATTAAAACATCTTGGACACTAAAAAACGGAAGATAAAGAGACAAACGGTCATTATTGATCTTGATCATACTGATACATCGCGTAGACATTATTAAATGGGAAAAATACAACAACAAAAAAATGAATGAAAGGCACACGTAAGGTAATCCTGATTAAAGCTACTATAAACAAACGAAACCAAGCTTCTTAACACATTTTTATATTAATTAATATCCTGTGACCGAATTTCACATCCAGCTTTTCATTCACTTCAGATTAAAAACCAAAAGGTCTAATAATAAACCTATATTCTGAACAAGAAGACAGTGGAGGAAGAATAAAATAGTAATCACCGTAGCTGTCCCAAAATACCAGCATCTCTCAATGTTATCGTCCAATAGAATAGAAGTATCTTAACACGACGCAAAAGGTACGTTCTATTTGCTGTTTGATTCTCAAAATTAACAACCTTTGTTTTATCAATAATTTGGACTTTGGAGGAATCACGAATCATAATAAAACCAAATCGCCCGCTCCAATGTATTTCTATCGATCAATACAGAACCACAATTTTCTTCAATCATATTTTGATACTATTTATTAGCCGGTCTAGTCACACTCCATTTCGCATTTTTTTAAAATAGTACTGTATTAAGTAAGATATTAGTCTCTTTTTGGTCCATAGTGTACTAGTCTCACAAAATATTAGTAGTAGTAATTTTTAAGAGAATTTAAAATAAATAGTTAAATTCATTCTTGAAAATATAAAGTGATCACAAATTGATTTCTAAAAATGAAAATATAAATTTAATCTCTAAATGAAAAAATATATATAATAAATTAATCATGTTAATAAATTTGTGAAATTAATTTGTTATTAAATTATAATATTTAACGATTAATTCGATAATAAGTTATATTTTTGAAATTAATTTGATATTTAAATTACAAAGTTTAAGAATTAATTTTTCACAAAATTATTTGCAAAACTAATTTATCTCATTTTTTTAGAATTTCAAGAACCAAATTTAAATTTTTTTGTCATTCGGAACCAATATTTATAAGAGTCTCACAGTTATTTATCCTAAAACTTAACCAATAGAACAAAAATGTATTAAAAGGGAGAATGTCCAACAACATGCCTTGCGGTTTTGATTTCAACAAGAAAGTGTTGCCCTTAAATGCAATTTTCCACACCATGTGCGGTTGCATTCACATCCACCACATTTCTTCTCTAACATAAATGCCATAAACACCAACGTGCACAATCACAATGCAACAACCTTTTTCGCCGTTTCCCACTCACTGTACTACCAATTTTCTAAACACACAAACATTCTGATTTGAGGTGAATATTTATTACTCCCGTATTACACCGAGAACGAGGACCAAGCAGTGGGCGAAATCAAATTAAATAATATAAAATACTAATTTTTATATAATAAAAAAACAACAAAAAAATACATTGTTATTTTAATTTGTTACTCGTCGTTACCACTAAGGTGATTGACCTTATTACCGTGCGGCGCGTTGGGTGCTGCGACGACGGTGGCGGAGGACATCTCCATCTGGCAAACCCTAACCGCTCCGACGAGCCTCTCCGGCAGCTCCTCCTCGTCTTGCGCTTCCACAAGAAACCCCATATCGATGGTGACGCTGGTGACATAGCCCAGCGCGAGGCGCAGGATAGCGTTGGCGATGGCGCTGCTCCCAATGTCCACGTCTATCTCGAAGTAGTTCCTTCCCCTGTGGTACTTACACGTCAGCGCCTTCCCCAATAAGCACGCGCTGTAATTCCCCACCGTTTTTTTAACGATCCATGGACCCTTCACAATCCGGTTCACAAGCTTGAACCGCTGGTTCCGGAAGGCGTCGTCGCCCTCGATGAACCGGGAGAGGAGCGAACCGGAGGGGATGGGTTCGTCGGTTGAGAAGTAGAAGACCGCGCTGTGATGTTCTTTTCCAGGGACTTGGAGGTTGACTGCGAAGATGAAGCTTTTCAGGGATTTTCCTCGGGCTTGGGCCTGGCGGAGGGCCTGGCCCACGCGGTTGTCGGCCCGGGAGAGGACGTTCTCGAGCTTCGATTGGGATTTCAGCCAGTCCATTCCGGCCGGGGAGAGGAGGTAGTCGCCGGCGGGGCATTTTTGGCGTTTTGTGAAGTAATTGGAAGAGCGGAGGAGGAAGAGGTCGCCGGGAGGGGATGCCCAGCCGTTGGTGCCGGAGTCGAGGTCGACGCGGCGGAGGGGTCCGCCGTGGATGGCGTCGGAGGTCCAATGGGCGGTGGAGGAGGAGGTGGTGGGAGACATAGCTAGGTTTGGGATTGGATGCACACGCTCATCTGTTGTTGTCATAATCTCATTTGGGATTTGGGTTTTTGCTTTGGGGGTTGTGATTTTGGTTTCAGTTTCACTGAACAGAACACAATGTACTAGTGTTGCTTGCTCCTTTTGTTTGTTGTTTAGTGTTTAAGAATTAAGGACAAAGGAAATTTGGAAATACCGAAATAGCCTCGCGTTTCGTCGAATCTACGAGAAAGGCCACATAGACCAAACGCGATGTTTTTTTCTTTTTCACTCTCTCTCCCCCTCCCACTTTGATATGCATCAGACTATATGATTCACCACTCCATATATAAGTGACGTTTTCAACTTCTGAAAATAAATTCATATCATGCAGAATCAAAATTATCATAAATATAATATTATTGCCATAGTTTTTTTTAAATATATTCTTAACTATTTTTATTAAAGATTCCCTGTTAATAGTTTCTTAATTGTTAAATTTAAAATCCTGAACCTGAAGAGAAGGACTTGTTTCCTTCTTATTTTTTCTATAAAACTTTTTTATATTCGTTGGATGTATTTACTTGATCGAAGTGGGTTTTCATTTTTGGGGTGTATATTGAGTGATTTTCAATGTATGTTTTATATAAGATTAAACGTCCCTTTACATTTTGTCATTATGTTTTAGTATTTTTTTAATTTTAATACATTGAGTTTTAAAAAAATATTTTGATTATTTATGTTATTTTGATATATTTAGTTTTAAAAAATTTGTTTTAATATTTTTTTCATTTTTTATTAAAAATATTAGTTTTCCGTTGATGTTTTGAATTTTGACTAGTATTAAATATAAATAAAATAATGACTATTAGAATAATTAATTATTTCAACATGATAATGATATCAATATTGTTAATTATTATGAGAGTGTGTGACATGTATTAATATTATTAATATTTTTGTTTATTTATGCATTCGTTTTACTTTCTATGAGAGTGTGCAACATGTATTAATTATTCATAATGAATACATTTCAATATTTAGAATTTTAAAGAAAAAAATCCTCAATTTAATTTTTATCCATAAATATCAATATTTTCTTTCTGTAACGATTAATTTGTTTAGGAAAACAATAAAAAGTAAAAATTCCTTTTTTTATGGTTTTGGATTTTTTTAATAAATCTAATTAATGATATTTTTGGTAAAACTTTTAAGGAGTTTATAAACTCATTTGATTAGTTTATAAGTTTATTTGATCAAAATAAGCTTGTATTTTAGTAATTTATTTTTCATAAGCTACTTATTTGAAATAATTTGTGGAAAATAAGTCAGCTTATAAATTATAATTTTTTTCTTAATTTTATCTTTATTATTTTATTTAAATTTTTATTTTACCCTTTTATTTTAATTTAAAAATTCCCTTATTTTTGTGTTTGTTGTTTGAAAAAACTATGTATTTAATTTTATGTTTTTATATGTACACAATACACATAATTTGCATATTCCTTAAAATTAAAAATTCTTTAAATCATATTAACTTGAATTATTTTATATTCTTTCTAAAATTATATGACTTAATTCGATTATTTGCATGATTTTTATTTTATTAATTCTATTTGTAAAAGCGAAAATTCTCCATTTTATTAACTAAATTCTACTCACAATTATAAATCAATTATCAGATAATTTTATCAAACATTTTTAATTAAATTACTCATCAGGATATTAAAGTTCTAATCCACTTGATGCCCTTTCTAAAAAAAATACTCCATCACTCCCCTAAAAAAATATTACTACGCAAAACATTATTATTTTGGTGCAGCGATCAATCAGCAATATACATGATTCACAATATTAATTATCTCACTCTTGTGCTTCTTTCCACGTGGATTATGGTCGTATCCGACATATATCAAACTACCTTTTTTCTCTCTATATTTTTGTAGTAAATACCAATTTTTTAAAAAATATTAATGTGATAAAAAAAACAAAAAAACATTAAAAAGAAAAAGCACACTTCCAAGTTCCAAGCATGCACCAGGTTCATCGGTTGTGGAACTCAACGGTATCGACTGGTGAAATGCGAAGGCCACATGTCACGATTTTGAGATTGTTCATGCAGATATTTTACTAACATTCAGCAATTCAGAATTTGCTTCTGCTTCTTCTTTTCTATAATAATTGTTTTGATACATTTTTTTTGTCAGTATGACATTTTTTTATACATTTAAGTTATAAATTTGATTTTTTTTTCTTCCAAATTCTAATAGTTAATTAATGACATTACAATCGAATGCTTAATTGAAATTTTCTTATTTGTCATTGTATCTCCCCTTAGGGAAAAATATATTAATATTTTGAAATATGGTTAAAATATAAATATTTTAATGTTTATTTAAAATAATTAGCTATATATATATATATATATATATATATATATTATCCATAAGAATAATATTAGACAATTTACAACATTCAAACGCATTACTCAATCAATTAAATTAGATCTTCTTAATAATAATAAAAACTCATCACACTAACAAGTTCAACCTAAAAAAGCTTTGATCTTTGATAAATTTGACTTTTTTTTTACACAAATAAATTTAACTCGTGCCTTTAATAATAAAAGCTTTATGATATCTTAGTTAATTAGGGCATTAATTGCACCATAGGTCAGTTTGTTACAGTGTGTTTTGTAAAAGAATCACTCCTTCCATTTTAAAATACTAACTCCCTTCCTTTTTATTTGTTTTTTAAAATTTCTGTGTAAAAACTAAAAAATACAAGGAAATTTGATCCTAACAAAGTAGTTGTAGAGTTTGTTATTTTATTCTTTTAAAAAAATTATAAAAATTTGACAATAAAAAGGTATGGATGGAATAATAGTCTTTTGCACAAAATTTGGTCGGAGGAAAATGAAAAAGAGGAAAAAAAGATTTTTTTAAACTTTTGTTATTTGATTTAATTTTTAGGAGGAAATGAGAAGAGAACGAAGGAAAGCAAAATTTCCCATAATCTAATTTTTGCCTCCGTCCAATATCGAGGAATTTGGAGGGAAGGAAAAAAAGATTTAAAACATTTTAATTAAAAATCATTAAAATATTTTTATTTGTGTTTTAAAATTTAAAATTATAAAGACACAATTTTTTTAATAAAAAAACTCCTCCATTCCACTTAACTTATATTGCAATTACCTCAAACTCTTACTAACTTTTGAGTCAAAATCTTTGATGGTGCAACCACCTCATTTAATGTGTTACCTCCATTCCCATAGACCCACCTAAAGAATGACTTAACGAGTGTGGGTTTATTCCCTCAAGTCACATAAGATCACATTCCAAAATGGAACATGAGATTACATTTTCAAAATACTTTAAATTGTTTGCACAAAAACAACACAAATAAAGTTTCTATTTTGTTACAAGAATAATATATAAAATACACGTCTAAATGAGAGAAAAAAATTTATTGATAATCTCTAATTGAAACACTAGGAATTTTGCTCTCTAAGTTCTAAGTTTTGTATTTTAATAATCTATAGTACAAGAATGAATAAATATGTGAGTATTTAATTAATATCTATTTATTTACTAACTCTATTTTTAAGGGAAAAAATTAAATGGCGAATATTATCATTTTTTATATCCCTTGTTTTGGCTTGGGGATGTTGCCGTAGTTTCATGACTAGTCCATGGATAGCAAAATAATTTAAATTGGATGGGAGGGTTTTGATTGTGTGTGTGAATGACTAAGATAGCGACGCGTAATGAAGACCGTTAATCAGAATATTTTAGACCACGTGGCACTCATTGACAATTCACTCGCACCGCCATACACTTTCTAAATTATATTTATTCTGCTCGCTTCATTTTTGTTTATTAGATTTAAATTTAAATTGATGTTTATTTTTTTATATAAAATATAATCTATAATATTTTTTGTATTAATTATTTTAAATTATAAATATTTTTAATTAAAAGAAGATAAATAATGTATTGAGACACAAACAATTAGAAGAGAGAAAAATATTTATAATAATTATAATTTAAAAATATATATATTTATTAATATCAATTAACTTAATCACTTTTTTTAATCTTAATGAATTAGGTATTTGAGTCCTATAAAAAGAAAGAAAAAGAAATATTTTTTAAGACTTAAATATATTTTTTCAGTTTATTATCTAAAAATATTTTATTATTTTATTATTTAACATTCCCAAATTCTTTTTTTTTAATATTTATCCTTAATCTTAATTTTAAGTGATAGGGTGATAATCTTGAACAACTTAATAATTTCTAGTCATTTGTTATCGGTTATACACAATAATTCAAAGCGAGTCTTCAGGCAACAACTGGGACCGAAAGGGAGAAGATATGCAACCTGTGCATGTTGATGTTGGGCAATAACAAATCCAATAACAGCTCCTTTTACTAGAACTAGTTGCGTTTTGATTTTGTCTTCCTTTCAAAAGTAGGTTCCTCTCCTTGAAAAATTTAAATGCTTTGCTATAGATTGAGGGCAAGTTAATCGCGTAGTTATTTTGAGGACACATTTCTCTCATAAATCCTCAGCTAAGTTGCAGCTTGACCGTGTTAAACGTTGATTACTTCCTTTGAGGGTTTTGGTTTCTCTAAGGTGAAGATGTGCACTTTAGAAATTTTTTTTTTCTTTTAATAAACGGCTGGTGCTAGTGCCTCACTTCAGAGTAGTACTGTTTTTTTTTTTTTTTTTAAATCCAAATCGGCCGGTTCTACAAGGATTAATCACGTATCCGATTTAATACTTCCTAAAAATTGATACGTTCTTACACTAACTCAAAATCGAAAGTGGATTAACTGATTTCACTTAAAACTTTAAAAAAAAAATCAAAATGATGTTTTGGTTTAAAAAAAAAGAATTATTATATCTTATGACATTTTAAAGTGAAATTTATTTTTTATTATTACCAATTTATGCATATTATGTTATTTCATATTCAATATTATTAGAAGTTATATTAAATATATATATTTTATCAAAATCGATTTCACTCCAGTTGAATAATTGACTCTTAGAATTAATATTTTCACTGGTTCGATGATCGGTCAAGTTCCGAGAACTTTGGAAAATAATGCACTCTAGAGAACTAAAGTGCTCATCCTCACTTCAGACACTTGAGACAGACCAAATTCAAATCAAAATAGAAACCATTACTTTGGAATCACACATGTAGGCATACAACCTCTAACAGTATTGGAATTGAAACACTTGCGAAAATCACATGTTAAAGTTCAGGGTGCACCCAAATTGCAGGGAATAAAGCAAATAAGGAACCTTCAGTAATTTAACAAGAGAAAGATCGATAATGCCCATCCTCAACAAATTTACTCACTCTTTCATTAATCTCTCCAATAATTTTTTCCTTTTTTATCAGAGAAATGTTTTGCATACCCAAAAGCCCCAAACATACTTGAGTCACACTGAACTATAGTTGCAACTCTTGTAAACAACATTGAATCCTATTTCAAACTTGTTCATATCATAATAAAGTAATAGTATAACTATACCCTGCCTATAGTTTGGGAACTCCCATTCTATCACGCAAGCTTTGTATCGAAAAAACAATACAACCAGTGGCTGATTCAGGAACCAGATAATTATTTGAATACAATACACATTCACGCAAACTTTTGTAAAAAAAATGTATCCAAACGAATCTTCTTCAAGAGTAAACTTAAATACTAGTTTTTATTAATTTAGTTGTTTATGAGAAATCAGAAGGCAGAGGTACAATACATCACACAGGAAGCGTGCGAGGAAAATTTTAGAATAAATTTGCTAAAAAGCATGCTCTACAACTAAAAGTCACCATAAATTAAAATGGCAACAGTATAAACAAGAGTAAATTAACACTAAGATGCTGCGGTATGAATTTATTCCATTTCCACTAATTCAAATTGTCAATGATTATCGAACAGCGCATATAAAACCAAGATTAAGGACATTGTATTACGTAGGAGGTAAATTAGGGTTCGCCAATCACGAACCTTCTTCTCGTTCAATGTGCCTTCCTCCTATGCTGCACCTGTTTCTGGGTGGCTAATCTATAAATCCAATATATCTGCAGTCAATCGAATGAGCATAGAGTGATTAGAGATAGAGATAAGGGGATTTTTGTTGTTTGAAATTGAGAGAAAAGTCACCATGGCGAGGACATGAGCTACTATTAGAAGAACCACTAACAAAGGCACTGCATCCTGGATCCATGGACGTGTCGGCGTCTGTTGTTGGCGCGCCATTCCGCACTGAAATTGTAAAACGCAACGAAGCAAAACAGTGAGGGTTTCGTTTTTACTTTTAAAAAACACGGGTTGCACCAAATACTGTTTTCCCTTTCTCTTCTTTTCCAATCACGGAAATCCGCTTGCCAGCTAACAATCATAACAGATGAACCCTTGGAAGTACAAGGATATACTAATAATTAGGGATTTGATTTTACATAGATACGGCACATTTTAGAAGACAATAAGTAAAATAATAATAATAATTTAAAAATTAAGACTTAATTACAACTTTTTTCAGATTATTTTTTCAATAATTTTAATTCCTCAATTTCAAAATTGTTTCATTTATCTTAGAAAATAATTTTGGTGTAATTTTAATTTATTATATATCCATTTCTTTTTAGTAGGCTATAGTCTATTTTGGTACAACGTCTATCTGATCTAGTAGGCTCCCATGAGGGAAGATATTAGAAACTCGTATTATCTTGGACATCATGACTTAAATTAATGGTTTTAAGAAGAAATTTAAGATGGTATTATAATTTATTTTAGATTCAGTTAATGGATTGCCATCATGTTATTCACACGTGTTGAACGTGAGTGAATATATTACGTAAAACCCAATTTTCACATTATTTAAAGATAATGGTCTCAAATATAATAATGTTTAATTAATTTTACTTTATTTAATATTATCATCTCTAAAATATTCTTTATTTAATTGAGTTGCTAGTTTCAAATTTTAATCTTATTTTATTCATGATATACCAAGTTTTAATAAAACATAATTTGAAAAAAAAATATTGAAATTGATAATTAAATATGATTAACTAATTTTTTTTATAGGAAAACTAACTAACTTTTTTAATTAATTAATATGTAATATTTTTCTATTTAATACTACAAGGAGTGTTGGAAATAATCTTCACCTGAAAGTTAATTTTTATAATTGAGTTAAACACAAATACATGTTATAAGAATTTCAATATAACGATAACTAAATTAACATTAACATCAATAATATCTTTAACCCAAATTAATTAGGGTCAGTGGTAGATAAACTCAATGTTAATCGAAAATAAGACAAAAAAGAGAAAAAAATAAGCTAAAATAAAAGAAAGGTGAAAAAAAGAAGGGAGAAAAGAAGAGAAAAAGAACTAAAACAAGGGAACGACTAGAGCATAAAACTACTAATGAGTTTAACCCTCCACCAAGCTTATAGTTTTTCTTCACTCCGTCCTAAAACATACTGTCTGTTAATCTATATCTCACTCCATTAGGTCTTGTTTCACTACCTTTTCCCAGGTAAATTTCGGTTGACATCTACCTCTCTTTGTGTCGAACTCTTGGTAACAAACTCTTGTTTTTACGGGACCATCCAGTGGCCGTCTCATAACGTGCCAAAATCTCCTCAATCTATGCTCCCTCATCTTTTCACATACTGGTACCACTGATATCTTTCGTCAAATATTCTCATTTTTTATCTTATTCATCTTCGTATATCCACACATTCACCTTAACATTCTCATTTCTGTTACCCCTATTTTATGTTCATGTTGCCTCTGTGTTGGCCAGCATTCTACTCCAAATAGCATTGTCGGTCTTACAGCTGTTCTATAGAAATTTCCTTTTAGCTTAAGGGGAATTTTGCGGTCCCATTTCATCCACCCTGCTCTAATTCTATGATTTACATCCTGATCAATTTCACCACCTTTTTACAAAACTGATCCCAAGTATTTAAATACATCTTTCTTGGGTACCTCTTGACCAAGTAGATGTACTGTGTCTTGATTACTATCTCTTATCCGCAAAAACTCACATTTCATATACTTCGTCTTACTCTAGCTTAACGTGAATCCTTTAAACTCTAAAGTGTTTATCCACAATTCCAATTTCCTATTAACCATCATCTTTGGTCTTATCAATAAGCATGATATCATTTGCAAAAAACATACACCACGACACTTCCTCTTGAATATCTTTAGTTAGTTCATTCATCACTAAGGCAAAGAGATAAGGACTAAGAGCTGAAGCTTGGTGGACACCTACCGTGATAAGGAAATACCTTGATGTTCCATTACAGACTTTCACACATGTGGTAGCCCCATCATACATATCATTGATAGTATTAACATACTTTAATGCTACATTTTTCTTCTCAAGAGTCCACCATAAGACTTCTCTTGGGACTCTATCATATGTTTTCTTAAGATCTATGAACACCATATGTAAGTCTTTCTTCTTTTCCCTATACCTTTCCATTAATTGTCTCATCAAGAAAATAGCTTCCATGGTACATCTTCCTTATATAAATCTAATTTGATTTACGGACACATTGGTCTCCCTCCTTAGGCGATGTTTGATAACTTTCTTCCACAACTTCATAATATGACTCATACGCTTGATGCCTCTATAGTTTGAACAATTATTGATATCTCCCTTGTTTTTGTAGATAGACACAATCATACTTTTCCTCCAAGCATCAGACATCTTATTTGTTTGAAGAATTCTATTAAAAAGATTGGCCAACCATTTTATTGCCACATCTCCCAAGCTCATCCACACTTCAATAGGGACGTCATCAGGTCTCAAAGCTTTATTATTCTTCATCCTCTTTAAAGCCTCATTAACTTCATGTTTATTAATTCTTCCATGAATGTTCTATTTAAATCATCAAAAACGTCTTCCAAATCCACCTCATTCTTATCGTCATTCCCATTAAAAAGTTTATTAAAGTAGTTTAGCCATCTTTCACTTACATCTTCATCCCTTACCAAAAGTTTTTGATTTTCATCCTTGATACATCTAACTTGGGTGAGGTCTTTACTCTTCTTATCCCTCATTTTTGCAAGTTTGTAAATACCTTTCTCCTCATCTTTGCTCCCAAGATTTTTATACAAATCGTCAAAAAATTTGCTTTTAGCTTCTCGCACTGCTTTCTTTGCATATTTCCTCGCTACTCTAAACTTTTGCAAATTCTCATTATTGGGATATTTATGCAAAGTCTAAAGCATTATTTCTTCTGTTTAATAGCCTATTGCACCTCTCAATTCCACCACCATGTTTCCTTTGTAAGAATTTTGTTTCCTTTGCTTTC
Source organism: Glycine latifolia (assembly GCA_013407115.1). Taxonomy (NCBI): domain Eukaryota; kingdom Viridiplantae; phylum Streptophyta; class Magnoliopsida; order Fabales; family Fabaceae; genus Glycine; species Glycine latifolia. The sequence continues at coordinate 5,127,333 of CM023946.1, read as the reverse complement.
ACCTAGCACCCTCCTTCCCACATTTTGAACACATATAATCATCTTATTCCATATTTCATTAGCTTCTCCAGTAAACTCCCACGGTCCTTCACACAACATGTTTTTCTTAAACTCTATTTGTTTCTCCTCCTTTAGTTTCCACCATCTTATCCTTGGATTTTGAGCCATCTTCCTCAAATTAAGAATTTTGTTGAACCTAACCTCTAGAACTACCAACTTATGTTGTGTCGCCACACATTTTCTAGGGTAGACTCTACAGTCAATACACAAATTTCTATCTTCCCGTCTAGCCATAAAGAAATCAATTTGACTACGATTTTGGCCACTATGATACGTGATAAGATGAAACTCCCTTTTATGGAAAAAAGTGTTCGCTAGCATCAAAGCATAGGCTAGTACAATGTTCAAGATATCTTCTCCAGTCTCATTTCTCGTCCCGTAACCAAAACCACCATGAATTCTATCAAAACCTCTGTTATTTTTACCAACATTCCCATTTAGATCTCCTCCTCAGAAAATATTATCCTCTTGTAGGATCCCTCACAAAACCTCCTCCAAGTCTTCCCAAAATTGGTTATTTTCATCTGATAATAATCCAACTTGGGGTGCATACACACTAAGGATATTTAAAATAAGATCCCCCATTACAAGCTTAATCATCATAATCTTGTCACCTTTCCTTTTGACATCAACGACTTTATCTCTGAAACTTCTATCAATCATAATTTCAATCTCATTGCGACTCTTGGTTGTACTTATATACCACAACTTGAAATCGGTGTTCTCCACTTCCTTGGCCTTTTCTCCAACCCACTTAGTTTCTTGCAAGCAAACAATATTCACTTTCCTCCTCGTAAAAACATCTGTTAACTCCCTCAGTTTACCTATTAATGTTCCTATGTTCCAGCTTCCCAATTCATCCTAAACCCCTGAGCGGTGTTTTTCCGCCACGCTCGCCCATCTGCGTGTTGGGACCCTTGCCTTTTTGTCACCAAATCTGAGTGAAGACCTGGCGCCTTACCTTTCGGCATGGACCCTAGCTCACTTATCACTACATCCTGGGATCGATGTAGCGCTTTGCCTTGTGGCAAGGACCCTAGCTCATTTTTCGATACACCCGGTGTAACACCCTGTATGCATCTAGTTTGTTAACATTCAATTATGATGGTTAAGCACAACAATTAATTAAAGATAATTAATTAGGAAGCAACTAATGCAATGATATCATCATACGTCCATAAATATAACATTTGTGCATTATGTATGGTAAATCTGCATGAAAATACAACGATGTACATCGAGGTGCGTTCCCCCCCCCAAACAGAGCCGAGGTACAAAGTACATACATATATACATAACAAAACATGAGTCAACATGCTCTCAAAATAAAAACTAAGGTTCACTCAAAACCCCCTTCCCCGACTTCACTTTCTTGTCCTGGGATTCATCGGGTTGTATCCCTACCCGGGCCTCTTGTCTCGGGATCCACCATCCTCCCTCTCTGCTCATCACCTACAAAGATACATAATTCCCCTACCGGGATGAGATATAATTTCAGTAAACTCCGGGTCCTTGAAGGTTTCTCCTCCCCCTGGTTCACTTTTCACGATACATAGCATCAAAATAGGCATCACATAATCTAGCCATCCCGACTATCATCAAACGCATCACATGTATATAACAACATAGATATAGCAAGAGAATATCATCCACTTAAGGGCACATTCTCTATATATCGTTGCCTGAGGAAGATCATCCACTTAAGGGCACATTCACTCAGGACTTTCCGCAGGCACCACCTGAGGAAGATCATCCATTGAAGAGCACATTCTCTCAGGGGTTTGCTCGGACATATATGGCTCTTCCAAGAGAGGATCATCCTTATAAGGACACACTCTCTCAGGGTTTTCATATATACTAATTGACCAGTTAGAGTTGTTCCACATGACTTTGGCTCCAAGGGAAGTTCATATTTAGTCCCTTCTACTGGTCAAAGAATCTCATCAATCATACAACATACCAACACAATGTGCATCATATACATGTTCTCAAGTGAAAAGCAGTAACACACTATTTCAACACCACATGCATCATGACATACAACAACCATCACTCCCTCAGAGTATGATGGAACACAGTCAAGGGAAAAACTCCCAAGAACAGAGAACTTACCTGCTCTGAGTGTTACCCTAGTTCTCTAGATCTCGTGGTCATAACTACCTATAACCTCTGTATCACGTTCTGCAAAACATGCAAGAACACAATCACGGTTATTAACCGTTGCATGCAAAGAAACACTATCCTTTTTCCCATAACCCAAGTCTAGTTTCCAGTTCTAGCTCGAGAGGGTCATGGTACAAATCAAAACAAAACCTCTAAAAGAATAGGTAAAACGGGAGTGCCTTACCTCTACGACACCTAAGAAGGCTAGAGGACAGCTTCTCTAAGCTTGAATGTCCTTAAAAATGCATTCTTTCTTCAGAGTCGAAACTATGAGAGTTCTTGGAGAAGACGATATCTCCATCGAAAGGTTTTCAAAAGAATCAGAGGTTGTAATTTAGCTAAGGGATGGTTCCTCCCAGCTTTGCAGTTGCATGCAAAAGGGTTCTGGGTAAGGGTGAGTGGTTATGAAGTTTCTCTCACTTGGAATGGAGAAAACGGAGAAAGGAAGAAGACGATAGTGTTTTCGTCGAAATGTAGTGAAGTGGTCTATTTAAATGACCCTGGCACGTGGCACACGCGCCAAAAGTGCCAGATGTCAAAACATAGCTTAGTCAACATACACACTCGTTGCCGAGTTCAGATCACTCACCAAAAGCTTACCTTGGGCAACACAGTACTAGTAACCCGGACAACCTTGTGCAAGTTCATGGTATCAGCACAAGTGTCACATGTTTTTAATCGATTACAAACGCTTATGTAATCGATTGCATAGTGCTGAACCCGTCCTCGACACTTTATAAAACACAAGGCTCTGCCTTTGTCCGACCTCATCCGACCTTATTCTCCCTCGTTCGAGTTCCTACCTTGGCACTTCACAAAGTCCAAGGTTCCGTCCTTCTCCGACCTCGTCCGACCTCGACCGACCTTATTTGCCCTCGTTCGGATTCCTACCTTGGAATTTCACAAAGTCTAAGGTTCCTTCCTTCTCCGACCTCGACCGACCTTATCCGCCATCGTTCGGGTTCCTACTCCACGTCAGAACTGTCCCATAATGGTCCTATTTCCTCATCGAAGTGACATCCCGGTCAAACGAATCTGGATGCCTTAGCGTTGACTTAGGAAACGTGAATCCGAATTTGTTATAAACACAATTACCTCTTAATCATAATATTAATATTATATTAAAGTGTCAACGTGGACACCCAAAACCTTACACCCGGGGCCGATGTAACGCGTCACCATGAAGGGTATGCCACAATGAAATATCATATAGATTCATCACATAAAAATAGCTGGTTTTTTACGGTCGGTTCATAACTTCTGATGCCTACCCTCTTCCTTTATCCTGGCTTAGGACAGACCATGTATGCAAACACACATAAGCGGAGTTATAACGATAACGATAACTAAATATATGAATTTAATTTTTTTATCAATTGTATTTAATCTAAAACCAATGAAACTGAGAAATTTTCAATAAACAAGAAAGAATGTATTGAAAAAGAATAAAAAAAATACATTGTTAACACTCTTTCTACTAAAGAATTGCAATTGCAAATCATTATTTTCTTTATTCAATTTTCAAACTTTTTTTTATAAATTTAGAACTTTTTCTATCTTAAATTTTAATACTATTTTTTCCAAAAAAATATATGAATAATACTTGTTTTTAGAAAAAAAAAATAGTTTATCAGTATAACATACA
>CM023946.1:4961729-5123455 GCA_013407115.1 Glycine latifolia | reverse complement strand
TAATCGGTATACAAATTTTATTTAAAAAAATGATTTTTAACATAATTTTTAAATAATTATTATAAAAGTTAATCGGTATACAAATTTTATTTAAAAAAATGATTTTTAACATAATTTTTAAATAATTATTATAAAAGTTAATAAATTTACTATAAATAATAATAGATAATTAAATAATAATGTAAAAATTTAGGATGTAAGTTCATATTATTGTTATTTATTAAAAAGTCAATATGAACTAGTTATAGTAAAAATAAACAAATAAAATGAACTGAGGTGTAAAGAAGGAATTTGTTCAACAGATACTTTTGCATACAGTAACAGAGGGATCCATTTGACATTAGGGCCCTGAAAACGAACAAACTGCCCAACCCGAGAGGGCGGTTCGCGTTCTCCAAATTCGGTGCCAACTGTCAAGTGCCTTGCGTTCTTACACCAGACGTGGCTCTTCCTCTGCATTCAGCTTCGCAACAAAATCACACACACACATACTCACCGCTGCTACTCATCGAATCAAACCTATGACTTATTGGTCGCAGCTACTATGCATTTCCTCAAACATTTGGTGTTCACTGTTTTCCCATGCTTTCCACTGAACTTGCCTGCCCTACATATCAATGACGAGGAATGCCTTCGCCGCTCTCTACCTTCATCGCGCTGCCATTCTTAAGTCCGCACGTACTGTTTTCTCTGATCACTATACACCCTAGAAAATTTCCCATTTCTATTGCTTGTTCTCTATTCAATTTTACTTTAGAATTGAATGGCGGTTAGGTTATTGTTACTGTTATTGTAGTTAGAGTTTTTTTTTCTTCTTCTTGAAGATTTACATCGCGAGAGTTTCACTGAAGTTATCTTACGAAAATGCGTGCCGCTGGATTACCGTTCCTCGTCTTGCTTATGGCACCGTAGTTCGTGAGTTAATGATCCGATTAATATAAATCGAATTTTGTCCGTTTCATGTTTTATGATATTCAATTTTTTGTTCGTCGTGGATGCTGGTGGTGCAGGTATTCAACTGGTTTCACCAGCGTGCATGGCGAAACGCCCTCTGCTGAGTATGCGAGGATGAGGAGGGAATCACTGGAAAGTAAATTTGGGCATGCTCTTGGAACTTATAGCTCTAAGAGTTTCAATGCTATCTACGGATTTGGCCCCTTTTTGGCTTTGTACAGGGCAACAATTATTTCATTTCATGTGTTAAGGCTAATGATATGGCAATTATTGGTTCAAGACATGAAAAAACGAGCAGTTAAGGTAACATATTATCTTTTGTCAATGCTTTTCATATTCTTTTGCAGATAACTTAGGTAGTGAACACGCATTACTTTTTGGTTTGGGGTGTTAGGTTAATCCGTTTAATTTATCATTTATTTGATAAAGAATTAATCACTGAAGATAAAATTTCAGGAGTTATAAGGTTGGTTTGGTGGTTGGGAAGGAGCGTTGAAGGGTTTTTTTCAATTTTGGTCTGGGTAAGTCTGAACTTACAGGGACTAAAAATGAAAAATTGAAGTCTTAAAGGACTCAAATTGTAAAAGTACAAACTACAGGACCAAAAACATATTTAAGCCTTTGATAATTTAATGTTTAGATAGTGGGGCATTTTGAGATTAAAGATTTTTGTTTTACTGTTAACTGTCTGACCTTTTGTTCCTTTGATACCTGATGGATTTCATTGAAAACAAAGAATATCAATTTGACCGTTGTTGCAATTTTTTAAATGAAAATTGTAGCCATGTGTAACTTCATTCTGATGAAGGGATTGGCAATATAAAAGAAGTATTTTTACTCATTTTGTTTGTAAAGTTCTTTCAAATATGAACTGTGTATTTGAGCATCATAAGAAATACCAAAACACTTATATTTCTTCCATTAACAATTCTTCCATTAACAGTAGAAAATGTGGATTCGTTTTGTTATAATTGTTAGGGAAAACTGCTTGAATGAACAGTGATATCTGTGCAATTTTTTGCAGTTTCGTGAAACTCTAATACGCTTGGGTCCTTTCTACATTAAGGCAAGTTTTTCTCACAGGTTATTTCCTATTGGTTTCTGCTTTGTTACTCTCTTTATACTATATATGCTATATGAAGAGGTTAGTTTAAGATATGCACGTTATGTTAGCATTCTTTTTTGTTTCTCATACAGTCATACTAACTTCTGCTCTTACTCTAAAATATTTTTTTCTGGTTTCTGTTGCGAAATAGCTTGATGACTGTTTCAAGGGCTTTTGATACTTTTCCTGGATCATAATCTTTATTTTGCCCATTATTTGTTTTAATTGGAGATATATTGTTTCCTGTATCCACTTTTGCCTTTACCATAGAAATGCAATAGTCATGCTTCCAATTCTCATGTTCTTACTCTAGGTAACTTGTGTTTTATGTTGTTAGATTTTTTATTTTTTTATTTTTGAAGGTTTCATCTTTTATTTCGTGAAAGCACTTGAATATAGATAAGAAATTTTTCTCTCTCTCTTTTTTTTCCCTTTCCTACATCGTCATTATGACCTTATGTATACTGAATGGAGCAATAATTAATATTTAACATATATTAAATATATCATCTGTGCAGTTCTTACATTTGACTTAATCCATTCATGTTTACAGCTTGGGCAGGCATTGAGCACCCGGCCTGACATATTACCAACAGTATATTGCCAAGAACTCGCCAAGTTACAGGTACAGTGACGTCTTCCATTATACTTCAGAGCATGTAATCAAATACTGCAGGTGCTTCTATTGACTATTGCTATGCTCTTGTCTCCTGTCAAATTGTATTGATAAAGCCTTATAATTATGTTATGCATGCTAGGATCAAATACCTCCGTTTTCAACTGATGTTGCACTCAAATCTATTGAGAAACATTTGGGTGTCCCTATTAATGAAATTTTTAAGGACATCAGCCCAGCACCTATTGCAGCAGCATCCTTAGGGCAGGTATATAAAGGTGAGTTGCCAACAATAATAGCTTAAGTTTTATTCTGATTTGAATATTTCACATTCACTTGGTTCCTTGTTCTTTTCCTCTTCATCTCCCCCCTCCTTCTTTCCTCCTTTGCTTTTACCTTTTGTTTTTTTCAACCTCCTCGTATCTATCATTTGGTTCATCTATCACTGACCCCAATTAACTTGGGTTAAAGGTGCTATTAATGTTGATGTTGATGTTGATTCCTTGTTCTTAAATTTGGAATTTTAGAATAATATTTACATGTTTGAGGAAGATTGAAGTGTTTACTTTTTTTGCCTCAAGTGTTGCAGCTCACCTGCATTCTGGAGAGCTTGTAGCTGTAAAAGTACAGAGGCCTGGCATGTTACTTTCATTGACCCTGGATGCTTTGTTATTCAATATGATTGGGGGCCAATTAAAGCGGTTTGCCAAGGCTCGAAAAGATCTTTTGGTGGCAGTAAATGAAATGGTAAGTTCCTTGATACAGAGCGCAGTGATTTTGTCTGCTTTGTGACATATATTTCACCCAACATTTTCAGAAATATAGTATTTTACTTGTGTATGACCATTATACTAGCTGACTATTAGGGACTGTTATATCTCAGTTTAGAGTTTACATTACAATTGCTTTATGTGTTAGTCATTGTATATTTATGCAACAGGTCAGACACATGTTTGATGAAATTGATTATGTCCTAGAGGGAAAGAATGCTGAGCGCTTTGCTTCTCTTTACTGTTTGTCTACAAGTAAGTTCAACATCTGCACCAAAAACGTTAGTTGCTATTTTCTTTGATGATATAATTTTGGCATGTCCAGAATTCAACCATGTTTGTTAATCCCGAATTCAAATTTTAGATAATGCTCAATGCTTTGATCTGATGATGTTAAAAGAGAGAAAATGCGAGACATATGATGAATACTATGTGTTATTACACCGCACAAGTGTTGTAAGTACACATGTTCATCATTCAAGCATTATTTTTAACAATTGTATGTTATCACTTAAAGGCATTTCCCCTGGAATTATAAAATTTCACTTTTGTTCAGAGCTGATAATTGTTCCTCAAATGAGAGGGCAGTGTGTAATGTCTTAACTTGTAAACTTTTGTCTGTTAAATTGGTTAAATAATGCTTATTTATTTAGCATGCAATTTAAATTGGTGACTCTTTTCAAGAGGTGGTAATGAACAGAGCATCAAATATGCAGGTGGGGTTAAACAAAAAAGAACAAATTCCGTCAAAGCTCCAAAAATATATTGGGATTACACATGCTCCACTGTGCTAACCATGGAGTGGATAGATGGAATTAAGCTTACAGATGAAGCAGGCTTGAATAAAGCTTCTTTGAACAGAAGGGAACTCATTGACCAGGTATAAAGTACACAAGTTCCGTTGGTCACAAGCTTTGACTGTTTACGTGTATGATATATATCTCTTTTATGCCATTGTGTGTCTTAGTATGCTTTCATATTTTTGTAATAGTATTATGTGCTCATTTATGTTATCTTTTGTCTACATAGTTAGTGTGCAGGATTACTTGAGATGCTAAGCACTGTCAATTGATGCCCCTTGCCTCTTTCTTATGGCTTTGTAGGGATTATACTGCTCTTTGAGGCAAATTCTTGATGTTGGTTATTTCCATGCTGATCCTCATCCAGGAAACCTTGTTGCAATAAATGATGGATCTCTTGCATATTTTGACTTTGGAATGATGGGGGATATTCCAAGGCATTACCGGATTGGACTTATTCAAATGGTGAGATATGTCTAAATATTACTCATATTTATGGATGTAACTTAAATCGATTAGTTATAATTTCCACTACATTTTGTGGCAATGTCTTAATTCCAAAAATATGTTTGAGAAGCTCAAATCACATTAAAGATGTTTAACAGACAGAAACTAAATTCTGGATAATATTCAGCAAAAGCAATGATACTCAGCTACTTACACGTCCCAAAAGAGAAGATACTCGGATAAACCAGAAAAAATGACAGCCAAAACATAGAAAACAACAGAAGAGAAAACTAGAAAAAAGCTGGAAGAAAAAGATGAACTATACACAATATTGCTTGCTCCTCTCCTGTCCAAGACCACCTTCACTACCTCAATTCTCAGATAACCCCTCATGTTCCAGTCCCTTCCATATATGATTTTCCTAGTCATTACACTTATCGTTCTCCAATTCTCTCCCCTGGTCTCCTCTTGGCAGCTGCTGTCCCATCCATTGTGCATTTCCCTTTCCCAACTGATTCCTCCACTCCCTTTCATCAATTTTCCAATCTTGTGCATTTCATTTCTCTTCTCTCATACTCCAACAGGTCTTTGCTTCTGTTGGGCCCATTTTTTTTTTATTTCCGCTTCCTCTCATATACATGGGTCAATGGCCCATCAACGACATAGTTGGTGCTTGACTCGCATTATTTTATTTCTTTCTCGTCATAGGAGGAATTACACTTATAGGGTTTACATCTAATATGCATGCTTTATGCCAACTTGGTGAATGAACTCCTATTTGTTTTATTGCTGGATAAGAGTCAAAACTCAAAAGGGTGTGTTAGATTTTGACTGCTTTTATTTGCAAATCACTTGCTCATGATCTCTCATTAGATCTGACTTAACTCCAGAGTCATGCTTTTCTGAATCTAAGGTATTCATCTAGTTATTATGCATTGCATATTTAGTGGGGAACTTTTTTTATGATGCTAATAAATATGATATCCTGAAATGTAAGAAATCCTTTCATTCATCAGATTCTGACATGTGTTATATCTGTTTCTCTTGGATGAAATGTTCCTGTACATGCATTGTCTGTATAATTTTTTTTTTCTTTTAAAGTTTCTCCTCTTCCACCGACCCCAATTAACTTGGGTTAAAGGTGCTGTTGATGTTGATGTTGATGTAAAGTTTCTCCTCTTCATTATATTACACTTTCTGGTGGAGATACATAATTTCCTTTGTTGTGTATCTAGTACTAAGTTTTTCTCTCTTTCAGATTGTGCACTTTGTTAATCGTGATTCTCTGAGCTTGGCAAATGACTATCTTTCTTTGGGATTTATTCCTGAAGGGATTGACATACATTCAGTTTCTGATGCGCTGCAAACATCATTTGCTGATCGGACCACTGAATCTCAAGATTTTCAGGTTTGTTTTGCGTTTTTATACTGCTTCTAACTTCTAAGGATCAATTTTTGCTGTATAATAGCTGTAACTGGTGTTGAAAATATATTTTGGTCAGCAGCCTTAGTATCCCAAAGCAGAGTTTTGAGCAATTTCAAATATGTCAATTAGAGGGAGGGGGTGACTACAGAGGGAAACACTGGCGTACACAATTTATGCACCGTTTTGGTGCTTATTGTCAGAGGGAATGCCTAATCAAGGATAAATCTTTGGGATTAAGTTTCTTATCCTCATTCATCCTTTTTCCGGCTAGTTTTATTCTAGTTTTTTTGTTTTGGTGGTGGGCTTCAAAGCTTCACGTTATTTTTTAATATTTCATAGATCCATTTTCTGCTAATGTCTTCTACAACAAGGTATATATGTTTTTTATAACTATCTGAAGCACAATTACTGGGTATAATGGCACTTTGTATTTCAAAGTTCAATCTTGCTTTGGATTTCAGGGAATTATGAACCAACTATATGATGTCATGTATGAATTTAACTTCTCCCTTCCGCCAGACTATGCTCTTGTGATAAGAGCATTGGGATCACTAGAAGGCACAGCTAAAGCTCTGGATCCTGATTTTAAAGTCATTCAGAGTGCGTATCCTTTTGTCATTGGGAGACTTATAGCAGATCCAAGCCCTGATATGAGAAGAATTCTGAGGGAACTTCTCATTTGTAACAATGGATCCATAAGGTGGAACCGGCTAGAACGCCTGGTATGATCTATCTTGCCTTTTCTACTCGGCCATACAATATAATTGTGATGGGAATATGTTCATTCAAGTATTGGTTGAAATAAGCTGATAAGTTATTCACAAGGTTGGTTACCAGATGGTAACTGCATCATTTGGATCATAACTTCTCCAATTAAACAGAATTTCTATTTAACATTGATATAACTTTGTATACAACTTTATTTGTGTATTTGCACTTGAAAGTTTGGAACCCTATGTCCCTATGAATCGATTCACAGTTTCTGCCTAGGGATAACTACATTATTAGTTTGAGAAATGCTAGCAAGTAGCAACACACTCCATCACACTCTTTCCAATACCCTCTTTATTAATGGATTAACTGGTGAAATACAAGTGGATCCCATTAAACTGGGAGTGGAACTTACTAAATAGGGAGTAGACACACATCATTTAGCTCATGCCATTTGTGTTTCATCCAATAATAGAAATATGTAAGTTGCTAGCATTTCTCTATTAATTGATGGGTGGAATTATGTTTCTCCTTAGAAGTAAATGTGCTTTATTAGAGTTCAAATACGTAATCCTTTCAAGTATTTCTTTTTAGAAATGCAAATGCAGATCCTATTCATTTCTACCCTCAAATTTGAATACTCTTGTGGATAAAATAATTATACAACTTTGGACTGTGTGTAATATGGATGTGGATGTCATTCTTGTTTCAGGTAGCAGCAATATCTGAACAAGCTTCTGAGATAAATGGAGACGACCCTAGTTCTGAAAAGTTTTCAAGTTCTTCTGTTTGGAAATTATTTGACATGCATGCTGTTGTTGATTCCACTGAAGATCTTTTTTTATTCATATTATCAGACAAGGGTCTTAGAGTGCGTCTTTTCCTTCTTCGGGATATAGTAGAAGCAGCTGATGTTTTTCTACAAGATGAAGTGATTGATTGCGCATTAAATGGGAATCCTCAAGGCCAGAGGACATTACTATTTGAGGTATTTTCTTTTGTTAAAAATATTCAATATGCATATGCACATCTCTAGTGAATAAGTACACTTTCCATGGAGGTTTGCATCCTTCACACATTTAGTTGGAAAACAAAACCCGTTATCTATTTTCATTTAATAACAGAAATTAAGTAAAATGCACGTGTAGTATTTGAATTTGAGTGGTGCTGTGTTAATATGTAGTTTTCGCATGAATCCTGTACCGAATAACTAAAAATAGATTATTGTTCTGTCCGAGTTTTTGATTCATGTACGTTGCAGGAGCGTGCTATCCTTGGTAGGATTGGAAAAGGCTTTGAATACTTTTGTGAAGTGGTGAAGTTGGCTCCAGGGGAGTGGACAGCAATGCTTTTTCGGATGGCAGTGAAGCCCGAGGTTCATAAGTTTGCTTTAGACATTATATCAGCTTTAGCTTTGCATTCTGGTCACAAATTGCAGGTAGCTTCTTGGCTCTATTTGTCGAGACTTCTTCACAAATTGAAATTGAGGTAGAAATATAGCCGCTGGCACTAGTGAATTAGATATGGGTTAATGGTTTCCTCTACATATTCTTATCATGAAGATTCCATTTTTTACATCCCGAAATTTTCAGCTTTCAGATTTTTCAAAGGTTCATGAAGAAATTTTGATGTAATTTTGCGTTGTTGACGTTTTTTGCCCAATGGGTTTTTTTTATACTGAACAAAGTGGGGAAATGGCGGCAATTTGGTTATTTTAAATCGCCATGCTATGACTACCACATTTATTTAAATTATATGATCAATTACTGTAAAAATGACGTATTAATAAATTGTTTATAATTTTCATATAAAAAATGAGATTGTTTTTGCGAAACAAAGCAATCGGGGATGAATTGTGATTTAATTGATAGTAATTTTTTTTACTATTATATGATATGATCTATTTTGTAATAGAATAATATTTAAAAAAAGCTGGATAAAATTATGAATTAGCATAAAAAGTGCATTATAGATTTTGAGATAAATAATAGTAAGTCATAGTTCAATTGATAATTGAGAGTTGAGTTAAATTGATTATATATTCTTAATGTGAAACGTATGTTAATGTAAGTAGAATACAGTTTAGGACATACAGTAATGTAACAAAAAAAATCGTATTTTTTTCTTGCTGGAAAACACAAAATTCATATTAATAACAATAAAGTATTTGACATAATAGTATGTTTCAATAACGAAAATACTCATTGAATCTTAGGAGAGGTATTTCTTATATTCTGTGAAAAAACATGACTCGGTTTAATTATTTAATCATTGCTTTTCTTCGGTTATTGATCGGGTGTTGTATGGTTCGATTTTTAGGGTTATCTAGATCGATTAGTTGACCAATTCATTAGTTTGTCGATTTTATTGACCCTGTTATGTAATAAAAAAGTGTACAACAAAAAGGGTTAAAATAGATAAGTATACGTGGAAGATTGGAAAACCCCTTTTTTTTGTCAAGAATTGAATGCCCTGTAAAATACAGGTGTTGAATTAGAGCATGGCTATGAGTTAGGCGGTCCAATTTGGAAAAGCCATCGTAAAACATATTTGGGTAAAATACATATTATAAGTTTAGGATATATTTTAAACAGTAAAATCTAGAATTGTTGTCGTATCATGATAAGAATATGTATGTACGTAAGAAAATACAAATTAAAATTTGTTTATTCTTTTTTAAGTAATAATTACAATTTTTTGTATTTTATCTTCTAAAATAATATTTCGCTTTGATAGAGTCTAGTAAGATAATTCAAGTTTTGGTAAATTCTGAAAATGTTAAATGGGATATTTTGTTTAAGCAAAGTTGTAAACTCTTATGCCTTTCTCATATAAAAAAAATAATTCTAGAGTTTTGATAAACTCTAAAATTGTCAAATGGGGTATGTTACTGATAAGTGATAACTATTTTAAGACAGTACTTTTTATGTTTAATATTACAAGTAATATTTTTAGCTTGTCACTTATCTCATGATAAATCCGTCGATAATTCCGTTAGATTCGGTTATACTATTTTGGTCATTTTATTTTATAGTATGTATATTTAGGGAGTCATGTACTACATAATAATATTTTTGTACTAAACTTAAAAATAATTCAAACTTTTAAGAGTGTACAAATGCTATCAATGAATACATCTGTATACCTACACGCTACTTATGTCAGATTAAGTCAGCCCAAGCAGTAATTAATAAGGCATCTGCTCAACTCAAAGATTCCAACGTTTCTGCTTATGGAATTCTTTGTCACCAAAATCCAAATCCTTTAATAGGTACATAGGCAGGCAGTGACGAAACCAAATTAATCGTACACAAAACTGCAACCAAGTCAGAGAATATAGTTCCTAACAACAACAGTATTCATTCAAGTTCAATGGTTTAAAACTTTAAATGAGAACATAAATCTAGGAAACATGATAACAAGGAAAATATAACAAAAATTGACTCTAATAGAAGGGATTTAGTCTTCTATAATATAGTAAATTAAGATTCGAATCTATATTGAGAAAACATATATTCATATTTAAATTCCAAATGAGTGTAGAATATAATTGCCTAAACAAATATGAGAAAAAAAATTTAAAATTATTTCTAGAGGTGTTCACAGTATCATTTGATTAAATCTTTGGAATTTTTTTTAAACCAAACATAATAATAAAGTGGTTCAATTTAAATATAATATCAAATTCAAATTAAAACAAATCAATCACAGTTTAGCTTGAATTGATTTAACCGTTTGTTAATTTTTAAAATTATTTGTAATTTGACAACTAATGAAATAAATTGAAAGAATGTAAAATTTAATTATTAATTGAGAAATATCAAAGTATCAATAATAAAATTTACGTGATTATAAAAATAGTTACAGAAGATCAAACATCATGACAACTAAGTTATAAACTTCTTATAAAAAAATACGTGCATTACAATTTACACATTATTTTATAATTTAACTTAATTAAAAAATGTCTAATATATATGAATCGACATACTATCATCAACAAAACTGAGATATAATTTATGATAATGGGATTTTATATTTGGGTAAAAAAATATAATATGTGATTTGGTATGGTTTGATTTTTATTTTTTACACTAAGAACTGAAATTTAAATCAAATTATAATAAAAATATAATTTTATTAATTTTTTATTTAATCAATTTTTTTAATCTTTTAGTTTGAAGATTAATTTGGTGGTTTAAAATGTTTTAGTTTGATTTTTAAAAAAAACCTTAGTTTTATGCTTTTATTAGAGAGAAAAGAGAAAACCTTAGTAGGGTTTTGTCATCCCTACTACCCAAGGGGGATGGGCAAGAGAGCCGTTAATATGGGACACATCTCAGCCTAAAAGGCATGTGTTTGGTTGTGCATGCATAGCACATAGCTAACACGTGTCGGAACATGGACGAGTAGAGTGCATGATGAGAGAAAACAGTGTTTTTTTTTAGCATCTGCTAGGTCCCACCGAAAGCTTCGCTCATCCTTCGGCGACGCGTATGCAACGCTAATCTTAGTACAAAAAATCGATCATTAATTTCATGCAACCACCAAACAAACAACCTTTGATCTTCCAAGGAATCACCTAAAATATAAATAATAATTAATAAATAATTTTCCCTTTTTTTCTAATTGACTTTTCATTCTCTCTTATTGACCCAATATTCAAAGTAAAATATGCAATTAATTTTCGAGAAGACTATGATATTATTATAGTTGCACATCTAAAATCTAAAATTGTTGAACAAACCAACCGTGTGATGTGAGTTCCTTGAACTAAAATCAAACAGAATACAATACCCTCTCTCTCTTTCTCTTTGTCATGGCATTTCTCTTCTCTTCCCTTTCGTAGGTTCTCTCTCTCTCTCTCTCTTGTAAGATAATTCTTCCCGAATTCCAATCTTGTTCAACCATGAATTCAGCATCTTTATGCCTTTAGCTGTATTATAAATAGCAATATCTATGTACAAAGTTTATGTCTTTTTGTGCAAATTCTGTTTTAGTCTCGTGAAATTAATAAACTTTCTCGGGGTGTTCTGTATTTATGCAGGTTAAAACTTGGAACTGAGTGATTTTTGAATGACCCAACAACTAAGGTTATGATCAGTTGGAAGCGTTGGCAAGAAAGAATACGCAATAGTGGTGTTGTTTATTCATTTTGGTCAAAGAAATAGTATCTGGGTACCCAGGATATTGTAGTTTTAAGATGGGTTATCTCAATTCAGCTTTGTCATCTTCAAGCCAGGTTCATGCTACAGGTGATGCAATTGCGAGTGGTGGGGGTCTAAGGTAAATCCTTTCTCACATTTCCATTATTTATTGGTATTGGTTAGTTTTATTCAGACTTGGTGGTCGTAGTGTTCATTTTCATATTCATAATTCTGTTATTTGTGATTCTTGAATTTATATAGATTTTGTATTTGTGATTCATGAAACTCGTGCAACAAAATTCTTTGATTAGGCCTCTGTTAAACTAGTATGGCCTAGATTAGATATGATGATTTTTTCTCGTGTTATCATATCTGTGTCACAACTGGGACATATGTCTCAGGATGCTTGTCTCTGCTTGATTTTTTCCCCATTTTATATGTGTAGGCTTTATATATTGCTGACCTGATTCATTAATTGATTAGAAAAATACGATGGTACTTCCCAGTTCCCACCCCCATCCCAATTCTCTGGCATTTCCTTTAAAATAGAAAGAAAGAAAAAAACTAAACAATGAGGCTGCATGAAATGATTGTGACACAGTTTGTTTTGATTTGTATTTTTAGTCACAATGGAAAATTCAGCTATGGTTATGCTAGCTCTCCTGGCAAGAGATCTTCAATGGAAGATTTTTATGAGACAAGAATTGATGGTGTTGACGGTGAAGTTGTTGGCCTTTTCGGAGTTTTTGATGGTATATTTATATCTTTCTCTCTTCTTCATCTCCTGGTTGTACACTGATTGGAAAATATGCCAAAATATTGTACGTAGAACTCATGCTATGTATTCTTCTGTTAATATATAGATGCTTGTGTACCTGTGCACTTATATTATACAACAAATTGCTAGTTTGTGTATTTTTGTTCTGCATTTTCAGTCTTACCAGTTTTTGTGCTTCTGTTTTCTCAAATATACATAAATACATGGAGAGAAACTTTTAGATTTGTTTACAGTTGAGGTCTCATCTCACCTTTGAACCCATGTTAATCTGATTGTGTGGACGGTTTGATTAGTCTGTTGGCTGTAGTATTATTTTCTGCACACCATGAAGGAAATCTCCTTGAAGGTTTATGATATACAATCTTCCTTCGGGTGTAATTTCCAGATTCTTCAACCTCCTCTTGAACCCAAATTTTTCTTTGTAGTATTCTTGTTTGTGACTTTAGAACCTTCACATATTCCTCTATGTGAACAATTATGAGCTAAGAGTATTTTTTTGTTTGCCATCAGATATTTTTCCCCATAAAAAATTATTCTTATAGGAATTATTTCCTATTGGTTAAACCTATGCTTGATAAATAGAAGTAGCTGCAAGTTTCTTGTTTATAACTCTTTCCAGGACATGGTGGTGCTCGTGCTGCTGAGTACGTCAAGAAAAACCTGTTTAGTAATTTAATCAGTCACCCAAAATTCATTTCTGACACCAAATCAGCAATAAGTATGTTGTCTCCTACCTGTCAGTTCCAGGTCCTTATGTCTGATGTTCTCCAATTTGCTAAATCCAAAGAATAACTTTTTTTCCTGCCAAAATTTTCTTTCCACAGCTGATGCATATAATCATACCGATTCTGAGTTGCTGAAAGCAGAAAATAGCCATAATAGAGATGCGGGATCAACTGCTTCCACTGCTATTTTAGTTGGTGACCGCTTGCTTGTTGCAAATGTTGGGGATTCCAGAGCTGTTATATGCAGGGGTGGTAATGGTAAGAGTGTTAGCTTTATACATACATGCATCTATACATCTATCTATTTATCTTTAGACATGTGTAGTTAATTATTAACTGCATTGTTATTTAATTTGACTATTGACAGTATTTATTGTATAATTTACAATTCAATTAACTGTGACTTATAATTATACATATTATTATACAGTCATAGTTTATATGTGTGAATGTGCTTATATAATATGAATTTTTTAGGCTCAATTGCACTTTTGGTATCTTAGATATTGCAATTGTGCAATTTCAGTTCCTCAGGTTTCAACTGTGCCAAATTGAATTTTTTAGGTATCACAAATGTGCGATTTTAGTTTCCTATGTTCCAATTGGGTCCTCCAAGTATTACAATTGTACAATTTTAGTCCTCCATCTAAATATTTTATTTCATATATATTAAAAGAATGAGGATGGTCTATGAAATTAAGGGACTAAAGTCGCACAATTGCGATACCGAAGGGACACAATTTGCAATTGGAACCGAGAGGACTAGAATTGTACATTTGCAGTTCCTACGTGACCAAATTGGCACAAATAAAATCTAAGATATTAAAATTGCACAATTATGATATTTGGGGGACCAAAGGTGCAATTAAGCCTTTTTTTTTAAATAGTTATTGAGAATTCTTGTCTATCCTTTTGAGTCTTTGGTAAATGGCTATCTCAATATCATTTATTATTGAGAAAATATGAAGGGCATTCATTTGTTTTTAAGTGTGTAATGTAATGCTAGAATAAAAATGGCATGCATGTATGCATGTATGGCATGTTCTTGTGCATCTACTGTGAGATAGTTGTTTCAACTTTCAACCTTTCTATGTTGAATATTTACTGAATATTATTCTTCCAATTGTGGTTTCCTCTAGCGATTGCTGTTTCTCGAGATCACAAGCCAGACCAAACTGATGAGAGGCAAAGGATTGAAGAAGCAGGAGGCTTTGTTATGTGGGCTGGTAATGTCATCACTCATCATTAACTTTAGTCAGCTTTAGTTTTATTTACTTAATTCAAAAAAAATATATATAATGCTTATCACTATTGATAACATTACATATACAGGAACTTGGAGAGTTGGAGGTGTTCTTGCTGTTTCTCGTGCATTTGGTGATAGACTCCTGAAGCAGTATGTTGTCGCTGATCCAGAAATTCAGGTATGTCTACAATGGTTAGTTACATCCATTCTTGAATATGTTATGTAGTTATGGATTCATCTCAACCTGTGCTCATATAGGGTGCACGGTTCACATTGTGTGCTTACAAGATGATATTAAGCAATCTGATTTATATTTAAATGTTGATTAAAAGTGAGCCAAAGGCATATTTTACTTAAGAAGTAAATATTGTAGACAATGTAGATTGAGCTTCCTACAGTGAGTTTGTGATTGTCATCGTTTCTGGAACCTCTGAATTTTCTGTAATATGAGCAGTCACTGCTTCATCATACTGTTTCACTGACATATATAGGTTGTGGCAATTTCAAACAGATAGATCAATGTGCGCAAAAAATCACAAAGGCGCGCATGATCGATGTGTACTATAACAAATTGTAGAAGACATGTCCGCTGTTCTGACTGATCTTCTCTACTTTTATTGATGTGCCCTTAAATCTTATTTGTCTTTTCTCTTTCTTTTTGTATATTTAAGTTGCATGTTTGTCATTTTGCAGGAAGAAAAAATTGACAGCTCCCTTGAGTTTCTTATTCTGGCCAGTGACGGGCTATGGGATGTTGTCACAAATGAGGTTTGCACTGATGTTCATTTCTTCTCATTGATGACTAAAATGCATCCTTATCTCATAACCACTAAAAGTAGGAGGAAAATGGAGCAAAAAAGATAAACCAAAACCAAAACTCATATATCTGTAAAATACTAAGTTACAAAACAAATAGAGTCAAATGCTAAGAAGTCTTA
The DNA here is from genome assembly GCA_013407115.1 of Glycine latifolia. Classification (NCBI taxonomy): domain Eukaryota; kingdom Viridiplantae; phylum Streptophyta; class Magnoliopsida; order Fabales; family Fabaceae; genus Glycine; species Glycine latifolia. Next base: position 5,107,792 of record CM023946.1, on the reverse strand, counting down.
TTTTTTTCCTACTCATCACCTAAGTTCTTAACTTTCTTCAGGAAGCTGTTGCTATGATTAAACCAATTGAGGATGCCGAGGAGGCAGCAAAGAGGCTGATGCAAGAAGCATCTCAGAGAGGTAGTGCTGACAATATCACATGTGTTGTCGTTCGTTTCTTGATGAACCAAGGTGGATCCAAAGACAAAGAGGTAGTAGCTACTCCTCATAATAGTAGTTCTGCCGGTAAGAATCCTTCAGTAGAAGGTTTGTGTGATAGGTGAGTTGTGGATCCAAAAGATGCTGAGACTTGGTAAAAAATCGGTTTATAGTTTGGTTCCGTGATAAGCAATCTAGTTGTGTTGTACTACATTATGCAAGAATTTGTGATCCTCTTGCATAAAAAAGCTATTAATTAATTTGGTAGCTAGGAAATATGTGTAAGGAGTGTGGCCAGAGTTCTCATTGCACCTGCTTCATGTAAACATGGTTCTTTTATTAGTCCATTTAATTTCTTTCCTTAGGGTTAGTTACTCCAGTGCTATTTGTCTATAGTGAATTGTGGCTTGTATTAAGTGTAATATGTATATATAATGTAAGGAACACTGATTATTTTTCCCCACTAGTAGCTTTGTGAAATTGTGTTTATCCGCTTGTGATGTTAAAACCAACTTTAGAATTTGGATGGACGTGAAAAATATTATATACGATTTGTAATGTAGTCATGAAAAAATAAAAAATAAAAAAATTATAATGATTATGATAGCAAAGACTAACTTACAAAACAAGTCAACGACTGGGAGAATCAGAAAATGGGAGAAGTGCGTGAAAGGAACACGTAAAGTGGTTAATGGTTGAATTCATTTAAGAAAATTCCTACACTTATGTTTGGTTGGACAGAAAGAAAGTCAGGAGAGAAGAGAGGAAAAAAGTTGAAAATTTAAATTGAATGGAAAGTGAAAATATAGGAAACTTTGAATTTTTTATTTGAAAGTTATTTTTTCTTTTTTCGCTTTCTCTTAAATTAAATAGAAGAAAAATAAATAAATTACCTTGTGTTTTTTCTCTCTTATTTCTATTCAACTAAACATTATTAACAAGCAGATAACTCAGACTGTCAATTGAAGCAGATGATAAACAATTGGTCATGATGGAGAATTTCAAAGCACACTAAGAGTTTAAACTTTAAAAAGATTTATAAGCTGTGTTAGTCAACGAATGAAAAACCAAGGAATAGGAGGAAAGAAGCATGATACGAATTTATATTAGTTCGGCCACAAGAAACATTTGATCCTCAAGGAACCAGAGAACTTTATTTATAAACATTGAGTATTAGAATATAAGCGTTCTTTGCTTTATCACAGTAGTAGTTTTCATATAAAACGTTGTTTATATAATTAAAGATCGAAGAGATATATATTGTTCAATTGTCTTCATATAAATTGTTCTTATAAAGTAACTTGGAGAATTTACTAAAATAAGTTATATAGACATATCATAAACTATTTTAATAAAATTTTCAAACATTTATACAATGCTTATATTACAGCATAAGTCCAAATAACTTGTACATAAGCTCTTTCAAATACATCCTAACTCTCAAATAAGTTTATTTTCCCTTTCAACCAATCAAACTCTACAATTTTAATATGATGGAACAGAGAATAATAAGCAGTAGGAGTGGAAAATATTCAAAATAGAGTTATCATACGAATAAATGCGAATGACAACATATTTGCATCAACCTCAATTCCTCATGATGTCGTCAAGTACTGTTTGCCTAGCAGATCCTCCTTAAACTCGTCAAATGTTTAACACAACGGTCACTTTTACAATTTGAAATCAAAGTATGACCTTTGCCATGTCTCCTTGCAAAGACAGTTTCTGCTTTTTGTTCCAAACAGAAATGGGGATAATGAAGAGAAATTAGACAATGAGATATAAGAAAAAAGAAAAAAAAACGCATATTTAATTTTTTCTGTTAATAAAAATTAAAAAACTAACAATTGATCAAATTTATCGATAAAAAAAAAAGAAAAATTAGGTTACAACTTATGAGAGTAGAATCCTGAACTTGTTCACCAGTATATTCTTGAAGATTCATTCAAGAATTTGTTCTGGAAGCTTCTTTTAGCAAAACTTTGCTTCATGCAGATTCAATGGAGTGCATTGTTGCGAAATCGGCAAGTATATCGTTCGTTCAAGTAATAAAGTGATAAAGAAAGATATCGTTCCCACGACGATTGGTGCACTGATTATATTATAACTAATATCTAAAAGTTGGACAATAAATGTTTGGTAAAATAATGATTTGTTTGTTTGAATAAGTAAAGTAAAGACAAAATTAAAACATAAATATTGACTATGAACAATAAAAGGAGTTGTGACAATATAAGGGAAGCGTAGCCAAGGTACTCACACTCGATGTTTCCTTCCAATGAATTCATATTGCTTACTACATTCAATTATCTAAGTTACTTAGCAATTATGTGCATCCTAACTTAGTTACTCACTAATTCCTCAGTGAAATAACCCTTTAACCCGCTTGAAAGTTCTAATCCCTTAGTCACCTTCCTAGGGTTAAGCATTAAGCAACACCTTGAATAAATTACTAACATACATTCCTATTCCTAAGCAATGTAAAGCAAGTTACTTCACTTAGTTCCAAGACTAAAGCCCCAATATTCCTATTGTGAACCCTAGCTCTCAATCCTTCACTAGAATGATCAAATCTAAGAAAGAGATATAGACATTTCAAGCAAAGTGCAGTAAAATAACCTTTGATAAATGAATAATAACATTCAATACATTCTAATGAAAGTTACATCAAGTGCTTGGCCCTAGCTACAAATTAAAACTAGCCAAACCTATTCATGTTTGGCAAGCAACTAACAAAAAGAAACATGTCCAGCTGAAGTACAAAGGAGAAGAAGATGAAGAAGAGTCTCCACTTGAGCCTTCAAATCCCAAGCCCTAGCTAAGCTCTCCAAGCTTTCTCAAACCCTTTCTTTGTGATTTTCGTGCAGCCAGAAGTGTCCTCAACACTGTGAGTTTGAGTATTTATATGGGGGCAAGTGAAAGTCCAAGTCTGCCCTCTATCAGCTTTTAAAATTACACAGATGGTGAACTCCCACGCTGATAGTGTGGGGTTCACGCTGATGGCGTGAAATTCCAGAGCAAAATAGCTTGGTTTCTTCATCTCCACGCTGGTAGCGCCAACCTCACGCTAATGGCGTGGGTTGGCAGTCACTTAAGTGCAATTGGCGTTGAAAGCGTGGCTATGGCGCTGGTGGCGTGGACTTGCAGTTAAAATTCTCCCAATCAATGCACTTGGCGCGGATGGTGTGGACTCCACGCTGCTTGCGCCAAAGCTTTTTCACAAATCATCTATTTTGTTGTATTCCTGCTATTAAATTGCACAAATTAATATAGAGTGTAGCACGGGAAAGATTCACCACAATTTATCACATATATGAGTAATTATGGACTATTTTTGGATGATACTTTGCTTTCAATAGTTTGGAAAGGACTATATGCTAGACGCATATCATGCATCTGACTCTTCCATTTTTGTTCGATTACTCTGTAATTGTAACCATCCTACATTTTTTTGGTCACTAAGAGTCAAGTAAATTAAGCATTTGTGAACAAGAATAATAAGGTTCATTAATCATTAATAATAAAAAATAAAGAGAGAGAGAGAGAGAAAGCTTTGAGGGCTTACGTGAGCATTGGTACGTAGGAGGATGCTGCAGAACTTTGATTATTACGTGTATTAGTGGCTGACTGAATTTACAATTTTACATTAATTCTTTTCTACGTGCATTGATTCACAAATCATGCATGCATTTTTTAATGTATGTGTCCATTTTTTCCTTTAAAAATGAGGATCATAAAATAAAAAAGTTCCACTAGCTGAGCTAGAATAATTAAGTTCTGAAAGTTAATATATATGCTGCATGTCAAACTCATGGCGTGTGTGCATGATTGATTGGCTTGCTTTTAATCAAACTGCTTTATATGATAGTTTGCATGCATTTTGTAAGGATGTCGTAGAACATGAATCACAACAAGAATTGAAACAAATTACGAAGAAAATTATTCTTTTCTTAAATTGCTAAAGATTGCAAACCAAATGAATTCCCAAACACCCCAAAAATTGCGAAAGATTGGAATTAGGATATAGTTAAATAACGAAATAAAGAGAGTAAACTTAATATATGACATTCAATAAAAAGAAAAAGAAAAAATGTACGTATATGCACCACTTAATATGTATAACATGCATGATAATGATATGTCATCTCCTATCCAATAAGAAACTAGCTCATGTGTGAATTAGCATACTCTCATATCCATCGAATAGAGAGTACGAATTATAATGTCACTTACTTCGAGTTGAAATATGGTTAAATGCATGAAATGAAGTGAATGGAGATAAGAGATGGACTCAGAAAACAATATTTCGTCGACAAAGCAACTTATGCTCTTACGCACGAGAGAGAACCAAAGTGTAATCTTCATTGTCCTCATCTCCATAATACAGCAACAAGTACACACAGGAACACTAATGCAAACGAAAATAAAATTCAACAAACAAGAAAAAAGAGAGAAAAATGTTCATCTCCATATCTATCTTTTTTGGTTTAATACTTGCAATTGTAATAAGAATAAATTTTCTTGCCAACTTGCATGTACACTATATAAAATGTATCATATGTATTCATGCCTTGCTTATCAAGTGAAGTACTAGCCAAGAAAGTGAATATTATTAGGTCATGATTTTTATATTACTTTCTGAATAGCTGGAAAAAACATTATAAATTTGAAGTCAACTTAATAAGCTAGGTAGTAAGCATAAATTATTAGCATTATTATCTAAGTTCATTTAATTATATCTTTGACTTTCTATATTAATACTAGGATACAATCCGCGAGTATTCCTGACTAATTTTCAAAACAATTTTTTTGTTGGAAAAAAATTACGAACACGTATGCGTACCAGTTCAAATGCGTAACAATTATCTAATCTTTTTCTTTTTAGAATTTTGAATACTTAATTACCTATTAAAATATCATTTGTGCTTACGTAAACCATACTTCTAAATAATTTTGTTTGGCATAAACATTTCATAAACAACTCAAATGAAAAAAAAATAACTGAAGCTCGTATGTTTTATTTGCACATTAAACCAAAGGTAAGAGATTAATTTTGCATCTAATTAGCTAAAACAATGGTTAAGAATTTCACATGGATCAAAAATTTGTTTTTATTCCCGTCCCAAATAAATGATATTTAGAAAAAATGGATCATTTTTTTAAAATGGTCATATATAGTGAGGTAAGACGTTGTGATTTAAAGGGTAGAGATTCGAAAATGTTGTTTTTGGTTATATTGTAATTTTAGGAAATTTGAAATTAGAATTGTGATTCCAATTCTAAAAGACTTCTAAAAATTTGTATACCAAATCTAAGGACCCATTTCAATTCGAAACTTCCAATTTCATACCCAAATGGCCAAATTTGTATGCTGTACATATTTATTGTCAATTATTTTACGTGGTTAATTAAGTTTCATTAAAATTGATTAGCTAGTTTGCTAAGTCATTAATTACTTTATTGACTCTCGTAGTCTCAATTGTTCCATTGAACTGTCTGTTTTTTTCATCCAAACTATTAATTTGTTGTACGGTTGTATCCACTTTTCACCATTTAATAACTTTAGTTTTTTCTTCGTTTATATTTTGCTCACAAGTAGAGGTGAATATACGGGTCACCCGAATTTGACTAGGCCCAATTTGCGTTGATAGCAAAGTTAACGGATTGAACCAGTCCACATGAAAAATGGGCTCTTATTTTCATAGCCCATAAGCATGCTTTGCGTAGGGCCTTTACTTACTGTATCTCTAATTTTATTTCCTGCACCTCCTAAAAGACTCCAATGGAAAAAATACCCCTACCGAAGCACCCCTATTACGTAATGGCCATTCCTAAAAAGTACATACCCATATTCCAGAATATAATTTTCAAAAATATCATGTTGCCAACATTAACCTTTGCTGGCGATCTTCAAGCTCACACATTTCTTGAGTCTCATCATTGGTTACTAGAAGGGAATCTTTGGTGAGATCTCATGCTACATCATAATCCTATGTTCCTGTGCAAAAATTTATCGACCTCATCAGAAAAACTCTTCTATGGATCTATCTCGGCTGACTCCATCACCTCTAGAGGCTTAACATCGCCAACAATCTCATCCCTGTTGGGAGAGGAAAGGTGAGGGGTATTTTTGTTCATTTAGGGTGTAGAAAAAAAAAAGGTGTAGGAAGCAAAATCCTTTGTGTAGCTTATATAGTTGGATGAAGATCAAACAATTTGAATTTTATATGTATCTTAAATTTGATTTACGAGAAAAGATGTTGATCCAACTGTCATAATTAATTGACTAAGTAAATGTGTTAAATTTCCTACTGCAGCAATCAGGATTCTAGATTAAACTATGGATTTCATGCAACCCATCCTTTTCAAATTGATAAATCTTCGTTGAAGTCACCGGTAGATAATCGTGCTACCTCCTTATCAGTTTGAAAATTAAGTAGTTACTCTGTTTCATAGAAACCTTTTATCTTTGAAATGTGAATATATGATCCCAGCGAAGCGATTCAATTATCAAACATAGGCCTGCATGAGCGTAATTAGCCAACGGAAGAAATAACACCCACATCCAAACAATCAATGAATGTGGAGGTTATTTCTTTTTCGGTCGCGCTAATTGCAAAACAAAGCTAGCCCACCAGATAACCCTAGAGGCTCAACATAATTAATAACCATTATTAGTTGACAAAAAAAATCTAATTGTAACCATTAATTCATTTTGACTCTCACCTTTCCTATCTTGTCCCTCTTTCCTTTTGTTTCTCATATGAAGTCAATGGTACGCTTGAGCTTTTTACACAATTGTAATTCTTGAATTACCACTACTCGATGTTATTGGTGTAGTTTAAACATTCTCCTTTTACCCTTCTTCAATATTCTGTCATGAGTTGCTGCCTCCCAATCCTCTCTTGAACTCCCTTTTAAGGTTAGGAAGTTGCAAATTCTTGTAGCTTTTCTCCTCTCCTTTCAAAACCACTAGCAATTTATTATCCTCATGCAATGGCAATCGCACAATTACGTTCATTTTGCAATTATGGCATTGCTCTTTACAAGGTCATTTTGCTTCGGAAGTCCACTTAGACCAAGTAAATTCTTATAGAATTCAAATTGCTGACCTAATTTAATCCTAATCCACACAATAAAATAAATGTAAACTAAAAAGAAAAGGGAAAGTGAAGGTTGAACGATCCTTTGTATTGTTGGTGTGGCAGGGGTACCTAGCCCTTGGTGCAACATGAGGTGGCTGTTGGTGTAAATGTGGCAATGAAGTTACGATAGTGTGCGTGTGCGTTTTGTTGACGGACAGGGAGAACAAGAATGGAAAAAGTTTCTTATATTATGGGTGCCAAATTTTGAGTGCTGAAACGTGTGGGTGCGCGTGAGTGATTGAGAGCAAGAGAGGACAAAATGGTACTACTGCATGTGTTATTTAGTCAGGCAAAAACAGTGACATGTGTTCATTAATATGTTTGTGTGTGTTGTTAAAATTTGGTGATGGTGCATCCAAAAGAGTGTCAGTGAGTGAGTGAGGAGAATAAGTAAGTGTGTGTCTACTTTCTGTTATTGGAAATCGGATATGTGGGGAGTGTGAATCAAAACAATAATCAAATGGTTACTTGGTTAGGCCATTTTCAATAGAAGATTTTGGATAAAAATTTTAAGTTCAACATCTGTTATTTCAAGATCCAGTAATTAGAAATCTCTTCAAGATTTTTATGTTGAAGGTTTGCTTCTTGTAAAAAAAAAACTGTGAAGATCTATACTTTTAAAAAGAATTCGTTTTTTAGTGTTATAAAGTGTGCATGGGGAAGGAAAGAGGGGAAAAAAGAATAAAGAAAAAAAATGTAACGGTGGTCCATGATAAAAATGTAGTGGGGTTGTATCTTAGGCAACACACTTGTTATAAACTTTTTGAAATTAAAAAATATATAATTAAGTATTTTTCATTTATAAATATTAGAAGGTAGACTCTTTTTGGAGTTTAAAGAAATGATTTAAGACCTCAAAATAAAATTTACCAATTAAGTAACAAATTTAGAAGATCTTATAAGTAATATAATGCAACAGGATCCACAAAAAAGATGATTAAAAATCTAAAATAAAATCTTCTATCAGAGATACCTTTAAATGATTATTAAAAGACACATGATATAAATAAATAAGCTTTATACTCATTATAATGTTAGATATAACACATACATAGATATTATTTTTTTGGTCTCTCTAAAGTTAGAACTCCTTTGGGTATGTTCTCTAGCATGAGCGACATTTATGTACACTAATAAACAAGTTCAAATGAATAAGTTATCAAGTATAACTTTAAAAAAATGTTAGACTTGATAAAGAATATAGCTTAATAAAAGGCATGCTTTTGGTATATATACAAAACAAGAGTGGTACGGTAAGCTTTAAAAAAAAGTTGAACTGATGAAATATTAAGCTGTTAAAATTAGATGGACTTGTGAGAAGATCATCATCAATTAATACGTAACTTTTCATTTTGATTTTATACAAAAATTATTTTTTAACTTCTTCCTTAATAAATTTAATTAGAACAGCGGTTAGAGAATTAGAAATAATTCTGTTAATGAAAAATATATCATTTCATTCAGTAAAAAATGAATATTTCTTGACTTTAAGAGCAATAGTTAGTACAAGTGTAAAAGAAAAGTGCATATATTTTCTAACATGTTTTTTCAAATACTCTTTATTACAAAATTTTATATAAAAAAAAACTCATGAGATAAGAAGTGGAACACACAAATGCTACCTCAAGAACCTTTTTAATCGTTTTACAAAATTAATTAATTAATTAATGGTGTTCTATTAATTTCTTTTTATTTAATTAATTAATACATTTATACTTAAAAGTATATTTTTTAAAGAAAAAAATACAATAGATAATTTAGAAAAACTCTTATTAAAAGAATATGAAAAGCATTTTTCTTAAAAGATTCCTATAAAAATGACCGTAGGTAATATAGCTTTCAAGAACTATTGTGAAGAACATATTAGGGTAAAATAATAAATTCCGTCGAAAAAAGTTAAGAATTTATTGTTTTTTTGTTGACCATTGAATGATTCACTAAAGAATAAATAAGCATATAGACTACTGTAAGTAGTTAGTTTCAATGGACAGAAAGAAGCATCAATGTAGTGGCCGGATTAAAAAAGAACCCTAATATCTCGTAAAATGTGATTTTTAATATAATTTTAGAATGTTAGGTAAAAGGTAGCTTAAAAAAAATCTTTACATTATGATATCATAAAATATTACTCACTTATTTATTTTTTTGGTGACCAAAACCTACGTATTTAAATAGTCTAAACTGATATGTTCATAAAATATTATTAAAAAAAACTTTACAAGATGATATCATACTGCAAATATTACTACAATAGAAAAATATATTTTATTTGTCATACCTTACCAAATAACTATTTTCTTAAACATGATGCCGCGAAAGTCGAAACACACTCGTCACCTACATTTAGTCACCTGACATACAGCCCAACACGGAGATGGAGACACTAATAGTAATAAAAATAACTTTTAAAAAGATGAAAGATAGGATTAAATATAATTTATTATTAAAAAACTCTTAATCACACATTAAGTACCAATAGCATTCCAGATTCTGATACGTCAAATCTGCACACCAGCCATAGCCGAAATCGAAATGCTATTACCATCATCGTTTCCTCAGGTTAAGCAGAAGCTGTCAAAATTCACCCAAAAACAACCAAAGACTACAAAATCGATCCACAGCAAGCTTTTTGGAAACTTTACATTGCATAATTCAAACAAAAAAAAGAGCGTAGTCTATATACAGCAAAAGCAAACATAAGAAAACAAAAAAGTAAGCAACAGCGTCATTCATATTCATATAATGATATATATATATATATATATATATATATATATATATATATGATAACATCATCAGCGAAATCAACACGACGGAACGACGCCGTATCCACCCAGAGGGTCCGCACCAGTGCGTTTAGCAAACCTTCCTTTGATTCTTGGCCTCGTTTCGGCATAAGCTTTTCTCGATGCGTAACGAATGGTCTTCTCGAACTTTCGATTCTTCCTCTTCTCCCTGTACCTCAACACTCTAGCCTCCCTATCCGCCGCCGAGAACTGCGCCGTCACCGTCACCGGTGCCACTTTGCTGTAGCTGCAGTTCGATATCTCCGACATCGTGTTCCCGTCTGGCACAACTCCAACCTCCATCGACGACGAAGATACCTGAAAAGATAAAAAAATAAAAATCCACATGAACAAACAAATTTAGGTTAAGCCGATTCCGAAAAAATAAAAACGTAAGCAAGCAAACAACAACAGTGAGAGATCGTTCTTCTTAGACTTACACTCTGGCTCATCTGAGACTGTGACTGTGAGAGAGTAGTGTTGTACTTGTAACCGTAGGTAAACGGCTCGAAGTTGCTCTGCACCGGAACGACGCCGTCGGCGGTGGGAGAGCTTTTCAGCTCCGCCTTCGGATCCACGGCCGCGTGATCCAGATCTATGTAAGGAACCGGTTCGGTTTCGGAGAACAAGTACTGAGAGGAATTTAGATCTGTCTTCGGATTAGGTAGCAGCCAGGACGCGGCCTCGGCCTCCTCAGTGCTGACGTCAGCGTCAGCGTCGGCGTCGGAGAAGAAGCGGTGGTGGAAGTTGATCGGGGAGGAGGCCTTGACAGAGTGTACGGACTCGAAGAACGGCGTGACGGGGATGCGCTCGTGGCGGCTGGCGAGGGGGTTGGCGGAGTGGATATCGCGGTCGCAAGCGAGGCAAAGCGCGGCGGCGTCGGCCTTGCAGGTCACATGCGCCGGCGCCTGCTCGCACACCTCGCAGAGGGCCACGCGCGGGTGGCGCGACGCGAGCTTGTTGGCGGCATGAACCTTAGAATCACACGCGCCGCAGAGGAACGCCGCGTCGGGGCGGCAGTACAAGGTAGCAGTGGCGGATTTGCATGAGTCGCAGAGCTTGGAAGCCATGGTTGGTGGCTCCCTGTGATTTGTATTTTAGTTTGGTAATGGGGTGTGGTGTGGAAGGGATGAAAGAAAGAAGCGTGATTATGTGAAACAAGTCGAGTCGAGTGAGTCCAATTCTATCTAGTGGGGCCAGGGAGATCTGAAGAGGAACTAATGGCAGAGTGACACATGGATGAGGCTTAGCCGAATACAGGCCCTACAAAAAAAAGTTACGGGTGGGGATGAAATCCAACTCCAAGAAGGCTTGATGGTGAAGGTGCAGTAATGGAGCCTTTTGGGTTTGGACTTTGGACCGTGCGGTGCCAATGCCATCTTCCATCGCCTTCCACGCATCTTCGTTGTCAACATGGACCCCACTTTATGTTTTATGGCTGGGGCTGACACACTTATCGTGCCACCTCCTTCATAGTTTTTTGGCATCTTTATATTATTGTAAAAATTATTATTCCCTCGTACTTTTTATTCTATAAACATTTTTCTAGTATTTACTTCGACCTACAAAAAATAAAATATACTATATAGGCCAACTGTAAGATGCCACGATCGGCGTAGCCGCGTAGGAGTGTCCCGCGCCTATTATTACGTTTACGATTACGAATGTACAAATGCTCCCTCCGATTTGATGGGGTATCTACTAAAAAAGAAAATGGTTTCGTTTTGTGCATTGATTTTGCGTTACTGTTGCTGCACCTTTTATGGTATGTTTAAAAAACGGTTTACTTTTCCCACCTATAAAATCAAGACTAAGGGTTGCACATGTTTTATGTTAATATATATCTTCATTTCAGAGATAAATTGCTTTTATATCAAAATTATGATTTTATCATGAAAAATGATGTATGGACACCATTATGTTGTCATCAAAGTAGAAAAAGAGAGATTATAGTAGATAATATAATGCAATAACGTAGAAGCTATAAAGAAAATAACACATGTTAAATAGAGAGTATATGTGATATACTGATATTGAAGTGTATACATATAATTATCCTTTTATCATTAATCACAAAAAGCAACATTTTGTTACTTTAGTGTTATAAAGTTAATAGGTGTACTGATAAGAATCTTTTTATAATTTAGTAAAATATTATGAAATATGAATTAAATTATGTTTACATGTTATCATTAATTATCAACTTTTATATTATCGTCTAATTCTTGATCATTAAAACATCTTATTGCATTTTTTTCTCTCTACACACGACTTTATTATTATTTTCCTCTTGCTTGATATTCATAAAGACATACAATTATTAATTTATTTTCAAAATTTATGTTAAAATTTTGAATTTTCATATCTCAACTTCGATCACTTCTCTTTTCATCTTAAAATTTATTTATTGGTCATTTAAAATGTGAAATTACTTCTTCAGTTTTTTTTTTATATTTGTTCTTTTCTCTTAAATTTGAATTATTATATTTTTATTTAAATTAAAAAATACAATAAAAATGTTTGGAATAATTGCTAGCTAAATATAACTTGAAGGGGTGGGGAATCTCAAAGTGAAACATAAACAGCACAAATGCAAAAAAATACTTTATATGATGTATTATACTCATTTATCTTATATATTTGTTTGCAAAAAAATCATAATTTTTACACAATTTTCAAATTATATATATTATGTTAACCTTTTAAAGAAAATAATGGATTTTTCAAAAAAATATAATAATTAAAAATAATAATAACATTTTAAGAAAAATAGAACAAAAAATATTTCTTCAAAAGATAAAAAATATAAAAACTTGTCACAAAAGTTTTTTTTCCCCCGAAACTTACCCATAACCTTTTATATTTTTTATTATAATATAAATTTAAAACAAAACTTAAGAATTATAAAGCCTGGAGATGGGCTTAATGAAAGCTGTTTCAGAACTTTTGGTCTCCTTCATTATTAGACAATGTCCAGAAAATTCGGGAAAGTAAAGTAGAGGCTCACAATTTTTTTTGGGTCATTTTGGATCTGAGTAAGTTAACATTTAATAAACTAGTTGAACTTCTAACAAGCCTCGAGTTTGGACTAAAGCTGATAGTGACTGAAAGTCACATGGGCCTCACTTTTTGTGACAATTTTTTGTTTGCTCCATTTTCTTTAAACTTTGCAATCCATCCATCGTATACTCTCAACCCAACGGGATCGACTCGACCCAAACTTAAGTATCATTTTCTTTCCACATATATTTTTCTGACGGCTTCTAAGGTGCACCATTTTTAATAGCCTTCAGATTAATCTAGGGTGTATATTTTTATCACAGGTGATCACAACTGCTGCCTGCTGGTCTTTGTTATGCGACGTCGTCAAAGGCGATTTCCAACACTGGCCCCATTTTATTTTATTTTGCTTCTTTTCCCTCTCTATCGCCTCCGGCGGCACCATTGGCACCGTCAACAATAACAAACAAAAATGCATTTAATTGGGTAATTTCATGAATTGGGGTTCACATAGTGATTTCCTAATGGATTAATTTTTGTACATAAGTTATCAAATTGGTTCACTTTGAATATAAAAAATCCAAGGTAACTTTCATTTCCTTTTAAAATATAGAGATGCATTTAATTGATTTGATACTTACTTTTATGATAGTCATATTCAATTAGATCATTATTTGTCAATTCATTTTACCTCTAAAGAATTAACGTATTTTTGTGATTTAAAGTCGAAGTATGATTTCAACAACTAATTTTACTATTTTATTCTTTTCTAAGTGTATAAAATTATGAAAAATGATTGTTAATTTCATCAGAACATCAATATTATTTAATTAAATATCCATTATCCAATCAAGGGTTAAGTCATCAATCTTAAAAACTAAAGTAAACATTAAAGCGTTGAGAAAACAAAACCAAAGAGATAATACAAAAACATCCAAATACGAGGAAGAAGAACAGAAGAATTGTCCTTAATCCTGATGCTAGAGTTGTCATCTCCCTAGACACAACATAAAAGTCTTATGTAAACAATATGGGCTAATGTAAGTCTAGACCCCAATAAAATAAAAAACATAAAAAATGATAAAAATTACCACAGGTGTCATTTCACAGATAAACTTTGTTTTATGGACTTTCTATAATTTTGTTGCCAAGTATTTTGACAAGCTGCAAAATGATTTACGGGTAATAGGGAATTCACTAGCTACCTGTGATCTTTGCTATCTTGTCTCAAGAAGCATTGCATATTGATTCACGAGCAGCTGAGAATTTAAAGGCTGATCGTGAACCTTCTTGTCCTGTCACAAAAAATTATTTTGTAGTTATTTTATTTTAATTCCTTGCATCCAAGCTCCCATTGATTTTTAAGAAATACTTATTGCTCTAAAGCACACGAATCTCCTAAAACCAAAACAAGAACCCAAATCGTGACAAATTCCAAAGGAAAGAAAAACATTGAAGTTAACTATAATTCAACCTATACGAAGTGGAAACATGTAATTTATCCTAACCAAAATGCTATACGACATGAATGCGTCAGCAAGTAACAATTTTGTAATGTAAGCATTATACATGTATAATTATTATAACAATTGTAAACTGATTTAAACTTTTTTTTTTTCGAAAAATAATAAACAAGAGTACAAACAATTTTATATGCCCTAATCCTATAAAATACGATAGCCTGGTTAGGTGGAATTTAGCAGCCGATTGTACTCGTGCCTTTAGTTTGAGACAAATGACAATAGTATCGAATCTATTCAGTAATATTGTTAGTGACCATGGTACAATTCAAGCATAAAAACATCGTTTCCGTTGTTTATAAGTCATGTCGACAGACAGTATACTCTATACTTTTATTAATTCCATGGCCATCTATGTTGCCTACCTTCATTTCATATAGACATATTATTATATTAAGGCAACGGCATATATATTACCAGAGTACGTGCAATGCTTCAGCTAGCATATTCCCATAGCAGTTTATATACTCCATATATCCCATCTTTATAATTAATCCTTGTTTTCTTCCTGCGCGCATAAACACAACCCAAATAAGAGGTCTAGTATTAGGCAATAATGGGAAAATGAAAAAAATGTTGTCGAAAAGGCTAGCCAAAGCCACGGATTAGAAGCACTGTTGGTCTGTTGCAGTATTTCTATCTTTTTCCATTTATCTTTAGAAGGATACATTTTCTCCGTTCAGTAAAAAATAAAATTGAAGGATGCATTTTTACCCAATCCGATTAGAAGTGAAATGGAACTATGGAAGGTGGGTAGAAGGCATATATATCTACATGTGTTATAAAGGTTGAATAAGTTTATTTTCCCTCAAAGGGCTAAAATCTCTTTTCAGCATAACTTCATTCAATCTTATCATGATAATCAATGAATATACATAAGTTTATATTTCTTGCCAGGTGGTTACAGATAACAGTCACTGTGATGACAAAAGCAAAAATGAAAGAACAAATATTTCTAGAATTTAATCTTTATACACTGAATGTAATTTTAATTTATCGATCAATTATACATCATCGTTAATATGATTATATAGTAATAATAATTATCATAAAAGTAATTTTTTTATCATATATAATCACTTGTAATTACGATAATATTACATGCTAATTATACAAAACTATTTTTTCTCAAATGTTGCATTTTGGGATTCGAATTTTGATCAAAGCTAGCAAAATTTAATCGTGGGTTACTTTCCCGCTTGGGTCAAAATTATTCATCTGTTTTTTTTTAATTCACTTCTTGCTTTTAACTCAAAGACTTATTTATGTATTTTATTTTTTTATTTAAATATGTGTTTTATTTATTTTTTAATTTTTTAAATAGTACTATTAATAAAAAATATAAAAAATAGCATAAAAATAATATAAAAAATATTTATTTATGTCTATATTTCATTTATTTAGTTAATTTTTTAAGAGAAAAGGATTAGTTTAATTTTTTTTTAAAAAAAAGTCACCACGTAAACCAACGTTATCTACGTAGATTTTATTTTTTAAAGAAATAATTTGAAATATGACCAATTGAAAATTGTCATGTGACTTAACTATTGTGAGGTGTCGTGACAAAAATAGTCTCATTTTTGTAAAATGTTTCAAAATAAATGTGCATAATCTTCGGTTTATATAATGTGAACTCCAACGTACAATAATATATAGTTGTATTGTATCTAAATGTTGCTTCAGTCTCTAATTTAATGTTAAAAAATTAATTTTAAGTTTAAAATTAACTTTTAATATGTTTTCATATATTTTATTTTTATGTTCGATAAGATTATTTAGAATTGATTTTAAGTTAAAATAATTTTAATAGCGTTTGCATCATGTAAAAAAAATTAAACTAAATTTTACTCATAATTTAATTTTATAATAAAAATTTAAACAAATTATAAAATTATATAATTTCAAAATCAATTTTATCAAATTCATCCAAGCACTCATTTACAAGATACAAACTTGTGTTCACACTTTTTTTATATATATTTATACACTTTATTAATATTTTTATTTTTCCTTTTCCCTTTCTTATTACATTATACTCTCTCTTATCTCAAGTAGAAAAAAATGATACATTAATTAAGAAAATTGTTTAATCACATTTAATTACATCAATTTTAATTAAAAAATATATTTCTTCTAACTTACCATTCTTTATTGGAATTTGATATTAAGAATAAGAAAAAATTTATTAAAACTAATATATCAATTAAATGAATGATATTTTAAAGATAATAATATTAAATAAGATAAAATTAATTTAAAAAGTTGTATTTAAAATTAATAAAATTTATGTTTTTCTTCTTATATTTAAGACAGTACCATCTTGATTGGTTGTAAAATAAAAACATAGTCCCATTCTAGATGTAAAATAACACTCAAGTGTTTGTAGATTATTTTCTCTTCCTCTATAAAATAACCTAAACATTGTAATTGTGTGATGGGAAACTACACACGCCCTGCACAGTTTTGAAATGAACTGCAGGATTGGAAACAACATTGTAATTGTGGGATCCATTCGCAGCCTGATGCATTAACAAAAAAAAAATGTAGCAGTGACTGACATATAAGACTCTGCAAATTCCCTTGGATGGAAACACAATCCCCTCATCTCATTTCTAATTCATCTCGCTTAAATTTACAATTTCCGAACACCAATAGAATACAAACCAAGAAGATTGAAAACCAAGGAAAAGAAAAAGAAAGAAGAGGGAAAGGTAATGCTTGGAAACAGAGAAAGATGCTCCCCTGCTTCTCAAATCTATCCTACGATATAGAATCATAGAATTACAAACCAAATGACATCTTATTGTCGTGGCTAGCTCTGTTGTTGCGGAGACGTAGGTTGTTCAACATGGTTTTTCTCTGATTTCCCAGAAGTCACATGGTTTTCGAGGTTTTCCTCAAAATGGGTGGGAACACCATGAGTGACAGAGGAGGCTTTCGGGGTGGCCAAGAATGTGGGTCTGTCATCTCCGGCCATAATGACGAGAATCTTCTCCTCGTACACCTTAACTGATTCCTTGTTTGCAGAGTCACCCTGTTTCTCACCACCAACAACACTTTCCAAGCCCCTTTCGGCGTTTTCTTCGTTCTGTAACTGACCAGAAAGTTTCCAGTAGGAGCAGGCTAAGATCAAAAGCGCAAAGGCTATGAGACCGAGCATCGTAGCCAGTCCTCCAAACAGGTACGGAACCGGAGAGTGCCATGTCGAGGAGTGCTGAGAAGGACTTGTTGTTAATGTTGACGTGGTGGTTGTGGGTGCTATTGTAGTTGAGGTTGTTGTGGGGATGGTTCTCATTTTGTTTCAGCCTAGAAAGTTGAACAGTGTGTTTGTGTGGGTTTTGGTGTTGGGGGTAGAGGTAGGTGTTGGGTAGAGAGAAACTAGGTTTAGCTTGTAAGGGAAGAAGTGGGTTGGCGGGGTATTTATAAAGCGGGGAAGATGGAAATCAAGAGAAATTAAAGTGGGTTATTTGCCTTCTGTTTTGCGTCACGGTTTTGGCCTGTTTTGTTGTTGCAACATATAATTTGCAGGGTAAGGTGGTACTGTGGTAGGGTGCCCCTTAACTCTTTATTGTATTGACCAATTTCATCTAATACATAGTGTTATTAACCCTCTTTTTATTCATTTTTTTTAAATCTTCTTATAAATTGAAAATTTCAGTTATATGATTATATAAAAATTAATTGGAATCATAAATAAACACAATAATAATTTGGTATTATGTAAACTCGTTAGATGTAATGCATACAAATCAACTTATATGTAAACTCATTTTTAAAAATAAATATGTATTTTATGACATTTTAAAATCATTTAGTAATGATTTTGAACCTTCACAAAGTATTATTTTTTATAATTTAGATTGAAAGACTAAATTAAATGGATTAAAAAAATTATAGAACTAAGTTGAACAAAAAAATTAAATCTAAAAAATAAACTAAAAGATTTAAAAATTAATTTATCCAACTAAACAATAGTATGCCATGAGGGATCATTCGATCATGCAATAATTTTTCTTTATTAGACATGGTTTTGTTTATGAGAATTTTTGTGTTTTGTGTAGAATTTGAATAAAATATGAGTATTATAAATCTACTCATATCATGTTTAATTCTTATGAAAAGTAAATAACTACAGGCCCCTCAGTCCGGACTGATTCTTTCGTCCCCCAATAATTGAGAACGGAAGGACAATGGAAAGAAAACTTAAGTACTAATATAATTTTTAGATGATTTTGATACTACTTTTCAATTAAATGTGAAGGTTCATTTTAATATTTATTGTTGACTTTAAATTGTGCGAGTTCTTAAGATGAAATCTCAATTTTTTAAAGAAAACTTAATTTCAATTAAATTTAAGGTTCATTTTAGAAAACTTTTTTTCCCCCAAAAAATGAGCCTGGTTGAGTTTGCTTTTTCCTCCTTAAGACATGCTATTTCAAATGACTCACTTTGACACCTTTGTTCCATTAGGGCCATTAGGTCAACCGATTCCTTCACCTTTGATCGTTGCATATTTTAACTTGTTCATTTTGATGGAAAACTAACTAAACCCTTCAACCGAACCATTCAAATTGTCGACTTTGGTTCCTACATTATAAGCTACAATACAAAATCTTAGGATGGTCCTCTGTTGATTGTCGTCGTAGACTTTCTGTTCACAGAATCAATGTCGTTGTTTTCTCATGACAGTAGAGTGGGGACCTTTAGCTTGATTCATAGACGGAGAACTGAGAGAAGTAAAGGTCATACATAATAATAATTGAATAATATATATAACCTGTACCAGATGAGAGGTGGAAGAAAAAATATTTCATTTTCGAGTACTAATTAGTTAATAACTTATGTATAAATGAGTTACGAGTATTTTTTTTGTTTAGATCACATATATTATATACGGTAAAACTTTTTATTTAACGCAAGTATATATTCATAACTCAAACTCCAATATGAATGAACTAGGCGTTTGATAGTTAACGAGTTACGACTATGAATGAACTCATTAATTAATTGGAAAAAAATTGTCCGGTACCGTATTTACCATATGATGAACATTCTATTTATGTTGAAGCTCTATTAGTTACTGTAACTTAGAATTATCTTTGCACAGAGATAGAGAGGGAGGACGGAGAACACGCATTACAGCAGATGTTTGTGCTAGACGGAGACAGGGTGCACGATGTCATTTGGAGAGTACGATTTGCACTTTTTTTATTTTTAAAATTGTGGGGTTTATAAAAAGAATAATTAGCTATTGATGATATTGCTTTATAGATACTGTGGTAGTATTTAATCTCCTCCACTAGACCACAAATAATGCATCTAGAATGGCATATCTCAAGCGGGATGATGTAATATTTTTCAAGTTTAATCGAAGATAAAAATGGAAGGTTAAAGAAAAAACTCTTATCCATTTGAGGAGAGCCACCTTCCATTGTGGGTTTTTTTTTTTTTGGCTTTTGGGTTCCCATCTAAAGCCACAGTGAAAGCGCACTATGTGCTGTATGATGAGATGTTGGTATAATGAAAGTAGCCACAATCATCAACGAGGGATAAAAGAGAATAAGCAATGTGGGCAAAGTGGAAACAAAGCTGCTGCGGTTTTCCTTTAGTTTTATCATTTGCATTTCTGTTTTGATTTTTTTGTATGATGAATTTAAGGGTCTTTATCAATTATCACCATTGTTCTAACTATTGAGCACAGGAAAGCACCCATGTTACTATTGATTATTCACTCTTTGTTCCAGTGTAGCGATGGAATTTGGGACTAGGTGCAATTGGTTGTGATTTCCTTTGGTATAAGTAGGGGTGTAAAAATTAGTTGGATAAAAAAATTGAGTCGAATTGATTTGTAATTGTTTTAATTGGATTGATTTTATCTTCAAATAGTTGAACTGATTTGGAAACTAATTTAGAAGTGAATTGATTTAAAAAAAATGGTTCTAAACCAAATTATTTTTTAAGTAATTTTAAATTGGTTTTAAGAGTTGGATCAGTTTTAAACTAATATTGAACCATTTTTTCCTATAAAAATTTTCAAGTGAAAATCAGTCAATTATGTAGAAAAAATTTGATTAACCGAGTTGGTTTATAAAACAATCTACTTCTTTTTTTCTTGAATTAGTCCTGGTTAAAACTAATTCGATTTTGATTCGATTACAATTCAATTTGATCTAAACCCATTTTTTTTCACACCCCATGTCCCATGTGCACGTGCGGATGTGCTTGAGGAGTATATTCCTGTGAATTATCCCATGTGATGTACTAACACCCAATTGATGCATGGTTCGACACTCTACATAGCACATTGCTTCATTGCAAATAGGGTGTTTATAGGTACGGGTCACCATCAAACCCGAATTGATCTAAATTGATCCGGTTAGTTTGGGTTGGATCATTTATGTATTTGGGTCAAAACTAAACCAAACCGAATCGATCAAAACCGTTCATGTACTGGTTTGGTCACAAGTTTAAATCTATAGATCCGATCAAAATCGAACTAAATCGATCAAAATTCTTAGAATTGTTTGGTTTGACTTTAAATACTATTAATATTAGACTCTAAGTGTTAGAACTGCAAATGTTTATAATATTAACATATCATATTTTGTTCATTTGTTTCAGCAAATCTGGTTGTAACAAATCTATTTGCACCAAAACTTATTGCAAGAAATTAGTTTGTAGAAAATAATGGTGATTCAGACTATTATAGTAAATATCTTTAAAAATATTTTGTTTTGATTTGTATTAATCTATTTTAGAATATTATGTTGATGGTATTAAATGAATCAATTTTACTACTTTCAGACATTTGATAATATTGTGTTAGGGTAAATAATCATTTTCATCCCTGAATGTGTAGAGTTCTGACAAATTCATCATTGAAAGATGAAAATTCAAATTGTAATCCCCAAAAATTAAAAAAGCACAACAGATTTCATTCATCCATTACCATTAATGAAAAGAGCTTTATGTGAAACAGATGAACAAAAATGTCACAAAAATGATTACCAACATGATTGTTGAATAAATTTTACCAAAATGTAGTAAGTTTCTATTGGACCAAAATGTCAGTAAATTTTTGTTGAACCAAAATATCCTATGATACTATTTTGTTCCAACAATGTGTCAATGATCTCAAAAGTTGAGAAGACAAACAAATAGTTGCAATAAATATGCAATGTATGTAAATGGATATAATAAAATTTGAATTTTTATCTATCGGAACGAATTTGTCAGCGCTTTACACATTCAAGGACAAAAATGACTATTTACCCTAATTTGCATTTTACCCTTATATGAAACAAAATTTGGGATCTGACAAATTTGTCAAATGAAAACTTAGTGACATTTTGTTCAAATGGAAATTTACTGACATTTTGATCCAATTTATTCTGCAACTATGTTGACAATCATTTTTGTGACACTTTTTGTCCTTTTGTACCACATAGGTTCTTTCATTAACGGTAAAGTACGAAAATTAATGGATGAATAGATTTGTCGTACTTTTTTCACTTCGAGAACTAAAATTTGAATTTTTATATTTCGAAGACAAATTTGTTAATTATATTAGATATTTAAATAAATCATAATATAAAATAATAGTTTAAAAAAAATTTAAATAAATAATCCGTTGATCCAAACTAAACCGTTTATGAATGAGTTAGATTTAATTGAGTTTCAATTTTTTTTTCAAAATTAAATTAAACCGATCAAATTTAATTAAATTAAATTCTAAATTTAATCTAAAACTGATCCAAACCCATCCATAAACTTCCCTAATTACAAATTCCCCATTGGTTTTTGATATGCAATCGCTCGGGTATGCCTGATGAGACAGATGCACGAGAATATATCAAAGTAAAATAAGTAACAGTTGCAACGGTGAATGCACATGCGTTTGCGTCTTTATGCATCAAAGTTTCTCCTTAGTCCTTACATTCATTTTTTCTAACTGCCATAAGTTGGTTCGCCTGTTTAAATGTTGGATTAAATAGAAGAAAAAGTTTTGTATATCTGGCTCATGACAAAGGGAAAAAACAAAGTTTTATGTAAAGGAAAGAAAGAAATTAAATTTCATGTAGATGGCCTCGTTTGGTTAAGATAA
Source organism: Glycine latifolia (assembly GCA_013407115.1). Classification (NCBI taxonomy): domain Eukaryota; kingdom Viridiplantae; phylum Streptophyta; class Magnoliopsida; order Fabales; family Fabaceae; genus Glycine; species Glycine latifolia. The sequence goes on along the minus strand of CM023946.1, from coordinate 5,085,099 downwards.
TAATGCCCTACAATAAATATATATTTTTTATATTCCCCATTTTCATATTTCTTTTGAAAGAATTTCTCCTTCCCTTAATTTGATTTTAAATGAAGTCAAAATCGCCATCGTACAAAGCTGTGACTGACTAGTTCAAAAGCTTTCCTATGGAGCGGCTCTCACTCTTTACTCGTGAATTCAGTTGGTCATTGGTTGTTGAAGTCAATCACAACACAGCAATACTACGAATGCGGTAGGTTTAGTTCTTCCCATGGTCTCCATAAAAGGGAGGGACAAGTTTGACGTTAAAAAGATAAAAATAAAATAAAATCAATATCTCATTATAAAAATAAATTAAATCCAGATAAAAATAAAATTGTTTTCTTCCAACACACAGTTATAAAAAAATATTGTGCTTTTTATTCTCTGCCATTGATTTAGATCATTAAACTTAAAAAAAGGTCAAATTTTTTTAACGGCTAAAAAATGTTAAACATTTTATAGGGATTAAAACGAAATTAAAAACAAAATTTTGGCAATTTTAAAGCCAAAAAAAAAAAAAACATCACGTGATTCAACAACAGTGGTTTTTGTGGCATGTCACGTTACATGCCCACATTATCATTTAATGGTTCAAGTTAGCAGCAAAAATTAAAACAGAACCAATAAATTTACGGGGGACCAAAACTGATAAAAGTATTTTAAAGGAATTAAAAGTAAAAAACCCATATAAAATAAGGAACTAAAAAAAGGCGATCACAATTTTGTAACAAAATGGCAGCACAATTTTGTGCCCGCTGCGCTTTAATTTGTACGTCTCCATTATTAGTGAGCATATTTGTAAATGTGTCAGGTGCTGTAGTCCTAATTGCAATCATGGGTTCTAATATCATGGTGGTGCCATGGACCCAAATTGTGCACTACTGCACTCATTGCACAATCAGCCATCGTATCTGTAAGCCCCTGTATTTGTTTTTGTTTAGACTAAATTTCATATTTTTCAATTTTTTCTTTTGTTTTGTCTGAATAGTTTTTGCTAGGTATACCCTTTTGGCTATAAAAGATCACGAGACAAAAATATCAAATAAATAGTTTGTTATTTTATATAACTCCATCCATAGGGATATAAGTGCGAAACTTTAATCTTCTTGTCTAGGCTATGTATATGAAGTCCCACTATTCTTTGTTATTAGACACGGTATAGATGAAATGAAGTCACTTCACGGTATAGATGAAACTTTAATCTTCTTGTCTAGGCTATGTATAGATGAAATGAAGTTGCGGTGGCGTGATATTGGACATGTAAGTATATTCATTCTGGTTAATGGTATCTTCAGGGTCACATGGTGAGTCAAATTAAACGGGCTAATTAAGGAGGGTTTTGAATTTTGTGTGCATTTTTGTCTTTGCCCAACTTAGATCTGAGAATAGAAATTAGCATATTCTTATTTGTGATGTGAGCATGTCTCTACTTGTAGCTATTTTCCTTCATCCCGTTCAACTATCTAAGTTGTGTCTTGGTGGTACCATGGAGAAATATTCTTCAATGGTAGTAATAATTAACAAAGTGATGGTATGATTTACAAATAACAATGCTTCGAATTTAATCTTATAAAACGGATGTGGAAGGTTTGAATTGTTATCCACTTATATATTTTATTTCAGGATTATTTTTAACAAATGTTTGATTTATCACACTTTTTATTTGTTCATGATCACCTGTCCTAATATAAGACTTCAATAAATATCTCTTTAATATGTAATCAACGGTATAATTTATAAGTCTGTGCTCAAATATGAAAGAGGTATTTATAAATAGATTAGTGCTTTCAGAGATTAGTTTTTGATTTTTTAATAAACTACACCCTTGATTAAAAAAAAATACTACTATAATCATTATATATATGTTGTAAATGGGGAAGAAAAAAAACAGAAAGAAACTGATTGAAGGTTTTTTTTTTACAAAAGAGCAGATTGCCCGTGAGAAAGTGCAAGTCATGGATGTCTAATCGCCGGGATGCATATCCCCATCAAGAAGTTAATTGTCCATGGCCATATATATATATATGTGTGTGTGAGTGCATAGTCTGTCCCACACTTTCATCATCCTCCTCCAACTCAACAACAAACGTACGGATGCAAAGGACTTATCGTAACAGCTTCAATGTCCTTATTTGCTTATAGGACATATGCATGTACAAAATTATCTTATTTTGAAGTTTAAAAAAAGTATATTTTTTTATAAAAATAAATTAAATAAAATTAGATTTAAATAAATGATTATTCTTTTACGGACCTTAGACAATTTTAAAAAAAAGAAATCTAAAAAATAACCCAAAACCAAATCTTGGTAGCCTGCAGCCCTATACCACATTTCATGTAGCATCAGTTAGGTAGGAGGTATACGTCTTCTTCAACCTTGTAAATGTTTGTGGAACATGCATGCAACTACAAGGAATTAATACATGTATGTTGGCTTTGTTGTTGACTTAAAGAACAAGCACAAAATTTTGATACAATAATATATGTATTGATTTTTTTTTTCTATAAAAGTTGGGAAAACAATATAAAACATCACTTATCAAGATGCTGATTTTAATTACCGAGATGAAACTAAAGATGGCATATAAAAATAATGATAATTTTGTCTTTTAAGTTTTAAATTTAACAAGGTACCTCTCTCTCCTTTTCTTCCTGATTTGAAGAGAAGAAAAAATGCATAACCCCACGTGATTTTTCTTCTTCTTAGTTTCCAAACAATGAAAGAAAGCATTTTGTTGTGTTTTCCATTGCTCTCTCTTACTTCCTTTCCTTTTCCTCTCTTCCAGAAAAAAAAATTGTGTTAGCCTTTATAAAATGTGGGAACTTCATTTTAGAACATAACGGTCGTGCATATTAATTGATTATAAAATTAACTGGAGATAACAACTTTATAAATTCTTTTTTGAGGGAACTTTATACTTAGTTAAACATATGCTTGTAATTTACCAAAATCTCAACTGTTCATATTGTAGTTAATGGTTATATATAATCATACTTTATATCCTTTAAAATACACTTCATGTCAGATAAGCGAAATCAAATATTGTTAACTTTTTCTTTAAAAAAAAAGAAGAGAAAAGAATCTAGATAGATTCAAAATAGACAGGAAGTTCCAATTTCTCTGCATTATAATTAGTAGAAATAATTTAGTTCCTCCTAAGATAATTCCAGTTATTATTTATTAGTAGAATATTGTTTCTCAGTACCCGATTAATTAAAGTAAAAACTTCTTTATAGATTTGAAGGCGTGAAGCATATGTTCTGCTTGCACGTACCCCCAGCTTTCAATTTGTTTTTACTTTAATATACTTAATTAACGTATAGTATCTCTCTTTTTATTCAGCAAAAAAAAAAAAACTCTCTTTTGTCAATTTATAAATTTTAGTCCTTTGCGCGTTTGTTTTTCATATTTATTTTCGACTGGTCTTTTCCATAAAATTAACAATTCCGATTGGATCGTTGGTTGTTTCCTTACCCCCTGATTAATTTCAACTTCATATAAATTCTTTCTGGCAAAAATATGCTGTTGACAATTTTCCTCTTCTTATCTCCAAAGAACATAATCTTTCTTTAGTTCATCATGGAATTCAGTAGTTGAGTCTTTTCAGCATATTGACACACCTGACCCGTAATTGTTTAAGCAAAGATTTATTTTTTAACATATATGAATATAAATATAATCACATAACCTCAATATTTTAATTTTAGTATAGAAGCTTCAATTATTCTTTCCTCCTTGTGACGCAGCTGATTCCATATTCTATCTACCTTGATTGACTAGTGTTCATAATATTTTATAAGTAGTCTTTTTTGAGACTTTAAAAATTAACTCTGATTGTTAATAGAATTGATGAGTCCCTATAAATCAATAGGATATTTTTTTGAGCGTATTTTATCTTCATTCATATATTTTTTGGAAAACTTTCTATAAAATCATATATCTCATAATTACTCCAAACTAAATACATTTAATTGTAAAATTTTTAAGTTATAAATTATCAAAAAGTAAATTATTTTGTGGATATAAGTAGTATTAATTAATTTTTTAAAGTCATTATCAATTATGTAATATCATATTTGTATAGTCTATGAATCTCTCTCTTTCTTTTTTATATGATTCTTATGAAGTGTTACATCTTTTCTTTGTATAGCAAACCGTAGTCGAATAATATAGAGAACAAAATGGGAACAACTTTTGCCTTTGGCAATTGGCATCATGTAATGTCCACCTTGATGCTTCATTTTTTCCTGATTTATTACATCGAAATATATTCTTTACTCATTCCTAACTTTTGATTCTTCAATTTATTAGAGTAACTTTTATTCGTACTGATTCATGCTGATAAGTGACAAACCATCAATTTATATATGTACTTAAATATGTACTCAATCATTATGAGCTAATCCATCTCAAATCTCTCTCTTTTGAGCTATTTTATTGGATTATGCTCTTAATCACCCATTAAACATAAGCCCACGTAATTAGAAAGGGACATTATCATTAACCACTAGAATATAAAACCCCCATATTATCTAGCTAAAAGAAAAAGGGAAAAATCCACTAAGCAAGCTGATATCTAGTGGTAGAACCACTGCATCAATATCTAGCCAAATACTAACTATATATGAAGATATTTGAATTTGTATGATACCTGGTAAATGGTAATAGGAGAAAAAATAATTAGTACGAAAAGTCTGTTACAAAAATGTTGGAATTTTAATGCTGCGAAATTCAGCAATGCTATACAGTACAAAACGAAATCAGCTGGGAGAATTTTTTTTTATTGACTTTTATAATAAAATAGAGAAAAAATAATCGTCACATGAAAGGGAGTTCGGCCGTGTATTTTGGTTTTCGTCCTTGTATTTCACATTATCTAGTATGGAAAAAACTAAACCTACAAATAAATTTTTAGATAATTTTGGATTATCATTTATTTATGATCTCGGTCAATTTTTATCTAACACAGAGATAAACAATGAAATTGATATACAAATAATGTAATGAAAATAAAATAGATAAAAGTAAAGTAGAAGATACACTACAAAAAAAATCGATATTTCCGACGGACAAATTCCGTCGCAAATTGCATATTTCCGTCGGTAACAGCATATTTCCGACGGACAGAAAACGGTCGGTAAAAGGGGCGTAGGAAAGGCATTCGACGGATTGTAGTCCGTCGGTAATTACCGACGGAAATATCCGTCCGTCGGAAATACATGTACAAGCGTTTTCTACATCGACACCTTCTAAGACGATTTTTAAAATAACCGTCTTAGAATGTCTTTTAAAAAAAAAAAAGAAATTGCATTGTTTTCATTCAATGCTTATACCAATTCTTTATGCTTACACACATTCAATGTCTATTAACTATATTTTTAATTTACAAAATCAACAAAGCAATCCAATATAATCAAGGTTACACAACTAATCAAAATCAACAAAAGTTATTACAAAGAAACACAATATAAACATTCTTACAAACAAAGCAATCCAATATATGCGGGGGAAGGGATTGAATACAGAATGAACCATAGGGATTGATCCACTCCATTTATTTAAACTTCTAAATGTAATTTTATTTCATTAGATGCATACGAGTCTGGACTTTTTCCACCTTCCAAGCTACATTTATTTCAACTTCTAAATGACTGGGCAAGCTATATCATTAATATTTGTCAAGGGATTTCCACATCCAGTACACTCACTCAACTCTGTTTATATATACTTCCATGTCAATTTGTCAACGGATTTCCACATCATTTCCAGTACATAAATGATTCCACCTTCATAATGAGGGATGAAGGGCAAGAATGTGAAGAATACCTTGCTGAAGTAACGAGGGATGAAGGGAAATGATTCCACCTTCAGTACATCGCACATACCATAGAAGTATAATAAATTCATTAAGACCTGCATCAATGGATATAAAAAACCTTCATTACAAGGGCAACAAATTTTCTTCTTTTTATTGCTTTAATACTTCCAAGGTTTAGTAAAACTATTTACAACATGGTTTTTTAACTATTTTTTAATAGTCTCTCCTAATATTTCCTTGGCTTTTATATTAAATATGAAATGAATACATTTAAAATAAAATTGAATGACATAAAATGTGACTTCTAATTTCATTCCGCTCAAGCTGAATTAAACTGAAGGTTATAAAAAAACTGCCATAACAAATGTATCAAAAAAATATTTTTTTATATTATTATAATTAGAATTAATAATAAATAAATATTTTTAGAAAAATGCACATATTATAAAAAGGAAGATACCAGCAAGCATAGGCTGGCTTGACATAAAAAGGAAGCAGAGAAAATCCCAATACCATACCTTACTAACAACGACATAAGTCCAGTATACACAAGTAAAGTTTGGAAAGTTGAGCCAATATATAATTATAGCCCCCTGGAGTAGAGAATCATACGTATAATTATCTCTTCCCAAAGAGTCACCAGTTAGCTCAACTAAGCCAACCTGACTCCAAACTTATATTAGTATTAAATTTATATCCTAAGCCAATTAAAACTTCAAATATTAGTTTACTTCTAGAATCCAAGTATCAGTTTGTTATATGATGTGGTTTAATTTTTAAAAAAAAAAGAAAGTTAAAAAAAGAAAGAGAGAGAACAGAATCTGTAATACAGTAATAGAAAAATAAGTAGACATAAGTAGTGGTTTATCAGATTCACATTGAAACATGGCTGTTAAAGAATGCAATTATGCAGTCTTGGATAGAAACCAGCTATCATAAGTAAAAAAACACCTTGTATTTATTTCTTCTAATAGCTAACATAAGGTATTTGTATTCATGAGCATACAATTGCCAATTCCCACCAAATTATAATTTTTCACTTATAAGAAATATGATTTTCAAGTAATAAAAGGAAAGAATAGCTATAGACCTCAAATCCATTAGGAAAAGTAGCAGTTTGCAAAGGCTTTTTCTCCAATGAGCCTTGGGGAGTGTTATCTGAAGAAGCTGCAACATCATAAATAATTGTAAGGTCAAGGTTTACGAATGTTAAAATAGATCAATACAAGAAAAAAAAAGATGTTTTTTTTCCGTTACTCATTCCATCCTCCATAATTTATGGGTTCCAAACAAAGTTCAAACAAAGCAGTAATGTTTCAGATTTAAGTTTGTGCAAATAAATAAAAAATAGATGTTCAGGAAACTTTAACTTCTTAAACAAGTTCACCTATCAACTCAACTCAGAAAAATCTAAAACAAAAATAGCTATTGCATATTATGCTTTGATTAACGGGAAGATCGAGTACATCAGAATTCATGTATGTCATCAAAATAGCCAGCCAAATTGAAGGCTCAAGAAAGTGATTCTTAACCAACATTAACGAAAATTACAAAAACGAAGAGAAATTAAACATCCTCAAACTACCAAGGATAAAAATTGAAAAAATTAGATAAAAACAATCTAATATAAAAGTCACAAAACTAAAGAATAACAAGAGAAGATCGAAGTCGATCTAGTGACAAGAGATTGAAGTACTATGAACGAGTTCATGGGTTTGAACCAACCTCAGGATAACCATTGTACATTAAAAAAATAAAAAGAAGGGAAGATCAAGAACACATCATAGCCATAAAGCCCCAGCTTTTTTGAGGATAGGAACCAATTCACCAGAGATATGAGTAGCCATGATCCTATCCAATCCTCCAAACTACTTCCCCCCTATAAAAACCGCAGGAAACAGCACCTTCCCACTATTATTTACCAAGAAAAAAAAAAACATAACACAAATATTTCAGACAAGTATTTCCAATCAAAAATAGTATACAGCCTATGGGTAGCCAGAGAAATCTAAGTTTTTGGTACATTTAATTTTTTAATTCAATACTAACAGTGGAAAGAATTTAGACACATTGAGAAAGGCCATCTCGAGAACAACACCAATTAAAACTCGTGAAATTTCTTGTATAAGTGTACCTCAGCCCATAGGACATTTGGGCTTGGTGAGCTTTGATGAAATAACCAGTGCCCCATTTGATTGCCTCTAATGTGTGTTCTAATTCACCTGCGTCTTCAATTTGTTGCTTATACTCTATGGCACTCCATGAGAGCATTGTGATGGTGAATGCCATTGGTAAAATCATTGTAAGAACACACCAAATTACAGCCTAAAACTTCATTTCACATAAGAGAATATCCACTATTCGTATATAATAGGGGAAGTAAAGTCACTTACGTGGTCTCACTTGGGAATTTTATCGAACAGTTGTCGTGCGACGACGATGATATGAAGAGAAGGTCAGAAAGATAATCTATTACGAGCAGAGGCAAAGCAAATAAAGAAAGGATAAGCAAATTGGACAGAGCATTATCAAATTGTACAGACCATTATCAACATAACTCGAAATCGAAATCTACTTTTGACAAAGAAGAAGGGATTCAGCGAAGTTCCTAGCAATTACCAAATCAACGAAGAAGATTTTGAGTTAAAAGGAAAGGTACCTGTCTCTCGCCGACGTCACCGTCAATGGAGAACGCGCCGCACGCGAAAATGCTTCTGACTCCGAGGACGCCGTAGCCGTGACTCCGCCCATGGTTCTGGATGGCGGCAGCGGCCTTGAGGACTGTGGGGAAGGCGACGAAGCACCCACAGTGCAGAACACCATCGCATCTGATCGGAGATTTATGGAGAAAAAGAAAATTAGAGAACCCAATGTGAAACCCCTTTTCTTCTTCTTCTGTTTTTTTAGAGCAGAATCATAAAACAATAGGGGGAGGGAGAAGAAGACCTGTGCTGCCAATTGAGTACATGGAAAAAGAGAATAACGAAAGAAAAAAAAAGAAGAGAAAAAGGATTGGAATTTGGATAGACAACAGAGGAAAGAGAGATACAAAGGGAGGAGAGAGATAAAGATGAGAAACCCCAACCAAACCCTACCGTGATGTTATTGTGCCAGTAAAAAAAAAAGCAAAGTTGTTTTAAAAAAATTTGAAAAGCAAAGTTGTTTTAAAAAAATTTGAAAATTAAATATTTCCGACGGAATGGTTTCCTTGGGAAATATGCCATCGGAAATCTGAGTTTTTTTTGTAGTGATATTTAAACTGATCAGTGTATAGAAAGTTAGAAACAATAACTCATGTAGCATTTCTGAAGAATTCTGATTTATAGAAACTTATTTTTTATTCTAACCATTCATATATGGTTATTAGTTCCCTAATTAGTTGTGCCATTTTCTTTTTGTAACAAACAATATGCATGGTGACAGATTGACGGATACAGATATAAGATCAGATCAACCTTCTGAAAACATTCCTTTGGATTGTAATATTAATTGAACCAAAACGGTTTGTTTATCTATAGTGGCATAAACGTCAGTATCTTCGTTTCTATTCACAACCTCAATCATTAACAGATCGTGATCAGCAGTAATCTAATAACTATGGTGACCTCATTTAATAATGACAGTATTCTTATGGGATAATTAATTAGACTTAGATATTTAGAACATTGTATTTTTAATACCGGCATCAAAAGTGGATATAGCACTAGTCTTTTGATGAGATATCTTATGTTTTAATCCGGAGTTAGCGTCAAAAGCAATCTAATTATAATTACTCAGATCTGTTGTAAGAATTTTCTGTTGCAACGCTGCAAACGTAAGGGAATACTAGTAGACCCTCAACTTGGGTGGATTTGTGACGTACATCTTCACTAATTAATATATCCCATGTATATTATTATTTTTATATACAGTACATGTTTTTCCATAGTTATGGATAAGGGAACTAGCACTTCAAATTCAGGTTCGTCCATGTATTTTTTTTATTGAATTACTATGTATATTAAATACTTGGGGCTGACTGAAACAACGACTAGCTGCAACAAATTTATAGTTAACTTTTGATCTTTTTCTTTTTCAGAAACTTGATAAAAGTAACAGTTCCTTTATTTTCTGTAAAAAAGGTCTAATTTAATTAATTAATTAAAATAAGTGAATTATTATAAATTTTTTATACTATTTTCGATTTTTATGAATAAAAGAATAATTCTTTTGTGATTTCTCTAGTAAATGATTATCATTCCACAATACTTATGCATATGTAAAAAGTTAAAACCCTTAAACTTGGGACTTTTTTTCTTTATGAGTTATATATACACACATACGTGTATATGTGTATATATTGTGCAATAAGTATCTAATCTATAGCACCACCCATGGGAAAAATCAAATATCATTAAAATCATGTTAATTGGAAAAATTCAAAGCTGAATCAGCTATAAGTTTCATGTTCATACTTGTCCGTCAAGAGGCACACCTGAAGGATCCAATATTCTGGCTGTCTCCTTCTTGGACACAATGCACGCTGAGCAATTGCTATCACGAGTCAGTTGCACTAAGCTTTTTTCACAGCATCTAATTTTTTTGCTACGTGCATAGTCCTCTTTAACTTCTCCTTTTCTTCAATCAAGCGCGTTTAATTTCCAACTTGTAACAGCTTTATTTTGGCATCTCATGCGCTCAACGTAGTCAATTCCATCCCGTATTAGTCTCTAACTTCCACCTTTCTATCGTATGTATTGACTAAGGGGCTTGTGTACGGTAAGGGATCCATAGGTCGTATCATGGTCATTATAAGACAAAGGACAGGAAAGAGAAGCTGGTAAGTTACATTCATTTCACCATAAACACACTGATACTATATCATCTAAGTTCTTTTTCAGATGTCCCACCACTCACTTGAGATGGAGCTCGATGTAAGGAGTATGTAGCATTTGACTAATTGAACGAGTGAAGAACTTGATAAGAACATGTTTAATTAGGAATTTCTATAGGCGTCAACTTTACATAAGCAAACAATATACCATCAAGTATAGAATATAGATGTGCAAATCTGCAAGTTAACAGAGTAATTTTTTCTTCTGACATCGTATGCCCATAAACAATGCTGCGTGTAAATAAGGATCTATGAATCTCTTGGAACCTCATTGTAAATTTTGAACCATATAATTAGATTTATCAACACGATAAGCTTATTAGCGTTTGGAGAGGGGGGTCAACATATTATTCTTTTACGCTTTATTTGTGGCTTCGTCGTGAATATTATATATAAATTCTTTGATTTAAGAAAAATGTCAAATAATTAGAAATTATTAATTGATATGACTTATAATATAATTATTATAAAATACAATAAATATATTATGTAAAATAGTTTGTAATTAAATGAAAGTATAAATTTTTTTACATTATCATGCATAAAATATTTAATTTTAAAAGAATATTTGTATTAATTATAATATATGTATTAATAAGATAATTTCAAAAATAGCTTTTTAATTATTTTTTTAAGATTCAAAACGGTTTAGTATAATAATTGCTTAATAAAAGGTTGTCGGGGCACTAGAATGTTTGAACAGAATTGGGCTTACTTGGTTGGGCCTGGTGCCCATTCCAAGTTGGGTCCTGTGTTCTGGGCGAAGGGCGAAGGCTCAAGTCACGCGGCTTTTAGAATAAAGTTAGTTATTATTACCGGGCGGTGAGGGAGATTGAGGTTGGAATAGAGCCACATAGGGCGAAGAGGTGTCAGCGGGAAGAGGTGCCACGTGTACGCATTTGCCTCTCGCTCTCTGCACTTCCCAGTGACTTGACTCTCTCTCTCTCTCCTTTTTTCGCCGTTCCTAACTCTACAAGCTTCGTATTCCAAAGCTCAACAGAGAAAAATCAATTGAACCATCAAATGAGGACAGTGCTTTCGCGCTTGATCCATTCCACGCCTTCCATTTCCAGGCTCAAGTATGCATTCTGTCTTTTCACTTTTATTCCCTTTTTCCCTTTTAAACATTACGCTCCGTTATCGTGTCGTTTTTCGTTCTATGCTCAATTCGAAGTGTGCTTGTTGTTAATATACATATATTATGACTTTATATATATATATATATATATTATTTTTGGTAACTACAATGTTGCGCATAATATGCTATGTGGAGGATAGCCGGTGCAAATTAAGTGTGTCATGAGTTTAATATTTAATTATTTATGTATGGAATTCACAGTGTCAAGTTTAGTACAAATGTGATTTGAATTTTATGTTGATTGTCTTCATGATTTGTAGATTACTCATTAAGTCGTTGCATCGGGTTTTCTCTTTTTTCTTTTTCTTATTTTGCAGTGCCACGGCAGGGTCAATCAGCGGGAGAAATCTCTGCACAGATTCTAACAAAGTTGACGAGCCCTTCAAAGTTGAAGAAGCAGAGACTGTAAATGTGCCTCCACCCCCAACGGAAAAGGTATTCTACCAACATAACCGTATGTGAAACATTTTGTATATGCGTTTTCTAACCTAGAACTTGTGTTCAATGTTATTAAAGTTGCTTGTGTTGGGAGGCAATGGGTTTGTTGGATCACACATTTGTAGAGAAGCCCTAGATCGTGGCTTGTCTGTTGCGAGTCTTAGCAGGTTTGATTTTTTTTGGTATTTGTGCAACTGTCTGTCTATCATGCTTTATGTATTGGAAACACTTCATTGTTACCTGCTTTTCATATTTATTATTTAACACTTTTCTTCTTGTAATGTATCTGCATTGTCATTCACTCTGTGTTTTTCTCCCAGGTCTGGTAGGTCATCCCTGCATGATTCCTGGGCTAGCAATGTTGCTTGGTATAAAGGTCTGTTTTTCTTTTTGGCATTTTCTTGAAGACAAAATCTTTGTGGGATATTATAATAGTCTAATATATCGAAAATGTCTTCTAAAAAATTAGGGAATCTCCTTTCAACTGATTCATTGAAAGAAGCTCTGAATGGGGTCACTGCTGTTGTAAGTTTCCCCTTGTCTTGTTTTATTGCCTGGTAAAAATTTAGTTGCAAGTTCCCCTTTAGTGTGTTATATGCTCGGTTAATATTTTGCAGCTAAGAGGAACCCCAATGCCTAGTTGGTTTTACTTTCTTCTTCTTTTTTTATTCTGTTTCTTTTGCAATTACAAGATGTTGCTTTAGATTTTAAACAACTTGTTTGGTGAGGGTCCATTCTTTTATCAGTTTTCTGTGGCAATATATCTCACAATTTTATGTCCCATCTTGGGGTCAGCTAGGTAAAGGTGGTTGGAGCCTAGCCTCTATCACTGGTGAATTTAGAGAATGTTGATGAGAATGATTATATACTTTGGTTTGATAGTCTTGATGCAAACAGATTGAAAGGGGAAAAAGGAAGTGAGTGTTTGTGATACTGTGAGATAATTTGGGTTGAAATTATTATAGATTTATAGTAAGCATGCTGCCTGCATGGCACTAACCTAATGTGTCTGAATTTTGTTGCTCAGGATAAGGAATTTTATATGTAAATATTTGTTCCCTTGTGATGATATGCCCGTTGTGATAACTTGTGTTTCTTTTCTAAGATCTCATGTGTTGGTGGATTTGGCTCCAACTCATACATGTACAAAATTAATGGGACGGCTAACATCAATGCTGTTAGAGCAGCTTCAGATCAAGGTAATTGAGGAATTCACAAATCACACATTCTTTTTAATCTCATTTTTCAAATGTTACCATCATTATTTTTTAGTTCCACTGCTTAAGAGTAGCCAGGGCAATGCCCATACTAATCTTTCTTTTTGAGCTTATAACATCAGCAGCGGAGCCTTATTCCACTAAGTGGGATTTGTTGAATAGATCAAATGATAAGACTAGGCTTAACAAAAATTAGGAAAAAAAATTGTTCAATTGACAGACAACTTAATTTTGTCTTAAATATATAATCCCTTTTAAAGATTAAAAAAAATACAAATTTGCATGCTAATGTTAGGCTTGTTGAGATCACAATATCTTGATACTTGATGGTGTTGCAATTCACAAGTTCTCCACTATACGAGTCTAGGAGACTGTTATATGCAGCATTAATATAATTATTTAGTCTTCCACAAACGTATAGGCAACAGGGGTTAACTGTTTAATCCACTTTAGGGGAATTAAAGATACAGATTCATACAGGTGTCTTTGAGAAAACATTTTCTTACCAAAAGTAATCTATACTCCCAAAAATTTCAAATGGAAGTGCCAAAATTGTAAACTCATACTGAAAACTTGTTAATTTTTTGGGATTATTATTTACCAGAGTCAATATATCCTTACCTGTGTCACAATTGCAGTGTAAGAGCTAGCAGCAGCAGCAACAAGTCTGTTTCCCCCCTGATAGATTTCTAGCCACCCCTGTCCAGATACAGTCATGAGGTAGTTATAGCCACAGAAGTACAAATTTAGCACAAATCTTCTATCTGGATAATTCTGAGAACCCCCCGAGAAAAAGTAATGAAAGGAGTCAATTCTGTCCTAAACTAAAACATATCTCCTGTCGTCTAATGATTGACACTGGACAATTAATCTATTAAAAACAATGTTTTAAAACTGAACCAGTGATTGAACTGGTGAAGGCACTGGTTCAAGGTTCAGTGGTTCAACTGTAGTTGAACTGGTTTTATATTTTTTAATATTATATAATATTTTAAGTAATAAAGTAATATATGATTAAAAACTTAGGATCTAAAAAATTATAAATTAGTATAAATGATTAAATTATATGTTTCATAAGATAAAAAATAATAATAGTTGAGAAAATAGTTGATACTTATGTGAAATATTTAAGAATGTATTTTTATTTATCTTAAAATATTTTAGATTAAATAACAAAAAAACAAAAAAACAATTTAAAAATACCAGTTCAACCCTGGTTTTCTATACCGGTTCCCATCGGTTCAGAGATGTGCCGGTTTTTTAGAGTCTTTGGACCGGTTGAACTGGTCGGTCTGATCTAGTTCTAAAAAACCTTGATTAAAAGTTACTACAAATTATAAGAAATAAACTAACAGTGGCAAAGAGGAATGATGGGAAAAGGATGGATGGTACTGTCAGTGGGGGAAAAGAAATTTTCTTAGGTTGCTGTCGGCCTGTCACAATTGTCCACCTTATTATAAGAAAGACTTGGTGTAGCAATTCAGGCTACAACTTCAGGTTTAGGTTTTATATGTATCATGGACTTGATACTTAATCCAGGAATTGCTATACTTGGTTTTAGCTTGTCAAATGAGGAAGACTGTTGCCAAGCCATACAAGGCATTGAAATAGGATAATATATGTTAGAAACTGTTGTCTCATTAGTATAACATAATTATAAGCTTTCTGTTCTGTGAAGCCTCTAGCACTTATTATCATGTGTATGAGCTTTTCAGTTATAGATTTCTGTCTCTCTGGCAAAGAAATAGTGCAATATTCAGATACTATTCTTCTATGTTTTTTGGCATAGTTTTCCAATTTGGGACATGATAGGTGTATAGAATGTTGCTTCATTTCATGCAATTGTAGACCAAATATGGCAGTTGTCTTGTCTCTGTTACGCTTTTCCTTTGCCAATATGTCTATATATTTATTTGTTGTGGAAAATGGAATGAGTCTAATGACAGAAACTGGTGTTTTGGTTGAATGAATTCTAACATGAATTTATTTTGTCTCCTCTTCTGAATTATTGGGGGTGATATTTAGCCAGTGAGTTGATTTATTGAAAACTATTTGCTGTTCATCCTGGAATTGATTTTGTTGTCCAGCGATGTATTAGTTATTGTTTCCTCCTGTAGAGTTCTCTGGCACTTATTGTTGGATGATTTGTCCTTGGTCCCACAGGTGTTAAAAGATTTGTCTATATCTCTGCGGCTGACTTTGGTGTAGTAAATTACTTACTGCAGGGCTATTATGAAGGAAAGGTAATATGTCCAACTCTTTATCGTGAGGATATTTTGAGGAATGAATCAGTAGTTGATGAACTTTTCCAGGAAATATGTGATGGAGGAGTATCATCAATTTTTAACAACATGCTTCTACTTCTATGAAAGAAAAAATTGTAAAGTTGACACTGAAATTTTTCTATTATAATCTCGTGAAATTTTTATATAGTGGCTTAATTGATGCAGAGAGCTGCTGAAACAGAGCTTCTGACTAGATTTCCATATGGAGGTACATATTCAGTCTCTTACATTGCTTCGGAGGAGGTCTGAATTAAATCTAGGCTAGTTTTAGAAGTTGGTAAATTTTATCTTAAGCTATAAGCTTGTTGGAAGGTTAAACTCATTAGTAGTTCTATGTTCCAGTTATTTCCCTTGTTTTAATTTTTTTCCTCTTTATTTTCCCCCTCTTCCTTTCACCCCTCTTTTATTTTAGCTTATTATTCCTCTCTTTTGCCTTATTTCCACTTTTTTTCTTCCCCTCTCCCTTTCTCTTCTTCTTTTTTCCGATCTATCATTGGGTTCATCTACTGCCGATCTCAATTAACTTGAGTTAAAGGTGCTGTTGATGTTGATGTTGATGGCTTGTAATGTATTTGCTATCCTGTGGTTCATTTAGCTTGTTTTTTAATCTCTCTTTACAAACTATTGCAAAGATGTTTCCATAGTACAAGGGAGGAAGAAAGTTAAATTTTCCATCTAACAATGAGAAAAAAAAAGTGAAGTTACTCATTCTTGGAATTTGGAATATTATGCTCGTACATGATTGGACTATTACATGCCTTTTTCAGGAGTAATTCTGAGGCCAGGATTTATTTATGGGACTCGAAGTGTTGGGAGTATGAAGATACCCCTTGGTGTAGTTGGATCTCCATTGGAAATGGTAATTTGATGTGACTCTCTAATATGACATTGAAATTACTTTTTTTCATCCAGATTTGCAAATAGCTTTGCTCCTTTGATGAATTGACATTAGTTTTTTGTATATAACATGACTAAGCCAATATCTATATCTGTAATGTTTTCCCCATCTTTTCTTTTTTCATATTTATTATTAGTTTATAGAGGGGATTAGGGATTTGCCTGTTCAATTATGGTTGTCTAAACTGTTTACCAGTTGATTGATTGGTTTTGGGTGTAAGTGTCCTGAAATTGAAGTTTGAATTTCTCTTCCCGGCAATCAAAGTTCTGACTTTTCTTGAGTATTTGTTTGTTTGCGGTATACACTCATGGCATAGCTCATTTTACTTTTTTGTTTGAATGTCTAGTTCTTAAAATTGCTTTAGTTTATCCTGAATATCAGCTTAAAAATGTGTCGTTTCCTATGTTTTTTTTTACTGTAATTCACTCGAGTGTTGTAGGTTCTCCAAGTTGCTAAACCATTGAACCAGATCCCACTTGTGGGGCCTCTGTTGACACCTCCTGTCAATGTTTGTGCGGTGGCAAAAGTTGCTGTTAGAGCTGCTACTGATCCTGTATTTCCCCCGGGAATCATAGACGCCTATGGAATACAACGTTACAGTCAGCATAAATCACACTAGAATTATCTTTTTTTGTTTTCTGGGTAAATCTAATTTGTGGCGATTTGCTTCTGAATATCCGTGCTTTACTATTATTGTTAAACTGAGAATATTTCTCCATACGATATCCATGAAAGAATAAAATCTGAAAGTTCGTGCATGTAGCCATAGATCTACCTTTCCGATTTTTTTAATTTCACAAAACATCAAGAATTTTTTTTAATAGTTGTTAATTTGTTAGGTCTTTTTTTATGCTTAGCCCGAGTCCATTGATTCAACTACTCCATTGAGTAATGTAGACTACATTTGGTTAAATGATTGGGAGTAGAATAATTGATTAGTAAATTGATCCGCGTTTCCTGGTTCATAAAATCGGACTGGAAGAGCATGGACCCAAAAAGTAAAAACAAATAAAAAGCAGACTGGACCAATTCCAAATAGAACTTTCCTGTCAAGTATCGATTATCAGTAAATGATCAAGGCTTAATCTCACTCTTTCCAACCAAAAACTTAACCTTAGTGTAGAATTGGGAAAGTACATGCGAAAGCATAAACAAAAAAAAAAAGGAAGGAAAAAGAATAAATACGTTTATTTTTATTTAATTTAGATCATATTATAATTTTAATCAACCGAAATTCAATGGTCCCTAGATAATAACTATGATGAAATCTCAAATGTTTTAAAAAAAATTGTAAGTCAAGCAATTTTCTACGTTGCATAATTAGGGCACTGCCTACAAGTAGCAGTCTTTGGAAGACCCGCATTATGAAGACAACAGTGCATATGGCTGGACTGGAGCAAAGTAAAGGACTTCTTATATCCATTGCAAAATCTCTCAAGTTTTAACATTTGAGAAAAATTCTCTTAAAAAAAAAGGGGGTCATTGGACTAAAAAAGAGAAGAAAGAGGACGAATCCGTATGTAAATTTTTCACCTTTCAATTAGTCCTTCTCCTGTGTTCTTGTCTGACTGGATAAAGAATTTTAGAAGTGAAATATTAATATAAATAGAATTCGAAAAAACAAGACCGGTAAAACAAGTCTACTGAAAAAAGGATATGTATTTCTATTTTTTTAGGATTAAACAAAAGGATTAGCAAATAAAAGTGCAACAAAATAAAATTAAGTAGCAGCTGATTGGGTTTGATTTATTAGAAAATTGAACAATATACGTCATTCTTTAGTTGATACTAACCACCACAAAACAAAAAAGGTCAGTTTAACAACCAATTTCCTTGTATATCATCGGAAGCGAAGAAGAAGGTACGGGAAAATGAAAGGAAATTTAAATGAAAATGAAATAGTGAAGAATGGTAGGTTGATAACCTTGAAAGTAGAAATAAACAACTTTAGAAACACGCTGAGAAAATTGTAATTAATTTTGTATGAAAAAACAAGAAACAACTATCATAGTGGTCGGTGTACATATGTTGACTATATATATATGGTCCAGGGTGGCCGCAAATTGCTATACAAGGACCATTAAAACACTGGCTTTTCCCTGTATACGTAACAACCCTCTCTTTTTCCTTCTTTTACACATAAATTATCATCATGAATGACTCATTATTTTCTGCTGCGCAAGTCGGTGACATAGACCTGCTCTACAAACTAATTCAGATGCAACCATATGTGTTGGAGCGCACAGATTCCATGCCATTTGTTGATACTCCTTTGCATGTTGCAGCCGCTGCTGGGCATGCAAGTTTCGCCACTGAGATCATGAGACTCAAACCTTCATTTGCATGGAAGCTGAATCAGTATGGCCTTAGCCCCATGCACCTTGCCTTGCAGAACAAGCATTACAGAATGGTGTGTCGCTTTGTGGACATCAACAAGGACCTTGTTAGAGTCAAAGGGAGGGAAGGCCTCACTCCTTTGCATATTGCTACTCAAACTGGGATAACTGATCTTGTGGCTAAGTTCTTGTCGGCTTGCCCTGGTTCCATTGAAGATGTGACTATTCGAAGTGAGACTGCGTTGCATATTGCCGTGAAACATAATCAGTTAAAGGCCTTGGAGGTATTGGTTGGATGGCTTCAGAGAAACTGCCAAAGACTTGCTGAGGACCGGGAAAAAAAGGGTTTTAAATTGGCAAGATGAAGCAGGCAACACCGTTCTCCACCTTTCAGTTCTCAATGTCTTCCCACAGGCATGAGGCATATCTTTCGATTCTTATATTTGACTTAAAAGAACAAAAGAATGTTCTTAAAAGACCTGAGCTTATTTAATTTGGGTTTACAAAATTAGCTTTAATGACCCTTTTTATAAGCTTTAGATTATTTTTTTATTATGACATTGGTTACAAAATATTACTGATTTTGGTTACGATTAATATTTGTTGGAGAATCTAACTAATCACTTTTAGTAGGATATTTCTTTTTAATCATATATTTTTCATCTACAAGACTCAAATCCGAGACCTTATTTAAAGAGATCGAACCTAGTTCCACTTGAATCAACAATTTCTTGGTTAGTTTATTTAGTCATAGGTTAATTTCAAAATTGTGCTTTTAATATATATGAACCGAAAAAATCATAGGTTAATTTCAAAATTGTGCTTTTGATATTCTTTGTACAGGCAGTTAGGTTGTTGATAGACAGCAAGGTAGACAAAAATGTCAAGAACTTTGAGGACTCAACAGCGTTGGACATAGTGGAGATCAATCAAACTCAGGCTCACAGTGCAATGATCAGAGATGAGTTAGTTAGAGGAGGAGCTTTACGTGGTGTTTCACTAGTCAATGTTCCACTCCTAGAAGAAGAGCTAGGAGCAAAAATGACATTCAATGAGCGAGTAGCAATCTTCGTTACTCGCCTCAGAAAGCAAATATCAAACGACACACGCAATGCTTTGTTGGTGGTTGCTATTCTCTTCGTAACGAGCACGTACGGAGCAGCACTTAGCCCCCCCGGTGGAGTTTACCAAGGTGAGGCTAGCAGTGTCACACACTCAAATAAAACTAGTGCATCATTGCATCAGAGGGATTATGCAACGCCAGAAATTGTAGGGAAAGTGGTGATGAAAGTGCAAACCTTCTTCTGGTTCTGGTCCTTGAATACATGGTCCTTTTATCTATCAATTTTGATGATATGTTTGCTAATGCCACGAGGGCTAATCGGCCTTATAGTTACTTTCCCACTTTCTATCTTTTCTGGGTGCTACGTGTTCTCCATGATAGTTATATCACCCAGCCTCAGGTTAAACACTGCCACTGTGGTTATGGCATGGATATTTATCGTATTCTACTGTTGGGAAAGTTTGATATACATTAGGGTAGCCAAAAAACTTAAAATGTACGGTCATAAACACAGAGACACGTTCAAGTTTTCCAGAGGAAATAGATGGTAATAATGATGTAATTAAATGTTGTTACTGTTGTAACACGCATTGATTCAAGTTCTGGGATGCTATTGAATATTGATATTAATTAACAATAATATGTGCATGTAACGATAAGAAACATTTGTCTTTAATTTGTATAATAATTATAATTATTTATTGCAATTGACTATTAGTCTATTACTCTAGATAATCATAGTGTCGGTGTCTGCATGTCCTCTTCTGGCTGTCATTAACCTAATGTAAAGCCAAGACCAAGACGTAGAAATTAACTTGTGAAAATTAATGCATGTAACGATACAAATAAAAGAAATGAGAGACACTAGGACGTTTAACTGTGATTTTATAAAATGATTTTCAATTATCTAACTGATTGCATTGTTGTTAATACTTAATACACACGTCTTATTATTACATTTTGCAATGATTTTTAAAATAATGAAACAAGAAAATGTTAATTTTAATACTTATTTAATCTATACTTTTCAATAAAAAAAAAAAGGAAATATATAAGGTAATAATTATATATAGTTTGCAAATAAAAAAAATTAAGAGCTAAATTAAAAATCATTATTAAATGAGGTAATGAGACGGATGAATGATATTTAAATATTTAAAATTATAAATATTTACTTATCAGAAAATATAAATATTTAAATATTTTAAATTAAATTATAAATGTCGATTAAATAAATTTAATTTATCAGTTATAAAAACAAGATAAATTAAAAACTTCATTGAATAAATAACTATAAAAAGGAAAATATTACTTCAATTTGACATAATTTTTTAAAACATGTATTATTAAAATAAAAAACACATATCCTTCATAGAAGAAAATCATGCTAAAATTAAATAAGATTATTATGGACGAAAATCTTTAACTATTGAATATAGTTATATTTCAAAATTCAAACTTAAAATTATTGGAATCAACTGTATTATTTTTATACTATGAATGTTTTAATTTGTGTGAACAAATTAATTAAGTATTAAAGAACTTAGCTTATATGGTAAGTACTAAACATTAACCAGCTTGTTGCAATTAATTTGATAAGTTTCATTATAATAACTTAAAAAGTTTCGTAAAAAGATTATATCTTCTTAATTATATATATATACACTTAACCAAATATGTATCATTTTTAACTTGTGTATTTATATGATAGGTTGAAATAACATTTTTAGAAACTTTTAAAAAGTCTCCTAATTAAATTTTGTGTATCATTCTGATATTAGTAATTAGTATACAAATAACTAATCATTATATATATAATCCTAGGCACCTAGTTAATAATTATTAGAGGAGATTCCTGCACTCTTTTCATAACTATATACTGAAAATTTTGAGGATTTGAAAAAAATATTGTAGATCTATACAACCTAAGGTAGACAATAACAAAGTTGGAGAACATCATGCATTCATTACAAAACTTTCCTAGGCTTTTATTTTATATCTTCTTTACGATGTATATATTCAATACATTCTTTCAGTTTTTGGAAAGTCACAGGTTTTGACACAAATGAGTCCATACCATTTGCAAAACACTCTTTAGCACTCTCTGACAAAGCATTTGCTGTCATCTGCATTAAGATGAGATATGAGACAATTATCATTTACTTCTCAAAATTACTTTTGCAGAAGAGGAAATTTATTCCAATATTACATTGAAATCAGCCAAAAGATTGTTTAGCATTAGTTTAACCAAAAGCAACTATTTGGTAACCAGCAGAATTTGAATTAGTACATAGGAACTTATTTTCAAAATTGTAAAAGCAGGAAAATCAAGGCTTCTGAAGAAACTATTAAGGATGGAAATATTTTTGTAATGGTCTAATAATACCTGTATAATTAATTGAATATACAACTTACACATGTAAGTTATTAGCTGACATGAGAAATACTAACAAATAACAACACAATCTCTAATTCACTCTTTAAACACACATTTTACCATTGGCTGAAATTTATAGGAAATCACAATTTTGTGGGTTACTTTTCTTATTTAACGAGCCAAATTCATGATTTTGTAGCTTATAAATTTAAACCAACAGTAAAGAGTATGTTAGAAATGTGTTGCTACCCATCCTTTTGCTGATATACATATAGAAGTTAACATGCATGTTCAGGGTTCTAGTCTAGATAAAGAGTAGTCACACTAGAAGGAATTACAGGAGACAAAGTAGTAAGTACTTACCGCAACAATGGGGATCCGCTTTGTAAATGGTACATAGCATTCATAATCTTGATCTGGTAGACTTTCCTCAATTCCGGCACTTCTTGCAGCATCCCAATTGCCTGTTTCCTCAAAAGTTCGAATCAGTTTTGTTGCTTGAAGACCATCCATAACTGGCATGCAGACATCCTGTGAAGTCCAAGTACCAAATGATTAGTAGAACTTATACCAAGCTCTGATTTGTATGGCAAAATTGCTACAAGATAGCATTCTGAGATCCCTAGAAATTACCATCAGAATCAGGTCATAAGTGTGGCGCTGAACTGCACGTACTGCTTCCACTCCATTGTTCACAACATCTATGCTATGGCCTAATTGCTTCATCATGGACTGTGTCACCATGACATTAATCTTGTTATCTTCAACAAGAAGGATCTTAGGCTTTATTGTGGATTTGGTTACTTCTGATGTGCTGCTGCTTGTAACACATTGAGTAGTTGTGTTTGCCTTCCCTTGACTCTGACATGTTTGTTGGGGCTCACTTGACTTTGTTGCTCCAGCCATTTCTCCATTTGACACAGTAGCTTCAGAGGAATCTGCATAACCATTAAAGGACCAAGCATGAGTCTTATCTTGATGCTGTTTATCTCTTCTAACCAAACTTTTGTTCTTTGCTTCTAGGCTGTGACCAGATGAACTAGCGGATTCAGACGTCTCCGGAGCATCAACCACAGAAGATGCATCATCAACTGAACATATCCCTTTCGACATGATATCATTGGAGGGGAATGAATATAAACTCTCAGAAAATCCACCAAGTTTATGTGAGCTGGTGTAGCCAATTTTGTGTGTTAATAACTTCTGTGTCCTGCTAGATCCATTAGAAGAGAAAAGAGAACCCAAAGTGGGTGGTTGGAATTGGAAGAAACTCTCTATTGTATCATCAGATGCAACATCATTATTCTCCAAATCAGAAAGCTCATCCAGATCATCCGAATGATCACAAGCGATTGAAACCTTGTATGGAAGTAAGAAAGTGAAAGTAGAACCATAGTGTTCTTTGCTAGAAACTGTTAGTTGACCCCCCATCAACTCAACCTATTCCAAGTGAAAAGAAACATTAGCAATTTAGTTAGTTAAGAAAACAAATGAAATGTGATTTTCAATTTACCAGTTGTTTGCATATTGCTAGTCCTAACCCTGTGCCACCGTACTTTCGAGTGTGGTCTGCACTGACTTGCATGTACCTTTTAAACAAGGTTGGTATAGCATCTTCTGTCGCATTACAACATGGAAAAAATATTCATCTGATAAGTACTTTTTTTCTGTAAGAAAAATCACACTAGTGAATGCAAAATAGATTTCTTAAAAATCAGGGTTGTGATGAATAAAAGATGAGGTTCACTATATAGTATAATATACCTGGTATTCCTATGCCTGTGTCATATACATCACAACGTATCCACACTGTTGTTTCAGCTGAATGAGGTTGCTCCTCAGTTTCTCCAGTCATTGAGCATTTACTTTTGGCCGGAGATCCACATTCGTCGTTGAATGCATGCTTTTGGCTGGGATGGCCATCATGTTTTTGACAACCATCAAGAAGATTTCTATCACTGCCACTTTGAGGTTTTGAGAGATGTTTCTCTTCGTTTACACCATTCACTGCCATAGTTGATTGGTTTGGAGTCACCATTTGGATGTCTTCTGCTTTTGCAAAATTAGGCTCTGGCACAACGTAAAGGTTCATTCCGACTCTGCCTTCATGGGTAAACTTGATGGCATTGCTGCAAAATATTAGCAATAATGAATGTAGAGCAACAGAACTACTTTCATAATAGATTTTTTTCTTTTCCTATTATATATTATGTGCATCAAAAGAATAAATGGAAATGAAAATTTGGATCATTTACGTGACAAACTAATTGGAAATAAGACTACCCAAGTAATGACGTGAAGCTTAGTACCTAATTAAATTTGTGAGAATTTGCCGCATCCTTAAAACATCACCAATGACCTGCAATTATGCAAGAAGCAAATGAGGTGCAAACAGTTAGCACTAATCGGATGAAATCATGCTTTGTATTAATTCATGGTCTCGAGTGACACATCTTTATGCAACATTGCTACTCATACACCTCGATAGGTAAATATGCTAAATATGTGACAATATTTATGTTGAAATGGTCCAGCATTTAAGGACAATAATAATGCTAAATATGTGACAGCATAGGATGTAACTATTTCCGAGTGCCCACCTCAATAGGTACATCATCTGCTACATGTCCTTCTAAGGTTAATATTTTCTGCAATGAAACCACGGCGGTCTGGAGTACATGCTTGACTACCTCTCTTGGCCGGAATTTTGTAGCTTCCAATTTCATCACTCCTACATAAAAACAGGATTTTGGAGGATGTGTAGAAACTTAAAATATCAGCACCTAAAATGAAACCAAAGAACTTTTTGTCTTAATCATAAGCAACTTCCAAGTTGCTCTCCAAATAATTAAAATTATACTTTATATAATTCACAAGGATAGATTTCCAACCTGACTCAACCTTGGAAAGATCAAGTATGTCATTTATAAGTTGAAGAACCAAATCTCCAGAAGATAGCATGACATCCAGGAGTTGTCTTTGCTCCCAATCGAGTTTTGTGTTAGAAAGAATTTCAGCCATGCTAACAACCCCAGACAATGGAGATCTTATCTCATGAGACATTGTTGCCAACATTTGTTTTGCTCGCATAGTTTCCTCTATTAAAAGGAGGAGGGGAACATAATAGTTGTCTTGTTGTATGAACAAATTGAAGTAAATTTGATAAATGAGATTTTACTGAATGATTGAACCTGTAATGTGAATGGTTTTATTCAGTTCTGTTTCCTTGGCTTTCTGAACAGCAATCTCTTCCCGAATCTTTGCCATCCTTTCTCTTTTTCTCACCTGCACTTTATTAAGAAATATAAATATTCTCTATATAAAAACAAGAATGCAATTACTACAACAACAAAGCCTTACCTACCAGATGAGATTAGCTACATCGATTACATGCCATTTGACTCGGTTTAAGAAAAGAATGCAAGTTAAACTGATTAAAAAAAAAAGACAACAACAACAACATTTACCTGATCTGTTATATCCATTCGCATGTAATTTGTTCACATATATCAAAAATGTCTTTGACCCAAATAGTTCTGTCTCAAAAGTGATTTCCCTTTTTGCAGGTAATCCTTTTTCTAAAACTTCTCTCTTAAATTCTTGAGCTTCCTTAACACCAGCTCCCGTGAATATTTCAACATCGGTTTTTCCTATGATATCCTGAAAAGGATGAGCAAGTTAAAGAGCTAAGGTATTTCAACATGCTTAAAAATTCTTTGCAAAACAACTAAAAGAGAGGAAACAAGCTTCTTCTAAGTTTTCAGCAGTTTTTGATAGAAAACAATTAGAACAAAACAAATTGATGCAACATTAACCATATAACTTGCAACAAGAGTTTCAACAGCAATCACTACCTCCTCTTGTAAACTTGGAAAATGATTATAGATAAAGCAATAGCGCAACTCTTTGTCCTGGAAGAAAAAATATCAAGCAAATTAAAAGAGCCCTCAGTATGGCAAGCAGTAACTTCAAGCTTGTTACTACTCAAAAGAGCATTCAAAATCTCTTGATCAAATTCAAGTCATATAAAATATGCTAAGATTATTCCATAAGAAAAACTCAATGTACTCGCAGTGATATACCTGATGGCCAATAACAACAGGTGCATTTTGGAGTATAAAATGCAAGAAATTATCTGCTCTCTTCAGGATCTGGGAGAGTTCTTCCACAGGTGAGGTCTGCCTTTCAATGTTTGCTATTCTTTCTTGCAACTTTTCTTCAAGTATCTCTTCTCTTTGGATACTTGCCTCCAGCTGCTTCTCTGAATGAAACGCTTGCTGTTTCCAGTACATGAC
The DNA here is from genome assembly GCA_013407115.1 of Glycine latifolia. NCBI lineage: Eukaryota > Viridiplantae > Streptophyta > Magnoliopsida > Fabales > Fabaceae > Glycine > Glycine latifolia. The sequence continues at coordinate 5,058,339 of CM023946.1, read as the reverse complement.
AGTGTCATACTCAGCATCAATCTCACTCATCTTGTTTTGAACCACAACATCACTTTTCCTGCAAGGTATATCTTGCCATATACCATCATAAACATCATCCAATATAGAAACTGGACGCTTATCTCCCCCATATTGTTCTTCCTCGAATCGATGCTCTTCCAATATCTCCAACTTCCTGAGCTCAACATCCTGCCTTTGCTTGCTTAGGTTGTCAAGTTCTTCTCTGAGAAGACGCACGACATTGGCCTGTTTGTACTCCCATTGCTTCATTAGGTATGCCAACTGAGAAGAGCCCTTTTCTGTAAAATCTGTAAGCTCCATGAGACGCTTGAAATCAACTATAGTTGGCTCCTCTATGATTGTAACCTCCTCTAACATGTCTTGGTCCCTTCCAGCCTTTTCTATATTAAACTGCTTCCCAACCTCGGTTCCAATATCTTGAGGCCACATTGAAGGAAGGGCCTCAATGTCCATGTCCTCTATACAATCATTCTCCATCTCGCCGAGCATGAAAGTACTAATGCAAGTTCAATATCTCTTTGGCCTTTAGCATCATAAGAGACAGCAAACAGCACACTCGGATGGAAGCCCAGGCGCTGCAATATGTTAGGAGAAGATCTGTCTCACATAAGTTTGGTACTGAAGTCCTGGTTGAATAAATTTCTTCATATAAACACTTAATTACAGAAGAAAAGAAGATAAAATGAATTGAGTTTCTCTCATAAGCTAAATTGAATTGAGCTTCTGTCGTAAGTTTAAATCAAATTATATGCTTAACTTATATAGAAGTTCTTTCGTCTAACTTCTCAAAAAACTGGGGTGCATAGATTGATTTTAATTTATAGAAATTCAATTCACTTTGCCTTCTTAATTTCTTCTCTTAGAAGAGCTTATGGAATAGTTTTTCCAGACAAACGGCATTGGAATACACACAGAATAACAGAACTCAGTGTCCAGGACAGATAAAGTAAAGTGAAATGAAAGGGATAAAAAATAACTAACTCTCAGAAATTAAATGGGAGAATTGGCAAGGCAATGTTCAAAAGGTTTTTCCCTGTAAATCAAACTCTGAGAAGAATCTCTTCCACTGAGGATTCAAAGGCATCACAAGAAAAGCAGCTGATCACTAGAGAGGATAGAGAAGCAGTTAGCATGTGGAGGTTGGAGAGGACAGCATGTGTTTATAAATATGTGAGGTTGTGTTTCTTTCCTGTATCTTGTGAGGCAACAATGTTAGGTAAATTAAATAAAGTCGAGAGTTTTTTTTTCCTCTGCAAAAAACTAAGTCTCATCTCAGGTGTTAGTTAATTAAAAATCATATACTAGTAGAATTATGATGCTGTTGTTCTTTTACCCCAAAAAATGGATTGAACCGTAGAGAGAGAAAATGGATGTCTATGGGTACACGATACGGAGTTTTTTTAAATCCAGACGAAGCCGTTGCTGTTCCCCGCCCTTTCCCAAGTGATGTGGGTGATGAACTGATGATGCTGATGCTCGTGGACCCACGTGTCATGGGTTTACAAAAACAACTCACATATTGGATATACTTTTTTCATCACCTCAAACTCTTTATTACTTCTGCCTCATATATTTTCAAAAAAAAGCTCATAGTACAGTTCTCTCGTTAAATATAGATCGTTCTCATTAAACCTTACACCAAATGTCAATTGTGGATTTCTGCCTCATATCTTTATAATAAGTTTTAAATTAAAAGTATATCTTGATTTTTTATAAGGTTAAACATAATATTTTTCCTTTGTTAATTATTTTTTTACAAAAATATTTTAAATTAAAGTCAGTTCTAAAATAATGTCACAGTTAAAAAAAACATAATTCATTAATGTTTTTAAAGTTTTGTTTAGAATAGTTTTTAAAAAATCAGTTGAGGACAAATTTAATATTCTCAATTAAATTAACTATTTTTTAAAATATTAACAAATTAGTTAATCAGACCTTGATATGAATCGAAGGAAGTAATTAAAAATATTGAGAATTATTAGTTATGGAGCTCTAATAATTTATCATTAATAAACTAATTTCATATATCAAGGATAAAGCATTATCCTTTTTTATCCATTTAAAGTATATACATATGCGTGTTACATTACTCAAGCCTTCTAATTATTTAAAAAATATTTTAAATCAGATTTTGAACAATAAAATTATCAAATCCAAAAAAGTTGACACATTAGTGTAAGATTCACTCCATTCACATGAGTGAAAATGATTTATTTAGCAGAAGTATTTGTGTTCAATTTTTATGATCCAATGGATTGGGAGACACTCATGATCTTTAATCATGAACAAAAAATAATAATAAAATTATCAATATAAAGATTAAATTAATAAATGTTCAATGTTTGAAGAATTATCTATACAATTTTATTAATTTAAAGATCAAATAATCTAAACTGATATTTTAAAATAATTTTATATCGTCATTCAATTATAATTATCATTTATAGTAAATTTGTTGAATTTTATGATAATTATTTTAAAAAAATATATCAACAATAATTTATGATTAGATAACAATATAATACAAACTATATAACTATTAAACTCTAATTCAAAACTAATTAGGAAAAAGGATAATATTTGAGAGATCAAATAGATTATTCATTCAATTTCTCTTTTTACACACTTCGAATCATTTATTTTTTGACGTAATGTTTATAACTTATTTCCCGTTTTCAAAAATTATACAGAAATTAATTAAATAAATAGAGATATATAAAAATAATGATAATTTTATCTTTTAAATATAACAAGACCCATCTCTTCTTTTGTTCTCAATTTGGTGAAAAGCAGAAAAGTGGGTTTTACATGATTTTTTTTTCTTTCCTTCCATGATGTACATCGATAAAGAAAGAATAATGAGCACATCGATTTAACGTGGGAAATTTTTAGCGGAAAAATATATAGGTAGATGAGAAGAAAAAATCATTATATTGAAAATTGGTACAAGAAAAATATAGAATGATTTGTAATTTGTAATGTTTAACTAACTATACCAAGAATGGTTGACACCAACAAGTGATAATAAACAGTTTAATAAAAATTAAACTCTATTTTCGACAAAGATTATTTAATACCAATACCATAAAAAAAAACTAACTACTAAGATAACCATTGCCATTATTATATTATCACATGTAAAACCAAACCAAAAGCATAAACTGGTAAACATCCGTACCTCAAAATATTTCTTCACCAAATTGGTCTCATTGCAACCATTACAGGTCAAGTCAAGAATTTGAGTCACCAACTCTAATAACAATTTATTTTAACTTGGAACTTAATGGGGATGACTAAAGAAATGTTTTATTAAACTAGTGTTAATAAATTGGTCTTAATTTTGCCATTAACAATTGAATTTATTGCAAATCAAACAATTTATTAACACTAGTTTAATAACAATTTGCTCGTTTTTTGTTTAGAATGTGGCCAATGGGTGTTAGATAATGTCACAGAGACAGGCAAATGATGATATGGAGGAATATATGGGGCCAGAGTATTGCTAAACTGACCAGGCATAATCCAGAAATCCCGGGAACCAAACCTACATCCATCGTGCAAACTTTGGAAGCATTTGTAGTTAAAACAGCTTATAGACAAAATCAAAATATACACATAGCCGTGGCCTCATATTCTAAAACCAGTACAATTTGCTCTTAAAAGTGATATTCAAAATCTAAACCATACTGCTTAATTACATCAATTTATATAATAGAGTTTGTGTTTTATTTTTATCAATTTCATCCGAATTACTAGAATTGCACCCCCATTCTTTTGAGTTCAAATTCCATCAACTTTTGCTGGCTAGGTTCGCTTAAAATTCTTGAGGCCTTCTTAAACACTGGATCAGTTGTTGTTGTTTTTTTTTTATGACAAATGTTATTTATTAATGGAAAATTTTGAATTCACAACCTCTCTTCATCTTCTTTTTCTTTCCATTACTAACTCAATTTTATATTTCCACCAGATCAAGTATTTTATTAAAAAGAATTAATTTTTTTTGTTAATGTAAAAATAAATAAATTATATTATCAATTAATAAGAAATCATGTTGACTTTTGATAAAGTTATCATATATATGTGATTAGATAATAATATAAAAATGAGTAAACTACAATATTTCTTAAAATATGTTTGATTTGTTAAAAATTATGATAATGAACAAGATAAATATTTTTATTTTACATTTGATTTGAAAATGAGTAGGAAATAGCACAAATTAAACAGATGAATAGATGAATGTAGGACAAAAATTTAATTATTGTTATTCAAAAAATCATGGAATAACTTTTTGTCCTATATAAAGTATTAAAAAGACATATTTATCCTCCATTTTATCTATATAATAACCAAAAAATAGTAATTGACTTATATAATCATTTAAAAAAGAAAACACTGGAATTTTTATTCAAAATTCTCTCTCTCACTTTTATTTCATAAACACATTAAATTTGATGCAAATTGTATTAAGATAAAATATTAAAAAAGTATTTTAATAAATTTTATATTATTTTACTTATATTATCATTATTCATATAAGATAAAAAAATATCTTATAATTTATGTTTTTGTCCAATATTTTTTTGTCATGTTATGTATCATGATTTTAACAAATAAAATGAATCCTAAAGTTTTGTATAATAACACAAACACTTAAATTTTTACCATTTTTTTTTGTATTTTCCTGTAAGGGGTATAAGTTTAAGATTTAAGAGGATGTAAGTATAATCTTTTCAAATATATAAGGGAGTTCAACTATATTTTAAATTAAATTCAACTAATTAACTGTTTATTTGCAATAGGAGCGTGTAGGTGGTCATGGTTAGCTACCTGGTACCGATTGAGGGAGCTCAACTAATACGAAGATTTTGGTGCAGAAGAAACTAATGGATATATCATATATGTAGTGGAAAACACCATTCCGGTTTTTCATGCATAAACTAATCAACTTTCCCTTTGTCCAAACCTTGGGCACGAAAGCGCAAATAATTGATCAGGCTTGTATCTATCGTTGTCAAAACATAGGAAATGCCAATATCATTCTCAGAGAATTCTATTCTTCCTATGCTTAAAAAGGCACAATATATACAATACACGTATATATAACAGCAACTTGGAGCTAAAGATTGTCCATACACGTGAAAAAACTTAACCACAATTTGGATTTAATAATAATCCAATTCAATTTGTTTTGGGAATCAGGCGCACTAGCTGGCCTTCGCGAGGGAAAGTTATTTGACCCTAAACTAAGGTTAAGATATACAAGTTTATTTTAATCTATATATATATATATATATATATAAAAGTTTGATTCATTCTAATTTAACGTCAATTATAAAAAAAGATTATTTGTATCACTGTAGTAAAAATCTAACACAATAAAAGGCTCATTTCTAATGGACAAAATACATAATGGAAAAAAAAATCATTTTATATTTTGATCAACAAAAATTCATTTTCTTTTTTGTTAAGAGTTGCAAATTCAATACACAATGAAAACATTATCATGTTGTGTATTTTAATCAACATAATCATGTTTCTGTTTTATATTTCATTTCACCACAATGAAAACGTAATTTCATTATGTATTTAACTAACAAAATTACATTTCTATCAGCATTATTTTTTAAAACTGCATAAACTAAACAAAAAAGGAGGTGGAGAGAGAAAAAGAAGAGTGAGGATAGTAGTTCCCGAATCCTTTTTGCGGTCCTTAAGCGCATTCATTCTGTTTATGCCGAAATATCTGGGCCAAGAAGTCCAATAATACCAGGTTTTGCCTCACAAAATGTACAATAGCCCGACAATTATTTTTCATTATTCCTTATCTTTACTCTTTTTTATTTTTTGCTGAATAATTTTTTTTCATTACTTGTATGGCTAGATTCAATACTTCAAAGTAAGTAAGTAACGCTGTGAATTTTAATTGAATAAATTATTGAAACCTATAAAAGCTGATAAATACCTTTCGTAATAGTATTTTATATACCCATGTTAAAATTGCTAATTATTAACCTTCATTTTAAATTTGAAGCAAAATTATTGACAAAATGTCTAATTTCATTTACAAAAATATCTTGGTTCAAATCTATTTGAGACGACTGTGAATCTAATTCAATAAAATATTTATACCGGATAAAAGACAAGTACTGCTAGCCTCATAAACACCCCTAGGCATTGGATTGTTTCCTTTCACAATAATAAGTAGATATCATCACAACTAATCCTATCCGAGATTTAGGTAGTAATTATATATCTAAGTAGTTGGAGAGTATGGTTTGTCTTATTAATTATTTTCATTTCTGTCCACCCAGAAGATAACAGCTTGTTGGAATTTTCAAAACCATACCTGCCATTTGAAGCTTAGAAAAATTTCCATGTCATCCTCAGCATCCACCTTATTATTATTATGGATTGAAAAACCAGCTAAAATACTATTCTGAAATGCTTTTCTTCTATTTCTTTTACAAACTCACTGAATTATCTATATTTTCTCTAATGCATCTACAAATGCTGTCTTTAAATACATCAATTAGTTTATTAGACAAGTCACAAACAGGCGTTGGTGTAACTATTAACAAAAAAAATTAGTTCATTTTATTATATTTTTAATATTTTAAAAATGAAAATATAAATATATGTATAATATGAACTTAATCTTTCTTAAATGTTATTTTATTTTTCATAAATATTATTTTGTAAACGAAAATTAAAGATCTAATCGATCTTGAGTTTAGTTTAATTGTTTTAGGTCACGTTTGTTAAAAAGTTCAACAAATCCAATCAAATCTAAATTAAATTCAATCGGTTTGGCCGATTCAACTCACCTACGATCACCATATTGGCAAACACAATTTAATGTTCTTATTATTATTATTATTATTTAAAATTTATTAAAATGCATGCAGTGGTATTGAAAGCTAGAGACAATGCTGTTACTAAAATATATTGAAAGCTGGAGGCAATGCTAGTTTATACGAAGCAAAAGTCTCACCCTGAATAAATGTTAAATATGGTAAATTTTCTAGGAAAAGTTAATAATGATTCCTCTTTTTTTACAAAAAAATAAATAATGATTAAGATTAAAAATTAATTTATAATTACATGATCACTTAAAATTAAAAATTATATATCTATATATATGGATAGATATTTTAAAAGAAATAATCAAATTACATTAATATAATTTTAATCAATTATTATATCATTCAATAACTATCAATTATATAATATTTTATTAAATTTCATCCCTCCTCTTCCTTTCATTCACATATATAAATGAAATTTGAAAACATGATACAGTCACTTTTTAGCTTGAAAGCAAGTAAGTTACGAGATGCTTTTTGTATTCATTTACAATCATTCACTTTTTTAAAAAATTAGTTTTTAAAACCTCTGATTTATTATTAATTTATTTTAGTTTTTCATTTTTTTTAGATTTAATTTAATACTTTAATTTTTTAAATTGATTCAACAAAATGTAATAAATCATACTTTATGGTTGTTCAAAATAGCTACTAAATAATTTTAAACTATATCAAAATGTATATTTTTTAATTAAATAAATTAATTTAAAAATCAAATGATCAAATTGAACAAAAAGAAAATTTAAGGGTCAAATTGAATCAGTTTTATAAATTGGAGGAGCAAAATAAATTTAAAAAATCAAATTAAACCTAAATAATTGACTTTTTTTTTTCTCACGATGAATGAAGTGGAAGAAAAGTAACTAAAGAAAGAAAAGAATGTGAAGTTCCGAATCAGTTTAATTGATTAATTGCAGAACTTCACGCCCAAAAAATTATGAAAAGGCTACAACGACAACCTAAACAATAAACATATATGACAAGCGTGTGGATGATGAATTCATGATAAATCCATAATCACAAGCGAACGTGGGAAACTCACGATGTACCGATTCCATACGCCAAATCTTTGGGGTTGGAACTTGGAATATCTTCCTTTCCTCCCACCTCCGTTATCATTAAGGAGTACATTTTTTTTTTCTTGATGTTTTTCATATTTATTTACTAGTTTTACAATTACTTATTCTTAAGAAAATATTTTTCTTATGTTTTATTTAATTGTTATTCTCATAATACGTTTACTTTTCGATTTTAATTATTCAAATAAGATCCAAGATTTATATTTGCTACTGTATTTCGATTTTCACATTAGAATAACTCCATACACATGCCCACGCACACACAATTTAATTCCCCTCTTTCATATGTACTGGATGTGTTGGAAACCATTCTATGTAAAATAATAGAGGGAATGTGAGTTTAAAACACCTCAGCTAGCAAGTGCATAGATCAAGTGCTGTAAAGTTATTTTAGCCTAATAAGAAGTATTGTATCATGTTCAAATTCTGAAAATATAATTATTTTAAATACTTGAACATATAATTTTATTGTTCCATAATAATCTTATCCAGTTTTTTGATTATATGATTATCTCCAATAAATATTTATGTCATTTAAACAAAATAAAAACACCTCAAACATATTTAGATATCAAATTTAACAAAATAACATATTTAATAATATTTTATAAATGTTAAATTTTATCAATCCAATGGTTAGTTACATTACAAAAATGTATTAAATTATAATCTTAATACAGTAGTTTTTTATAGATTAATTTCTTAAAAAGTTTAATTTTGATACCTTATGTTATGGAATAATTAAATTTTATTTTAAATGTAATATTTAAAATAATTATCATAAGCATCAAGTGTTTGAATTAATTCAAACTAATAGGTAAGTTGAAATTATTTTAGTTTAATGAGATATCTTAAATTAAGTTTTGGATATATAATTATATTAAATATTTAAAATAATAGTTTTTTTCATAATATTCATATTCAACTCGAATAAAATTATTTAGATGATATATGAATTTTTTTAAAATGTTATAAAATTAAACTACTATTTTTTAATTTTAGTACCATTAACAATTACAATATTAAAAACCAGTATATTCTAAAAACAATAATTCCTTAATTGAAAATTTTATACAATGAAATGTTAATTAGTAAAATACACTATATTGTATATTGTAACATTACAACACAGTGTGTTTTGGAAACACATTCCTAACACAGATTATCACCTTAAGAAGCTAAAAGACGTACGCAAAAGCTATAATTGAAAATTGAAAGGTTATGTTGAAACGTGGAATATCCTTTAAAACGAGTATCTAAACAGAAAGCACCGTTCATGTGCAACAAATATTTTATGTGTGGAGAAAGGAAAATAAAAAAAAAAAGAAAGGTTGAAAGAGCCGGCAAAACAAAACAGAAAACCGCAGAGCACGTCACTCACAACGACATAAAAAGGCCAAGAAAACTGCGTTTACTTGACTCAAGAAACTAATGAAATACTCCAAAGTCCAATCCAACCTTATTTATATCCAAAAAACAACTCAATCTCACTTGTTCTGTTTCAGAACTAAACAAGAAGAAAGAATCTGAAGAAGCAGAAAGCCCTAATCTGCAGAGATGAGATGAGATGAAAATGAAAAGGCGTGGGATCAGCGCGGAAAGGAACATTGTAGATGCTTGTCTTGGGAGTGTGGGATCTCAAATGGCTCCTCCAATTCGTATTCTCCGTGTTCGTCTTGGCGATTGGACTGCACGCGCTGCTCAAGAACACCGCCTCCAAGTACTTCGACCTTGACGCCACTTTCCACGCTATGCCTGACCCTCTCACGGACCATTCTCTCTGCGCCGTTTGTCACAACCCCGCCAAGAAGAAATGTTCTCGATGCAAATCCGTTCGATACTGGTTCGTATGTTTGTTTCATTTGCTTTTTGTTTGTTGTCGGGTTTTTTATTCGAGGTTGACCGATGGGGTTGACTGGTTTGGTGTATATTGTCTTTTTATTTTATTTTATTTGATGCTATTATTTTTTTGTTCAGTGTGTTTTCTGTGTTTCTTTGAGCTGAAGGGAATTGAAAGGAGAATTTACTTTGGGTTGATTTCTATTTTTTAGTTCACCAGCATGTCAGCAGGCGCACTGGAAATCCGAGCATAAGATGAGATGCAAGGAGTTTCAGGGCAGCGCCAGTGTGATGAATTTGGATCAAACTGGAGTAACTACTCGAGTTTTCAAAGCTTCTGCTGCTGTGAATACAAGTACATCTTCAATTGCCCTCATTCCTGAATGCGGTCGCGGAACATCCAGGACTATCAAGCAGCCTAAAACTGTAAGACCCTGTTTGATTACTACTAAAAAATTATTTTTTTCATCCAAAAATTTGTAAGTTGTGATTTTTTTTCTTTTTCTAAACAAGTATTTTATAATCCAAAATACAGAAACAATTGGGAGATGTTTTCTCATCCTCTTCTGATTTCTTTTGAGTACTTTGTTCAAGTGCTTAGTTAGGAGCTGACTGATTGTTGTTTAATTTTAGAAAGTAGAAAACTGTTATTTAAAACAGTAAACAAACAAGGCCGAAGTTTTTCTCTCCTTTTTTTTTATATTGGTAAAATTACTTGATGCATTACCTACCAAGTTGAATCTTTATATATTTTAGTTCCCTTTGTGCCCAAATAATCCGTTTTTGGTTTTCCAGGTTATTTATCCGTATGATGAATTCGTCAAATTGTTTAACTGGGACAAGACAGGATTTCCTCCTTGTGGACTCTTAAATTGTGGAAACAGGTTTGCCTTTTATTGCATGCTACCATTGATAGATTGCAATGAGCGGGTTCGGGTGAAATTTAACTTACATTGCAAACTTGTATAGCTGCTTTGCGAATGTGGTTCTCCAATGTCTCTCGTTCACAAGGCCGCTTATTGCCTTTCTATTGGAGAAGGGTCACCGTGGAGAATGTAATGTCACAAATTAGACCTTTTAATTCTTGCTGGATCTTGGTCATTCCTTGTACTTACCTTGGTTAGATGTGCCTTTTCAGGCTGCCATAACAATTGGTGCTTTCTGTGTGAATTTGAAACCCATGTTGAAAAAGTAAGGCTAAGTTCTCAGGCATTTTCTCCAATGAATATTCTCTCTCGTTTGCCCAATATCAGTGGCACACTGGGTTATGGAAGACAAGAGGATGCTCATGAGTTCATGAGGTTTCTTTGTTGTTGAAGCAATGTTATTTGACTTTCTATAGTAAATTTGCATTGACTATTTGGAATGTGTCTATCTTATAATTAATTTGGTATGACACTAAAGGTTTCTTCTCCCGCCAATATTTTAATGCTGTTGCAGGTTTGCCATTGATGCTATGCAATCTGTTTGCCTTGATGAATTTGGTGGAGAAAAAGTTGTCCCTCCTAAGCATCAGGAAACAACCCTTATCCAACACATTTTTGGTGGCCACCTTCAATCTGAGGTTAGACGACTAATCAGACTAAAATTGAAGTTTTCTGGTCTGAGTATGGATGCCTTTTTAGTCTCTGGCATTTTGTGCATAATAATGAAAAATAGTGACAAAATGATACTGTTGGCAACTTGGCATGAAATGATTAGATGATGCTTTCTGCATTTACTCTTCCAATCTCATGAACTGAAGAAGTTAGTCCATCCTAAGAGTCTCTAAGAATAATGGTTAAAAACTGTTTAGTCAGGATGGAAAATAACAGTCTCTGTAAATTAAATCACACTGTGCTCTTCCAATGAAGGCAGTCTTTTTACCTTTTTTCTATTATCTTTGTTTGGTCCATCTCATACAAATTGGCCTAGAGATTCACTTTTTCTCATCCTTTATCAAATTTAAAAGATAATTTTTAGCTCATTACTCAATTGGCAATTATTATAGCAACATAGTGATTCTTGCTGACACTGCCATCTGTCATGTTCTTCTTTTTCCTTCTCAAAAAAATAGGTTATTTGCACCGAATGTGAGAAGAATTCAAATCAATATGAAAATATGATGGACTTGAATGTTGAAATTCATGGAGATGCTGCTTCCTTGGAGGAATGTCTAGACCAATTTACTGCCAAGGAGTGGCTTAATGGGGATAATATGTATAAATGTGATGGGTAAGTTTGCTTGGAAAAATATGTATAAATATTTTAAATTAATTATTAATATTATACAGAAACGCTGCTCTGGAATTGATCGTTGTTAGAATATTAACATGTGAATTAGAATACTAACATGAATGTTAGAATATATAGTCAATCATCCATATTTGTGTTCATTAAACTGGAATTACCAATTATCAATTATTAGGCTAGACGCTAGAGATTAGTCTGCTGAGATTATACTCTAATTGATTGTAAATCAATCCATAAATAACAGAACAAATGTGTAGCCTAACAGCTACTACTTTATTTAACCTTAGTGTTTTTTAACTGAAAAATACTTAAAAAATTATTTTAACAGCTGCTTTTGTCCTGGTTATACCAGAATTCTTGGTCAATTTATTTCCTATTTAAATGTGTCTTAGTTATTTATTTATCTTCATTTTGGTGTGTGTATTATGGACCAAGCACTAAATTTGGAAAGTGATTTATATAGGGAACATGTATGGTAAAAAGTTGCTATGTCATGAAATATAGAATTCAAATATTTGCATTTGATAATGTGCTTTTGCGTCAGGCAGGTTATCTCTTAACCAAGTTATGCTGTTTGCAGGTGCAAGGGTTATGTGAAGGCATGGAAACGTCTCATGGTGAAACGAGCTCCAAATATTCTCACAATTGCCTTGAAAAGGTTTCAGGTCTGAGTAATTTGATCTAGATGATCTTGCCAAGTTGTCGAGAGATGTTTTAAGTAAAATAAATATCAGTTCTTATGATTTGTGTTAATTTCCCTTCTCGAAATGTGCCTCATGTAAATTGTTCGGGTGTTAGTTTACCATGACTATGCACCATACTTTACGATTACATTATTTTATCCCTACTAGTACTTGTAAAGGTTTGAATGCTACTTGAATGGTTTTTTGATTTGTCAACTTTTCTCATGCTTTTTCTGGGGCATTCTGAACATGCAGAGTGGGAGGTTTGGAAAACTTAACAAGAGAGTAGCTTTCCCTGAGACTTTAGATCTTAGCCCTTACATGAGTGAAGTTGGAGATGGATCTGATATTTATAAGCTATATGCTGTTGTAGTACATATTGATATGCTGAATGCTTCATTTTTTGGTCATTACATATGCTTCATCAAAGATTTCTGTGGAAACTGGTATAGAATTGATGATTGGAAGGTAAGTCCATTGTGTCTCCTTGCAGCTTTGAACCCTTTCCTTTTTGTTTACTTAAGTCTCTGTGGTGTGCTTGAAGTTTAAGTATCCTTATTTGGGTTGAATTATATTTCTCAGGTCTCGAGTGTGGAATTAGAAGAGGTGCTTTCTCAGGGTGCATACATGTTGTTGTATAGCAGGTATTCTTGTAATCATGAGTTAAATAGGTGACTGCGCTCTCACTCAGAAATTATTATTCCAAAATATATGTGCTCTCCTATCTTTCATGGGGTGCCTAAATGATGATATACCCTTTGAACTTAGGCTAACCTGATTTCTGTCATTTAAATTTTCTTTCAATATAATAATATCTGTTTTGGATGCTTATTTCGTTTGACATGTAGCATTTTAGGTTTAATTAAGTTCTCTTTTGGTTAGTATTAGGCTTAATTTTTCAGGGTAATCTGTCTTAGGCTTATTGCTTGTCTTGCATTTCACATGGGAAACCTGTCCGCTACGCTTTGGTGATGTATTCTGTTTTAACTAGTTTGCTTACATGATTTGAGATTGTGTGTATACTTTTGCATTCCCATATGAGTTTAGTTTTACAAGATTGGACATTTTCTTTGCTTACAAGTTACATGATTTTTGTCTTCAATCTTGGAAGCTTGTTTAAAGTAGTTCTATAGCTCTATGCCTTGTTGGATTATTTATACCATCTTTGTCTGAGGTTTGATAAAGAACAGTTCCAATAGTCAAAGCAAGGGCAAATACATTTGGCTTTTGTGCACAATAGTTTGTGCCAAATACTCTCTAATGGAGGTAATGCCCATGGTACCTCATTTACTCCTGGACAGGGTTAATGCTCGACCATCAGGACTTCAAAGTAATGAATCGTCAGAGACAGCAGAAGTTCAATCAATCAAATTGAAGGTGCAGCCTGGCTGGACTGAACAAGCTGAATGCCTCTCAGATATGAAAAGTGAGACTTACAGTTACAGTGGAGGATGTGAGGCTTTTCCATCTGACAGTAGTCCAGAGTTGAAGGTTTCTTGCTGTGACAACGTGACTGAAATGAACTCTGAAATTAAAAGAGAGCAGTCTAAGGATGTGGACATTATTGATGTTGCTAGTCTGTCTTTCTGTAATGGTGTTGAATCATCTCATATGCATGATTCTGAAGCTGTCAAAGATTCGGGGGATATAGATTCGGACGGATCAAATACATGCTCATCTGTTTTAGAAGAGATTTCAGTGTGCATGGAAGAGCAAGATGATAAGGATATGGCTAAGTCCAGTCCTTCTCCACATTTGCCAAATGGCTTTTCTTGCTTTGATAAGGATTCTTCTGTTTCAGTGGACTATCAAAATACAAGGGAAGATTCAGATTCAGACCATAAAGATGTGATTAAATGCAAGGTAACATCAAATGGCTTTGCAAATTATAGCAATGGATATGGCAGTGCAAATAAATATGATGATGTCCCAGTGGAAGATGGTGATGGTTCTTTTTCAACGGAAACACCCTCAGCTAAAATGCATCAATTGAAGGAGATTGGCTTCTGAAAATTCTGAAGTTGACAAAGGAAATGGAGTTAAGAAAATGGAAATATCAGAGAATAAGTTAATAATTTAGGTGCAGCTGTTTTTATCATTTGTTCATATCAATTTGATTATCCTATCATCCGAAAGAAAGCGGTGAGGTGGGAAATTTGTCTGGGGTTTCATTATTTGCTTGAACCTTGGATCTTATTGTGAGTAGCTCCTTACTCCTGATTTCTCTCGACTCATCAAAAGTTTCTTAATGTTTCTCTTTAAAAAATTATCGTTAGTCTGTTAGTTTTTATTAGTTTCTCTTTAACCTCTATTTGCAATTTGTGATCCCAATCTAATTCTTCGCACACGTTACCTCCCCCCAAAATATGGCAATTGGTAATGGTTGTCAAAATTTATTAGTTGTTAATTTTAAAAGTGAATTATACATTTTAGACTTGAGGCGCATTTAAATTATATTTTTTAATTATGCAAATGTTCTTTTTTGATAGATGAAACATTTGAGTTTTAATGTGAAGGGAAACAATGATCATGAGTTAATTTTAATTGTTTTTAAATATAAACATGTGTTAAATAGTGATAATATTATATATTAAAAATTAATAATGACTCACCCTTTGGTAACCCAAAATCCTTTTATTTTCATTCACATTTTTTTTATTTTACTCTATTTTCACCTAATTGATTGATAGCAAATTTGAAAGACTTTATTAGTTATTATTAATTTTAGGGTTCTTCATTACTAAAAGATAGTAACGAGTTTAGAAATTTATTCAACATATATAATTATATTTTAAAAGTTTTAAAATAAAATCTATTACAAAGGTTTAAAACTTCCTGTTAAGTATTTTTAACAACAAAAGAAAATTCATCGAGAAAGATGATGTAGGGTAAAGGGGTACCCAACCTTGCAACATCATCATCCATTACACAAAACTCCCAAACATAAAGCAATACCCTTAAATCCTCTAACCCATTTCGTATACTTTCCTAACCAATATCTAACATATGCAAAACTATAAAATCTAGGCCTTCTGTATAAAATAAAATATGCGCCAGAATCTAGCTAAACAAAATATTACTATCTATCCTCCAAAAACCAAGACCAAAACACGAACCAAATAGTGCACCCAAAAGCTGCGATTAAAAGGTGTGACTCAAGTTTACCATCCAGCCCGAGTAATCCATCCACAAGCTGCACCAAATTATTATGCACCCTATAATCTTTGATAATATCAGCCAAAGCATGAACCGAACAAGCACGATCCCGTGTTGACCATCCACTGGGCATAAGAATACTGAAATGATTGTGTCTTACTTTTTAGCCAAGACCAAGACACAAAGGCAATCTGTTGCATCACAGTTTTTCTATCGAAAAATGCATGAGTTTCTATGTTTTCACACTGACCATATAACAGCACACCATATATATAACCCACCATCTCTCCAATTCCGCCTTGGATCCAGCTACTATAAAGAGTGCTTCCAGAAATGTTATTTTATAGAATTTGGTATAACAGTTGCAAAATTTCCTCCCTTCCAGATAACATCTACCTCCTTAATTATGATATTGAGAATTACAGAGAGCCAAAAACCATATCTAAAAATTTTGTTCATATTAAATTTAAAATAAATTTAAGGTAAATATTTCTTTTTAAGACTGTGGGGAACTGCTATTTGCTTTTTGCTAAAAGCTCTTGAACTCTTCTTATAAGTCCACTGTATGGATTATCCGTATTATCTGTATTAACCCTGTTTAACAAAAAAACAAATTTTATATAAAAAAATACTGATGATGTTTTATAAAAACAAATAGTTAATATAATTTATATAACCCCGTTTCATTTTATAATATATGTTTGAAGTACATAAAAATACATGAATTAATTATAAAATATTTGACATTTATTGATTATTACCCGTTCTTCTGGATGAAAATGACAAATACCTGATTAATTTCTATAAAAGTTATACATAAAAAAAGTCTATATATACAAGTTTATCTTTCTGGTTACATCAAAAGATAATTTGCAAAATAAAACTGAAGATAAAGACACTGTACTAATATTTCAGTTTACTTCGAAAAAGACAAGTAACATAAATTCTGTAAGATATTGAAAGAGACTGATAACTGAAACATGTTTCTGATTCTCTGAAGGCTTTTATTTCTATTTATCAACATAATATCAAAAAGACAAAGTTAAAGCTTTTTACCATAATAGCAATGTCTTTGATGGTAACTATTTTCTTTTTTTACACAACAGTAATATTTTTAAAATATATAAATCGAATCGAAAGAAATAATATTAAATAATTTATATTATTTTTAATTAGAAATTATTTATGGTAAATTTATTAATTTTAATAAAATTATGTTAAAAATCATATAACATGATTTATACGTACACAACAGTGAAAACATCACCATTAAACTCAAAAACTATTGCCAATTTTATAATGTTACTCTAGAGTCTAGATTCATTAAAACTTTGTTTATTTTTATTTGAATGTTGATTGGGGTGAAAAAAGAAAGGGGCCATAGACAAATGAGGATGCATCATCTGAGGAATCGAGACAAGTGCATTGCTGGCTTTTGCACACGAGGAGGTGCAAAAGAGAAAGAAAAAGATCCCAATTAACGGCTTTTGTTATAGTATTTCGAATCCACTAATTTGAATTTAATGTAATATAATCGAAACTTGTTACATTGGAGAAAGAGCATTGACTTGTAGATGCAGTAGCATAGTAGGGTCCGTCCGATGAGAGGCAAAAGAAGACAAAGATTCGCTTAACGAGGAGGAGCCAGAGGAACCGGAAATAGAGTCTTTTTTGTTTTTGCTTTGCTTTGGGAGCCAAAAATGAAAAACCAATCACAGACAAAACAAAACCCATCACCCTCTCTTCCCCTTTCCCTTTGACAATTTTCGCTTACTCACTCATCCTTTCTCTTTCTTTTAGGCACTGCCTTACCCTCTTTCTCTCTGGAGCAACGATTAAAGTGCCACCAGTTTTTTGTTTGTTTTTTTCTTATGTCTGTGTCATGTCATGTGTGTACTCTACTCACTGTTTCCATTTTCCAACCCCCCCGAATCCAAGGCCTAATTAGATTCCTTGGTGAGTAGAGTCAACGACTTCCCTTCACAAATTTTATATTGATGTTGAGATTCATATAACATAATACCATAATTATAGGAAATTATAAAAAAATAACGATTTATGATTTGATTTAGGACCCTGATTTTAAAAAAATATTATTAGAATGCATGAAAATATAATTTTTATAATTTAAAAGGTATTCCCATATGTTTTTTAATAAAATCTCTCATTTTAATTCCTTAATATGTGAGTTATTAAAGTGGAATTCTTATTCTGACCGAAAAATTACATCAATAGTACTTATGAAACTATATTAATGAACATAGAAAAACAAATCTTGAGATGATGTGTTTTTGGTTTTATTATTTAATTATGAATAGAGTTTTTCTTTAATAATTTATATAATAAATACTTAATCTAAAGGCGAATTGAAAATGTTAAATTTACAAGTTAATTGTGACATTTTTGTTTTTGTTTTTATAAAAGATAGACTAATAATAAGATTTATTAGATAATATTAATGTGATGAATTGATAATGAACTTTTAACATCTAATCATACTCGTTAGATTGAAAATGGTCTAAATTTACTGCACAAGTTTCCAAAGAAAAACTTAAATTCCAAGATAAAAATACAGAAGAAATGCGTCTAAATTTTGTCAACGGTTTGATATTATATGTACACGTAAGGAACACAAGAGATTAGATTTGACGCTGAGGAGACCCGTGTGTGAGTGGGTGTGGTGTGTCATCCAATCCACATCTGACGGTGTTAAGTGTCAACCATCCAACTCCAACGAACGAAGCTTCCTACCATACTTCCTACTGTTTCTGTTTCTGTTCAGCTTTTTCAATTCCCCCATCTCCCATATTAATATCAATCCAACCCCATCTCTATCTCTTGATTCTGCAACACTGTCGTCACTCTGTTGTTTTCCCATCCACAGTACTCTCTACAATTCAAACCTCCACTTTCAGTTCTACAATATAAGGTACCCTTCTCTTGCTTGCTTGCTTATGTTCATCCTTTTAGTATGTTTGTGTCCTATTGACTGTCATTACTTCTAGTCCCGGTGTGAAGGTCCATGATTGCCTTTTTTGTTTCAAGTTCAAACATCAGTGTGAAGGAGGGTATTACTATTATGCTGATTGATGGGGTGTTTTCATGCTTAAAAAGGTTTTTTTTAATTGGCTGATACATTTATATAACTGTTTCCTAACTCGGCAGTGTTACAATTTTTGGTAGCAAAGCTGAACAATTGTTATGTTGAATTACCGTCACTAGGGGGGGGGAGGAGGTTGGGGAACAAAAGGGTCCTGAATTCCTGATGTTCTTGTTTTTTGGCCTTGCAGATTCCTTTTAGATTATTAAAGTAATTCAAGGCCACTTTTTTTTTAAAATATATGGTTCAATTTGGAAATCTTCATTCCCTTTTTTTTGGCTTCTGAGATTAGTGATTTAGCACTTCTATATAGGATTTGGAAATGGAAAAGTTGATTGCTTGGTAACATGTTATTTCTTTGTTGTTTCTCCACAGATTGTTCATCAATGGAATGTAATGATCAGCATGTAAGTGTAAGCTTGAAGAGAAAATCACCAGAAAATGGAGATCATGTACTCTTCAACACCTTTTCTCTGGATAACCTTAATGAAGATCTCTTTGAAAGGATACTTTCATGGCTCCCAACTTCCACATTCTTTTGCCTCAATTCTGTGTGCAAAAGATGGAAATCAGTAGCTGCTTCTGCCAGTTTCAAGCTTGCCTGCTCTCACATTCCCTCAAGGGAACCTTGGTTTTTAATGGTTGCTCCCAACCTTAACCAATCTGTTATCTTTGACTCTGCTGAAAGCACTTGGAAGAGACTAAATCACCCCTCTCTTCTGCAAGAAGAATCTAACCAAGACTGCATGCCAGTTGCGGCTTCCGGGGGCTTGATTTGCTACCGTAAATCATCAGGAAACTTCATTGTAACCAACCCTGTGACTGGAACTTGTAGAGAACTCCCTCCACTGCAATTTGCCTCTCAAAACCAACCACTCTATGCCATTGTGATGAGCACAAGTTCCAAAGACCAACTCTCCTTCAAAATTGTTCTAGTCTTTGGTGAAGTTCCAAATCTCTTGTTTAAAGTGTACAATTCAGGTTCTAACTGTTGGGAGGGTGAGACTGCGTTGAGGAGAAAGACTGAAGACAATTCCATGGAATATGATTCCACTGATGACAATGTTGTGTACTTCCTCAGCAAGGTTGGAATTATTGTGGCAAGCAACATGCAGAGAAGCCCCTCCAAGCAATTTTCATCTGTTATTACTAACAAAAACGGTCAAGAGATCGTGTATTTTCTTAGATCCTCAGGGAATGTAGTAGCTTGCAATTTGACATGCAAGTGCTTCTCTGAGTACCCCAGGTTGTTGCCTGTTTTCAATGAGTATTCCATTGATATTGTGGAGTGCAATGGGGAGATGCTAGTTGTTTTGCTATCAGAATTATTGGAAACTGCAACCCTTAGGGTGTGGAAATATGCTGAGGTTAATAGAGGGTGGCATCAGATTGCAGCAATGTCTGCAGCAAATTCTCATGAGTGGTATGGGAAGAAAGCAGATATTAACTGTGTTGGTGCTGGTAACCAAATCTTCATATGCTTGAACTCCACTGAGCTATGCACTTATGTTATGTGTGATTTGGAGACCAACAAGTGGGTTGAATTGCCAAATTGTTGCATAAATGGACAAGTCATAGACTTTATGTCTGCCTTTTCATTTGAGCCTCGGATAGAGGCTTCAGTGTGACAGCAAAATGGCCTTGACTTTGATGACATTACCATCCCTTTTCTGTTCCCTTAGGACAAATTTTCCTATCGGTTGTTGTACTTGAATTGTTAAAGCGAAATAGGTAGCTAGTGGAAGAGATGAAAACTAACCATATGATTCATTGCTAACTGAGATATTTATTTTCATTGATTATTTAGGTGTATATTGTTTTCAGTGATGTTTACTTTCACAGCATTACCATGTTGATGATTCTTTTCATTTCTCTTGGCTTCACCTCTGATGTGAAGCATATGGGAGTCAATGAAGTTGACGGGTACCTGCTTCTTCACATGGGAAAACAGCTAGATCTCTATATGTAGCATATATTGTTTGGAACTATACGAGTTGATTCAAAATGATAAAGAAAAGCAGACGTAGACTAAAAATCTGTAGGGAAAAAAATAAATGATACCATTCAATGTGCGTCAACAATTTACGACTATATTGGAAGAAGTTATGTCATTCACAATTTCACACCCGACCCAAATCATTTGTCTCTGTTGAACAATGTTCGCCGGAATCCAATTTTTCACTGTTGGGATTTTTTTTTTTTTTTCTTCACCAATCTGTGTTATTTTCTTTTTCATTCATCTTGATAGTCTTGTTACCATACACTGCGCTGCATTGCTTTTTGTTTTTAAATAATTTTTTCTTTTTTCATTAATCTTTTACCTGTTGAAAAAATGATAATAAAAATTGATGAAGATAATTTAATAAATTATTTTGTAAAATCATAATAATCTTAATAAATTACTTAATTTAAAATTCTTAAAATTTACTTTAAACTTAAATAAACATTTGGTGGTGCTAAACTCGTAATAATTGTATTCGTAACAGCACCCAAATTGGTTAGCTTTTCTTCCGTTACCCCTCGTCCACATTGCACGTGCAGAGGGCATCGGGGGTTGAGGTCGCACGCAGATCTGGGTTATCGTGTTTGGGTCGCGGTGGTGTTGGTAGAGGCGCACCGTCGGCGACGCTGCGTGAGACTCGACGGCAAGGCGAGACTTGGATCTGGATGGAGTGGGGTGGCACGGGGAAGTCGCGGGAAGGGGAGGGGTGAGAATTTGGCGAGGGGGCAAAAGAGGAATTTCACCAAGCTTGGTAGTGCCGATAATACTATTGGTAGTGGGAATAGTAGTTATCTAATACTAATATTTGCAGCATTTTGTGAAACTTAGCTGGCAGGCTTGCATTAAAGCCCAATGGGCCAAAACCCACAGTTTCTCCCATGATTTAATTTTTTATCTGTACAATGAAACACAGTATGGGTTTATAACACTCACATATGTTCAATTAACTAAGTTAAACACTTTGATGTCAAGCTCTGAACAAAATCTAAATAAATATTCTATTTCAAGTAGGGATAAGGCATATCCTATACCAGAACTTATATCCAGTTAAAATTCACAATTCTTCAATTCAAGCGTTCAGATTTTGTCCAAATTCTACTTTACAAAACTTGCAGAACTAGTTGGGCAGGAAATTTAAGACATTGAAATATTCAAAGAATATTTATAAATAAATAAAAATTCCAAGAGCTAGCAAACGTTACTAGTAACAAAAAAAAAGATATAAAAGAATAGGAGGATGAGGGAAGGAACATTTCAATTGCCCATTGTTGTCTAACGATTGTGTGCATATTTTTTTATGCTGCTGTGTGTGGGTTTAAATAAGCGGTTGCAATCTTTTTCCCTACAGCCGTAGTCTTAGATTACAACAACTTAAAACCAATCAGTGAAAACCAGTACAAAACCAATGTAGAGAACCGATTTAGGAAATTTTTAAGTTTTTAAATTTAATCTAAAATGTTTTGAAGATACTTAAAAACACATTTAATAAAGATAATAAGGTTATTTAAGCATATAATTTAGTTATTTAAATTAATTTCCTGTTTTTTAAGTTAATTAAAGATAACAAAAGAAAATTAATGAGTTCAGCAGGTCGATCAACAGTGCAATACTATCCTCATTGTGTGGATTAATAGAAAAAATTTAAAAACATGTGCTAAAATTTGAAATTTTGGAAATTTTCCCTTAGTTAAAACAATAGAAAATCAAGGAAAGAACAAATTCATTCTACTTTATTTTTTTACTCCGTTAAAATTTTACTCGTATTTTTTAATACTACCATACATTTAACCTTATATATCCATAATATAAATGGTGTCTCAAAACATAACATAATCTGGTGCAAATCCACATCATTCTAAATCAGCAAAGCTTAGCTAGGCACGAATATTGATAAAGCAAACAATAACTAAATATCACTAATCAATTAACTAGATAAAAAAACATGATAAGCAATAGTAGTATGCAATTAAGCACCCATCTATTGTGCAAAGGTCTCGTTAGCCTGAGAAGCAAGCGTTCAATTATTGTTAGAGACACCGTTGGTTGGTTCAGCAGCACCTTCCCGCTCTTCCTTCACTTGCAGTGATTCATCCTGAGGGATAATATGGGAAAAGTGGAAAACAAAAACAAAAAAAGAGAGAGTGTGAAAATCTTTCATTTCCTCCTTACACTTTTATTATTTTTAACGTTAGATCTTCAATAAAAATCTGATTTTCACTATATCTTCCAATAAAGGAGATGAAAATATATCTAACATGAAGAATGAGTTTTTGTAAAAGAACCTTCAAGATCTACATATAATTCAAAAAAAATAAATTTTTTACCTTTTTCTCTCTCCTTAAGATCTCAAAATGAAATCTACCACTAAAGAAAAAATTAGAAAAATCTTAAGAGATCTTCAATCTTATGTAATTTTATAGGAACTATCAAAAAATAATCTAAGATCTCAATTTGAGATCTACCACTAACCCGTTAATAGATTTAGTGAGTGACTATTTACTAAGCTACTATATTCTCGTGTAAAGCACGGACTTTATTTCCCATATGCATTAATTATTATTATTTCTAACAATTTAACAAAATTTAAGTAATACTACTTTCGTTTATTTTAACTGCCTTTAAAAGTCTTATATACGTAGTAGAACTGTAGAAATAATTTTTTTTATCCTTTTTAATTAAATTTTAATAAAAAGCACTGTACAATATATTTTCTCGGTGCTAATTAAATACAGTAGTTATCAAGTATTATATTTTATCCTTTTTAATTTTTACTTTCAATAACAGGGTCTTGCTAACAGGAGTAGTATTATTTTTTCATTTATACTTTTGTAATAGGATCTTGCTAATGACATTAGTTTAGAAATTAAAAAAAGTTTTTTTTTTATTGAAAATCACATAAGACTGCATTTAAAAATTATAAAAGTGTAATTTTATCTCTTTTAATGAATATATAAATTAGTAAAAAGTTTGTTGAGAAGTGAAGGTAAAATTGATAAAAGAGTAATAAATATTAACTTGAATTTTAAAAATAAAAAAATAATTAGAAAGATTTTTTCCTAAAAAAATTGACATTTTTTAGAGAGAAAATACAATTAAGAATGCACTCAAATTGACACAAAATTGACATTTAAAAATATGTAAAGTGTTTTTTTAGGTTAAAATGTTAAACACATAATTTAGTCCTTAATTATATGTGTTGTAGATTCTCAAATTTTATCAAAATATATAAAAGCTTATTAAATCAATCCCTAAAAATCCAAATATTATCAATTTGGTTCACGTCGTCATGACGTTATTTATGCATTCTTCATTTGGTTTTTATTCATGTAGCACATTTTTAAATTAGTCCTTTATATATTTAGTACATTCTTAATTTATTCTCGTGAAAATTAAGAATGTGTTAGATGTGTATAAGAAGTAAGAACCAAATTAAGAATATGTTACCTTTATAAGAATCAAATTAAAAATGTATAATATATAAGATCAGTGTAAAAATGCATAAATGACGCTCATTTAGGGATCAATTGACTAAGTTTTTACATATATGAATCAAATTCAGATTTCACAATATGTATAATGGATCAATTGACTAAGTTTTTACGTATATGCAGTGTTGTTAAATCGGCGAGTTGACTCGGTCAACTCGTCCGAGTTTACGGTTCTACTCCTCAAAGCGGGTCGACTCGGTGGTAAACTCGGAAATAGGGGTGGACTCGGTGAACTCGCGAGTCAACTCGGTAAACTCGGTTGAATCGCCGAGTTGACTCAGTGTATATAAAAAAAAAAATTGATTCAGGCCACCTCCGGTCTCGAGCTTCTCGTCTTCTCCCTCTCGTCGCGGCGGTCGCGCTCCATCTCCATTCTCCGGTCTTCAGCTTCTCCATCTCCGGTCTTCTCCGCTCACGCAGTTGTAGCAATCGAAGTTGGAGAGGTCACCTCTGCATTGGAAGAGCCCTGTCATGGAGGTTTGGCCACCATTCCCGTCATCGAAAACCGTTGCAACTTTGGAGGTCTGAAAACAGCTCCCTGTAATGGAAACTAGAAAGAAAAACGAAAACGGCGCAGCACTGGAGAAGGAGAAAAGAAGTTTATGTGCTAGGTTCTTCTTATTTGGGCCCAATTTGCTTTCTGTACCCACTTTTCTCTTTCTGCAGTTTCATATAACATTTTTGAAATGGGCTTTTGTATTTGTGTTTCCGCTAATTTCCCTTGAAGTAGACTCTTATATACGATTTACGTTTCTACGGTTTTACGATTTAGCTCATCTCACCGAGTCTACGTAGACTCTACGATTTAACAACATTGCGTATATGAATCAAATTCAGAATTCAGGACTAAATTATGTGTTTAACCATTTTTTTTATAAAAAAAAATATTTTATTAAATATCTGAAAGTATATGAATATATAATTGATTTGAATGGAATTCTGTTTGATTCCTTTAAACAAGACGGATTTTAGGGTGGAAAGGTCATCAAATCCCCCATCATGGAAAACAGATATGGGACGTTAGATCCGTGAATACACATAAACTACAATAATGGAAATGCATACACTAAAATATCTATAAATAAATAAAAAAAACGATTCTCCTCTTCCCCCTTCCTCAACCCTAACAGGCAACCAAGTGACCAACCCTTCATCCCCGATCCCAATCACTCTCCTCTGTCGAAAACAAACATTTTTATTTTCCTCTCAATCAAGGCACTTACTTGTTCTGCGCAGAATGGTAATTTTAATTAAAATAAAAATAACAAGAAATTTGGCTACACCATTGGAGAACAGAACCATTTGGATGAAGCTGTAAATTCTCGCTGCTCTCCATCTCGGAACAGTACTAGTGCAACGGCAAGGCAAGGCAACCCTAAAAGCACTATACTTACGGCGTCAACAGTGACGCACTACATGGTGTGAAGGATGGATCAGATGCGATCGTCAATGCGGCGGCGAAGTCGGGGTTCTTGTCGATGCAGAAGGCGATCCAGAGAGGTGGACAGTGGTGCCGATTACAATCAACTTCGACAAGCATGGAGACTATGGGCGGTTCTTGGCTGGCAGGTGATCGACAGAGAAAGGGCCGGTGAGTTGGAAATTGGAACTTGGAAGGGAATGTTAGGAACAGTGAAAGGGAAGACTAAAGGTTGTTTTTTCATTATTATTTTTATCAATATTCGACTGCATTTGTCTTCATGGTGGTCTTCATCACTTGTCTTAGTCCTTAATTGTAAAAGTTTCATAGCTAACGTCCCATATATGTTTCTCTTGGTGGAGGATTTGATGACCTATCCCACCCTAGAATCCATCCTTAAATATGAGTTTCGCGTTTAATCCATGTGAATGAAAAAAGTTTAACTGAAAAGGAGATTTTATTTTAGTGATGACAGATTTTTTTCACAAGAGATTATTGACAAAATCAACAAATATTAATTATATTAATAATATGATACTAAAAAAATATGTAAAGTATAAATACTTTTTCTTCTCAATAAAAAATATTATTTTTAGATGCTGAAAATCAACGTTAAAATTTGAAGTTAACATTTTTTTAACAGCAACTTATTATTATCTATTCAAAATCATAAATTCCTCACTAATGATTTGGGGATCAATTAGATATGATAATTATATAGTAAAAGAGTACTCATTTCAACATAAAAGTTTTTAATAATAAATTTCTAAACTTTAACGCTATGTTTGGTTGATCAAGAAAAATAGAAAGAAATTAGTAAAGATAAAGTAAATAAAGAGAGCATAAAATGAAATATTTTCTAGTTGTTTAGCGTGGGGAAAGTGAAAAAGGAAGAAAAGTATAAGTTTTTTTCTCATGTTTCATTGGATAGAATATAAGAGGAAAAAATGCATATTTATAAAAAGATAAACAACCACGTACTTTGATTCATTAAAAATATAATTCATTGGAATTTAGGTTTTTGAAAATATTTAAAAAAAGTTCCTAAAAGTACAATTTATCTATTAATTCAGTATTGTTGTAAAAGACATTTGTTAAAGTTAATACTCATACCTAAGTAACATACTATCTACTTACGTAATAAATAACAGTTACACGGTGTATAACATATGACAATCAATTATATGTGATATCTATCGATCTATAAGTGACAGTTTAGTCAAAAACCAGTATGAGAGTAACTGAATCGTACCTCACTTGTCATCCACTTGGTAATAGAGACAATATTTTGTGGTTTATTTTTATTGTCCAAAAAACAAATCATTTTCCTTTCACAAATTATCCACCTTTTTGCCTCCATAATATAACTGACGTAGATGAACTATGCACAAGGTTATTTGTTGGTACATAGAACCATAACACAGAAACAGAATACATATCGCGAAAAAAAGTCGGCTGCTATGTTGTTATCGATCATATATATCCTTATGTGAAGAGGATGGGGTGTCAAAAATCAAATCAATAGCTATCAAGAATGCAAAAGTAACCTTTAATGTTTATATTTCACATAAAGATCGTTTTTTTTCTAGAGTTTGATCGGTTGCAACTTGCCATTTAATTTGAAAACCATGGTCTAAGAATCTGAAAAGGGAGTTTTAACTTGGTACGTAGCTCACAGTCACACCTCTCTATCAATGTCAATGAACCTTGTTCTCACACCATTCCTCTATTGGGACTCCACTCCCTTTTATTATCATTATGAAAGCAAATGGCATTGCACGGCAGGAGGATACTGCTGGAAGAAGGAAAGGTGGGTGTGTAATGTGTTGGTGGCTGCAGATTAAAACAAAACACATAATTAAGTGGTCCCACCGCCATAACCTGCTTATAGTTGAAAGTGACCCAACAATTTGGGCGGTTAATTGAGGGAGACAAATGGTGTGAGCCTCTGCATTCCAATTCATAAATGACTATTATTTATTCTTTGCTAGCTATCACTCACACCACCATTAATTATAGTAATTGGTATATTTACTCCTTCTCCAACCCAAGTGGAGACCACTTTTTTATTTATGAGAGTTCAAGTTCAAGGGACCTTTCATAGTTTCATTTTTGTCCTCCAATTATACTAACCGTTGTTTTTTTTACGTTGGTTTTCCTCCTGTCAAGTCTCTATTGTTTGTATCAAATTTATGGAGCCTGATGCCTTGATAAAAAAGAGTGAAATTTAGTGGAGAAAACTAGCCCTTACAATATGATGTTGGATATGAGGATGTACCTATTTAATATCCAACAGTGCTTTAAACAAATTTGTGGGGGAAATTTGCCCATGTAATATTATTCATTAAATTATAAATTGTAATTTTCTGTCAAAAAATATTGTAAACAATTGTTTAAAAATTATATATAAAAAAATTAAATTATGTTTATTTTTCATCCTCATTATTCATGTTTTTGAAATCTAATAATAATTATAATAAGTCATTAATTTAGCGTTAAATTTCATAAAAATAAATGATGATAGTGGAACAAACTTTAAAAGAATTCTCATATATATAAAATATATTTTATGAGAGAAAACAACATAAAAGATTAAAATTTAATGTCAAAAAATCACATAATTTTTTAAGTTGTCACATTACATTAAATTTTGATCGTTCATATTTGATTATAGAGTCCAAATTTAATTATTTCATTCTCATATAAGTTATATTTTTCTCATATATATATATAACATGTTGGACCAAGTTGAAACGACATAAAATATAACCTAATTTTATCTTCTTTTATTGTATGGATTTTTTGCAACTTTTTGAAATTGATTTTTCTTTTTCCTTTATTTTCTTAGTCTTTCTTCCTCCCCTCCTTTTATTTATCTTTCCATGAAAATCAATCAACCTACTTTATGAATGTAGGTTGATGAAAAATATTAGTAATTCAATTTTTAGTTTTTATTAGTGATTTAACATGGGTTTGAAATCTAACTCAAATTTATAAAATTATCTTGTAAGATAAGGAATGTTTTCACTTATATACTTTATTTCGACACTATTTTCAATTAATATAAGATTTTATCATGTTTTATTTTGCCCATGATTACATATAACAATTGCTTGTAGTGTGACAAATACAAGAGTTTTATCAATAAGGTATAAGATAAACTTTGATATCATGTTATAATTTAGCTTTAGAATCTAATTCAATCTCACAAAATAAACTTATAAAGTAAAATTATTCTTTACTTATATATTTTATATTGACATTATCGGTTTATTTTCCTTTGGTTCACATGTACCTACCACCACAATGTGAGACTTGGAGCTATTTTTTCACTTAGGAATGATCATAATTAAGGTAACTTTTCATTTATTGGACTATTTTTTGGTTTTTTAATTAAATATAATGTATATAAATCTCCTAAACTAAAAGTAAATTCTCGTCCAAGTATTTGTGTTTTTGCTAGTAATAATAATAATAATAAATTATATTTTTGAGTCCCTAAACCTTTTTGAATTTACATTTTTATTCCTCGAATTTTTTTCCATTCTTACTCTTAATCATTAATTTTTTTCCGTCCTTAATTTTAATTATTTTAACTGACTAAAACTAAGGATAAAAAAATTAAAAAATTAAAAATCAGGAAAAAAATTAAAAGACTAAAACTAGATAAAAAAATTGAAACTAAAAACAATTTTTTTAATAAGTTTATGAACTTAAAAATTATAAACTCTAATATGAGTGAATTTACATGAGACTCCAAGACATGGCCTCTGCCCTCTGGTGAGTTCCTTTCCTGACGTTCCCACGTGGCAACTTCAATCCGATTGGAGTCTGGAGACGGAGGCAACGTGGCATTGATCAGTGGCATCACTTTCAGTAAAATAAATAAAAAGAAAAAGAAAAAGATAATTAGCAATTTGTTTTGGGTTTGAGTGGTCACATCAATTCCGTCACCACCTGCACTTGGTCCCACGGGACGCACCCTCAGTCAGCCAACGCCCTTGATATTTCTCCAATACAATAACATAATTATTAAAATATATTAAATTACTTTTTACCATTTAATTTATTTGTTAGATTCATTTTTTTTAAATTATATCATTTTATTTTCAAAAGTTTTAATTAGATATCTTACCTTTTAAAATGGACTTAACTTAATCTCATTTAAAAATAAATTTTGTCTAATTCAATTAAACTTATTTTAAAAAATAAATGATCTAATTGAATTGAATATTTTAAAAACAAAGAGATCAAATAAATAAAATAATTAAAATTAATTTTTTAAATAATATTTTTTATTATAAGAAACTATAAATAGGGTTGTCTAATTTTTTATAAAAAATATTATTTAAACGATGATTTTAGACAAAATAAAATTCTTTAAGTAAAATAAGAGATTAAATTATTGTATTAAAGATGTTCTTAAAACATATCTATTGATACAGTCATGATGAAATTGTTTATTTAACTTTTACTTCTAAACCCTACAATTAAGATTAATGAACTTTAATAGTATTTTTTGTATTGTGCAAATTTTATGAACTTAAAAAATGAGTTTTAGAATTGTTTTATGATTATTAAGAACTGTTATGAATAAGAAGAATTATATCTCGACAATTGGACACTTCATTAATTTAAATATCTTATTATTATTTATTATTTTTTAATTCACTCTTACTATCATATTATAATATTTATTACACCTATATTTTTCATTTTTCTTTCTTTCTTACTAAGTATAATAACATTTGAACATTTGAGATATTCAAATATATTTTTTCTCAGAATAATTACTTACATAGGTGGCAATCTGTACACAAAAAATATCAGATTAATTGCTTCAACGATAAAGTTGCATAAATTTGGTCCTTTTTTATCTGGTTCTTAAATTTTAAAACTACATAAATAAATTAAAATGCTATTAGAAGTTATAAATTAATTTCATCCAATGAAAAGTATAGCAAGTAGTAGTAGAAGAAATTTTTTTTCAAAATTAGACATACAATAAGGATTAAGACTGCGTTTGGAATAATAGAAAGAAAATGAAATTGAAATTAATTATTTATTTTTTTTCATTTTTCTTCAATAAAATACAAATATCGTTATTAATGTTTTTCTCTATATCTTTTTAAAAAAATTATTTTATGATTTAAAAAAAACATTTATAAAAAAAATTCATATTTCAAGTAAAATATATTTCCCATAAACACATTTTCAAGAAATAGACAATTTAAAAATATGCAATGTGATAAATTAGTTTAACTATTAAATACTAATAATTGGGTCATTAAAGTATAGTACTTAATGTCAGAGTAATTCTAAAATTATATTATTTATTGTTAAATTAGTTCACGACATATATAATTTATAATAAACATTGAATTAATTTGTCTTAATATTTTTAATTGATCGTTTAAAAAATATAAAACTACATTTTTAATGAATGCATCATTCAGAGACTGAATAAGTTGTTTATCCATTCCTAATATATTTTTACTTCCTATAAAACAACATGTTTTGATTTCGATCCTATAAATAAATTTCTTTGTTTTTACGTATCTTCAAAAATTTTAAATTATTGACCTTAGTATCTACTAGGAGAAAAGACCTCTCTAATTTTTTTAAATAATAAAAAAATTTAAATACAGTTAATAAAAAAGAATAACAAAATAAAAAAAAAGTAACAACAATATAGGAGCAGTGAAAAATTACTGTAGGTTAGAATTTTTTTTTAAGTTTAAGAAATAATTTAAGAGTAAAATTATCCAATTAAATGTAGACACTAAATGAGAAATATTTCTTTTATTATTAGTATAGATAAAATGGACAAATTTTGATTTTGGTAGTTGTAATATATATATATATATATATATATATATATATATATATATATTAATTTATCTGAAAATTGAAATAATTAATTTTTATCTTTACTTTTATTTCAAGATAAATAAATAACATTTATTATTTTAGGATTTAGAAAAAAAGTATTATACATTGACATTGTACTATAAAAATTAGTGGGAGTTGCCTAAGGTGATAAATTGACCTTCTATTAAACAGTAAAATGATAGACTAATAATGAGTGTCACAAATAGTATGGATAAAAAATAATTTAAATTTTACAAGGAATGAAAATCAATGATTTTTTATAAAGAGAAAAATGTTAAAAAATTTATTAGATTTTCATTGACTAATTATATTTTATGTAAAACCAAAAGTTATTAAAATAAACTATTTGATGTTTGAGTTTCTTAATGAATGTTTGTTTGAGATTCAATCACAGACTTGGACATGTAAAAGGCAAATGAGATACTATTTTATTTTCAAATGGGGCGAACTTATAAAAAGAGATTAATATAGTGTTAAATAAGAAGGATTAGATACTATACCCTATTATACAAAAAAAAATAATGTAAAAAAAAACTTGAAAAGATTGATTTATTTGAAACACTAAACGGGCCTTGAGAAGTAACTGCTTGCATATGGGCAACAAATAAAAATGAGAATAGTGAAGAGGGCTGTGAGATAAAAAGGGAGTCGGGGGGCGAAAGGGGAAATAGCGGGAATAGAGGGGAGTGCTGTGGTGGGTGAAGGTGAAATTAAATGTGAATGGAATCGAAGGCTAAGAGAGAAGCAAGGAAAGTGGGAGCGTATGATTCGTGAAGAGCCTTTTTTTTTTTATCTATCTATCTATCTATCTATTTATCTGCTCTGCACCTGCGTCGTGTGCTGGGATTGGCTGAAGTTGCCTACTTGCCTTTCCTTTCTTTGGTTTTATCTCTGATCACAACTGATAAAAAAAGAAGAACGCACGCACCCACAGCCATCCATTTTTTCGCTGTTATCCAAATCGCAACAACAGGCCTGTTTCTCTTATCCCTTTCTCTTTTTTATTCTAATAAAGCGAGTGTTAGTATTGGTAATTTTTATTTTAGCCAAATAACATTTTCCTACATCAGCAACTGATTATTAATATTATTTATATATGAAGGTTATCGTGTGGGATGTTTGTATCATGTATGGCACCGTTGAAGTTGTTGCAACTTGTATTGTATTGTATTGTATGATTGTCTTTATGTGAAATGTCATGCCCTCTCCTTGTGACGGAGTTCAGAAGTTGCATTTCATTATTAGCATTTTCAACTACCCTCTCTGGTGTCTGTCTCCACTCTGGACCAATTACGGGTTTTAACTATTAATCCGAGAGTGTGGTCTAGTGTAGCATAAAGTTCACTTACACGGTGCTGAACTCGAATAAGAATGTTTGAAAATCTAGTATCGCATTTTGATAAATGTTTTCGGGTGCTTAGGCTTTTCTACTATTACCTCTTTTCCTATTGATAAGAAACAAATTATAGTCCGATGTAACGAGCTTTAACTTTTACCTAGGAGAAATTATTATATGGTCGGAAGTATCATAGTCTCGCACAAGATTTGCATGACACATAATTGGGTTTTATTAACTCATTGTGTAGATTGAAAAACTCAATCATGTACCATATGCGGAGGAAATCTAATAATTTATCCTTACCTAGGGCTTTTCTGGTAGGATTTACCTCCTTGAAAGTGAGTAAGGATTAAATATTGTTTGATAGAAAAAAATTAACAGTTCTAACACATGCATGATTTGTTATGTATGTCTGTACACATAATATTTATTATTTTACAGTTGATGTTTTTCATCAACAATTAAAGTTATTTATTTTATCATTTAAAGCGAGTTGTTCACATCCGTTTTGACTAGCCAAACGATATAATGAAAAAAAATGTAGAGGCCACTGTCAATTTTAGGTAAAATAATGAAACTGAAAATTCTTACTAGGAGAAGGCTGACGTTAGCTAGAGGAGTACACATAGATACAGTTGAAAGGAGGAGGGAAATGGGGATGGAGTGTTTTTGTCTTAAATAAACTATGCGTTTGTCCAAGTACTCTGTTCCCTGAATAAACAGATGCTA
Organism: Glycine latifolia; assembly: GCA_013407115.1. Lineage (NCBI taxonomy): Eukaryota > Viridiplantae > Streptophyta > Magnoliopsida > Fabales > Fabaceae > Glycine > Glycine latifolia. Next base: position 5,024,493 of record CM023946.1, on the reverse strand, counting down.
TTCAACTTGTTTAAACAGAAAATTTGGACTTTCTCTCCTGGCATACAATATGTAGAAAATATAAGGCAAAGTTATAACAGTATTATGAAGATTCTTCACTTGTTCTGCTTAGACTCTTGGTGACGTTTTAGAAGTTTGGTCCCATAATACTTGCAGTTGCAGGCTAGGTACCAAAATACCAATAATTGTTCAACGCCATAAGTACCCCCTCAGCCGTTGCCTATCCTCTTCCATTTCACTTTTTATGAAAATCGTAGCTTTAAGACAGTAACCGTATGCGTTGAACATCTAGTCGGTATCGGACACAATAATTTGATTACTCCTAACTGTATTTTATATTTTTCATTTATTTTTCAAACTTATATTAATATAGATGGGAATGTCACAATAATTAGATTGATGATAAATTTTATTACATTTATAATGATTCTTACTAAAGTTAAATTGGTTTAAAAAGATATTTCTTAGGATTGTTTCGTTTGATTATGAGAGTGGATATTTTTTTGGAATGACAAGTGTGACTGAAGAAGTTTGACATTAGGTATAAATAGGCATGTTGAGAAACTTGTAAGTGAGAGTGAGAGAGAGACCCGTAAACCTAATGTCTTAAGGTTTTCGGTTAGATGTAGTGCCAAATTCACTAGTGTGGTTTTCTTGTGGTTTGTTGATGGAGATGTCCCTTGTGTTTATGAAAATTTTCCTTAGGAAGGAGCAATCATGGGGGAAGAGACACTCGCTAAAGGAATAGATTGTTGGATGAGAATTGTTAGTGAAGAAATCTCACATCGGATAAAAATGGACAAGTTGAAAACTTCTAAGTGAGAGAGATCCACAAACCTAATGTCTTAAGGTTTTGGATTTGATGTAAAGTCAACTTCACTTGACTCTTGTGGCTTGTTGATGGAGACATTTCTTGTGTTTATGAAACTTTCCCTTAAGGGAGAGCATATCATGTAGAATAAGGGACAAATTGTTGAAGTGACAAGTGTTAAGAATAAGTTACGTGTTGAGTAGAAATGAACAAGTTGATCAACTTATAAATAAGAAGGACCCACAAATCTAATGTTTTAAAGTTTCTTTGGGTTGGATGTGATCTTATGTTCACTTGCGTGGTTCACTTGTGGCATCACTGGCATGTGATGGAGATCTCTCTCATATTCCTTGGCATATTTTTTAGGGTACACATTGTCACATTGAATGATTCATGCCTATAACTATTGCAAGAATAATTCACAAATCCAACTTGTTCCATGCTAGTTCATGTATATAATTTTCTTTTCTGCTTAGGTATGAATGCATGATATTTCTATTTCATACAACAAATACCATATGTTAGATATAAATCATAAATTTATTCATGATTCTTCACCTAACCATTTAAGCTTTTTATAGGGTTGATCTTTAATATGATATTAGCGTCTTTATGATCCTGTAGGCAGGAGAGGGTTGATCTTCGTTGTAGATGCATGTAATATTTGGTGCTATAAAGGATCTATTGGCCACACAGAGTTACATAGCATGCAACTATCCAAATTGAATTTGTCTTTTTTACAGTAAAAATGTGCAGTTTTTGTTCAATAATGTAGAACTGCAAAGAAGCTGAATTTGGCATGCTAAGGTTTGTATTACAAAATTTGTGTTGTCAATAAATTGTTCGTATACTATACTAGTATTGCATATCTTATAGTAGCAGATCTAAACCCTACCATTCTTATTATTTCAAATATGCTAAATTTTAGTACAAAGTAAATTGTGCTTGAAAAGAATTTTACTTACTAGCATAAGCATTTAAAAGAGTTGGTCTATTAAAAATGTATTTATTTTCCTCAAAAAAAATTTACACAAAAAGTTTGAGCTTTCTTAAAAGTTTCACTTTCTTTATGAATTGAAAGATAGGGACTGAAACCAATCAAACCTTCTCCATAAGACAATATATAGAGAGAAATGAATTAAAATCATTTTTCCTTTGACAATATTAACTCATCATCCCATGTTTTAGTGTGTTATTCTTTTTTCTGTTTCATATACATTTTCCAAACTAAGAGATGTTCTTTCTTGAAATTCTATTTGGAAATCTGAAGCTAATATAGGTAAAGCTTTCGTTTGGACAATGATGCTCCATAAGATTACTATCATCAACACATTGTTGATTCACAAATGTAACACAATTATTGCTTCTAACTCATGATTTTTGTGCAAGGCTCTTTCAAAAATAGGTTCTCATATATTTTGGGGAAGGTTTCTCCATTACTTGTGTTTTTTTTAAAGGATATCAGTACCTTATGTAATTAGTAATTAATATTTAACTTGTCCTGCTTAAACACGCAAGGAGGAATGCAACAAATGAGAAATCTTATCATGAGAAATGAGAAATACAAATGTAGACTATTAGATAATATTTGAATGATAGAGGTTAAAAGAAAAATGCACATAACTTTTTTAAGTGGTTGTGTGACTACCAAATTTTAACTTTGACAATTTATGTATGGTTATATGACTCAAACTTATAATTTTCTTTTTTTACGATAAGGGGATTTTATTTGAGACATCCCTATGTATATATTTTCAAAATAAAAGTTACATCAGGAATCTCCATTTTTACATAGTTTTGTTTTGTTTTAAGATTTTAGAAAATATTAGTGTCTATTTTGAAAGTTTTTCATGATACGTTTCAATAGTTTCTGAGAGAATAATGAAGCTAAAACTACGGTAATATTATGTTCATGTTATTCTTAGTGCATCTTGTTAAAAGGAAGGCTTACATTTTTAAGAGCCTTTATTTGTTCTTATACATTGTTATATTCATTGGAAATGGTTGTTATTTCTCTGTTTATATTTCTCGTGCGGTAATTTTTCTTTGTACTGTACAATTTTTCTAACAAATCTTCTAGTGGAATGTGAAAACTCAATTTGTTATGCGGATATGCTATAGAAAGCTATTAGAAAGACCTTGTGGTGTAGAAGAAAAAAGCTATGTAGGTATTCACGGAAGTGAAGCAAGTTAGTGTTATTGTTGAAGATATGGCATGGTGAGACCAACACTCAGACGAATTCATTTAAAGCAGGTAATAAATTGGTAACAAACGTAGTTTGCCAAAACAAGGAAAAGTCCAATATTTCTTTGTAGACTAAAGTCCAACATATTTTAAAGGCCCTAGGCTGTCCCCAACTATTTATAACGCTCATGAGGCCATCCAGGAGGACCAGGACTTCCTTCTGATCACTATCTGGCTCTGCATTGTGTACTTTGTTTGTCCCTCAGAATTGTAGGAGAAGACCCATTTGATTCCACCAGCTTATCACCTTTCTGAAATCTTTTTAGAGGGAAGTTGATATCTAGCCACACATAGATGAGGTCGATCCTCTTTAAAGTAAGAAGCGGAAAAAAGGAATGGAATTAGATAGGCTCAGTAAGCTTGAAGAACCTCCTCTCTCTGGTGCTTGCATCCGTGGCCTAGTGAAACAACTAACCACCTCTAGAACAAAAGACTTCATGAACCCAAAATACCAAAATTGTGTTGTGAACGGTGGCGTTTCCAATGGTCAAAATTCAACAAAACATGGCAAAGTTGCAGATACTCGTCAGGCACAACAGTCCTCACAACCCCAACAACAAAAAAAGCAAGTTAGAAGGAGACTCCACACCAGTAGGCCTTATCAGGAAAGGCTTTTGAATATGGCAGAGGCTCGGAGGGAGATTGTCACCGCCTTGAAATTTCACAGAGCAGCTATGAAAGAAGCAAGTGAACAGAAGCAGCAACAAGCCCAAGAACAGCAGCAAAGGCCATCAGTATCTCTCCAGCCATCCCAGTTCCCAAGTTTTGACCAAGATGGAAAATTTAAGTCTAGGAGAAATCCCAGAATTTATCCAGCATGCACAACCAAAATTTCAAGTTACATGGACATGGATGATTTATCCCATTCATGCTTATCCCAACCTCCTCCTTTGGTTCCAAATTCTTACACCTGGCCTGCTGCTTCCCCAATTACTCCACCACCCCTTATGGCTGAAAACCCCAATTTCGTGCTTCCAAATCAGACTTTGGGATTGAATCTCAATTTACAAGATTTCAACAACTTAGATGCTACCCTTCACCTCAATAACTCATCATCATCATCCTCTTACTCATCTGCAACCTCATCTTCTCCTCCACAGGAACTTTCTTCCGTTGGAATATCACAGGGAGAGGGGTTTTCTTCATTGGTGAATACTATTGAATCCAATGCTGCAACCCAGGTCACTGGAGGCTTACACACAGCCATGGATGATGAGGGTATGGCAGAGATCAGATCATTAGGAGAGCAATATCAAATGGAATGGAATGACACTATGAATTTGGTCAAATCAGCTTGTTGGTTCAAGTACTTGAAAAACATGGAACATAGGGCACATGAAGCCAACACTGTAGATGTTGCATATAATAATTTTGGCCAGCTTCTGGAGTTTCCAGCTTGGTTGAATGCGAACGAGAGCTGCTTAGAGCAGTGCTCGGTGGATTATTTTCAAGAGTCTTCCTTGCCTTGGTAAGTTGAACATAAGTTTCCTAATTTTTGAAAATGAATTTTGTTTATGAAGTACTTTTTGTTTGTACCTCTTATTAAGGGAAAGGAACAGGGCAGTCTGCTGTTTGTTTGAGTGTTTTTTTGACGGGGGAAATTTAATTAGGTTTCACCTTTTTTTACACACAAAGATTCAATCTTTTCTCCTCCTACAGAATTAGAAGATCTATGTTACTGTTATTTTATTATTGGTGGGATAATTTTGTATATAAGTTTATTGTGCCTTTTCTTCTTTTGGATCTTACCGGAGTCATTCAGTATCCTAAGTCCTAGTGAAACTTGACTATGATGTGATCCAGTCAGCTCAGGCTGAACTGTAAATTGAGTTCAATTGGAATGCAATTAAATAGTAATTATCCTGGCCGGTTTCAAATTGAACTTGCTAAACTTGGTTATGGAGCACGATTTAGATTCAAGTAGTTTTCTTTTTGTTCAGTCTTTATTTATTTTTTAGTCTTATCCCTGACAATAGCGGTAAAACTGTGTCTTAGTGATTTGTTGGTCATGGGTTTGAATTTGGAAACAGTCTCTTTGCATATGCAAAGGTAAGTCTGCATACAATCTTCCTTCCCCTTACCTGCGCATAATGTGAAGTCTCTGGACAATGGGATACGTAGTTTTTTTATATTGATCTTTTTAAACAGTTCTTTCTTTTAGCATTTTAGCCAAACTCGGGTAACTTGGGGGTGGGTGGGTTGACAACCCTATGTGAAACCTTTAAATGGTTTAGAATTGTACCCCTTAAAAGGCAATCTTCTGTCTGTGTTGGTGTATGATTTGTTCTTGGTCATATGAAACTGTTTATTGTATATGTTTCCTTCTTTCTGGGCTTCTTGTAGGCCTAGTAGAACAGTCAATTTGTGAGGCTTGGTCCAGTGGATTCTTGATGCACGTCATGGACCATGTAATAGACTAATATAGTATAGTTAATATTTTTTTTTGTTATCGAAGAGATAGTTACTGCCATAAGTACGTTTTTTTTAATTAATTGTATAGATAGATTTTAGTATTTATGATAAACAGGCGTTCCAAAGAATTTATCTATTAAACGAGTTATGGGCTTTCCTTGTAAACGCTGTATTAGTTTGACTTTATCGGTAGTATATATCTAATTCTTATGTAAATTGTGGCGGCGTACATCCAAATAGTGCTTACTTTTTTGGTTTTGGACTTTTCAATCTATATATGCTGCATACTAATCTATTTTCTTTTCTCGTTTCTTTTTTTTTTCTTGACAATGCTACAAACAGCATGGATATTGGAGATATTGACAGTATGGATGACGATTGGTTAGCGTGACAACAACTACAAGGATAGATTGTTTTCTTTAAGTCAATTCCTATGCTGCTCTCATTTTTATATTTCTTTCGGTAATTGGGATTATCGGGCACTATCATTGTAATCATTTTAGTACCCCCTCCCCATTTCCCTGCTTTATTTATTTTTGGATAATAAATAAACAAGGGCTTGCAAAATATCAGTAGAGGCAAGAACCCATCAATGAGTGATGAACATTTTTGCTCCCATTACTCCTGTTATCACAATGTATGTTGCGATATTGAACAAAATTCAATTTGTAATTCTCTTTTTAAATTACGAGTGAAGAAAAAGTAAAAAAAGAAAACAACGGTGGACGTGGTAGATCTCTTTAGTCATTGTAGGACTTGCTTTATTACCCTAGGACCACTCTGCTCCATCTTCAAAAGCAAACGAAAAGGAAGTAAAGAAAATAACAAAAAGGAAAAGCTAAAGGCAAAAGCAATCGAGACAAATGCTGTAGAAAAACAGGCTAATCCAAAGGAATTTATGACCTCGGTTCATATAATTGAAACTTGAAAATTTAAGTCTTAAGTTATTTAAAAAGTTTCTTAAACCCAGCAGCTCCATTTATTATTGGTAAATATGAATGTACAATAATAATATAATATTATTATTTTGTAGTCATTATTAATTATTAATACTAAGAAAAGACTGAGGTATATTAGCAGGAATATAACTTCTATTCGCATTGGAAAGCAAATACTCACCTCTTAGCATGGACATAAGAAATAACAGAAACATGTGTTTCATATTTTTGAAAATCAGCAATTCATGAAAATATTTTTATAAAACTTGTTATAAACATGAAAATGGAGGAGTGGATGAGATTGACGATGATGTAAATCATAAAATTAGAGTAAAGTGGATGAAATTGTGTAGTGCATTAGGATTTTTGTGTGACCGCAAAATTCTACTTAAGCTAAAAGAAAAATTTTATAGAACAGTTGTAAAACTGGCAATGTTATATGGACTAGAATGCTGGCCAGCACAGAGGCAACATGAATATAAAATAGGGGTAGCAAAAATGAGAATGTTAAGGTGGATGTGTGGATATACGAAGATGGATAAGATAAGAAATGAGGATATTCGACGAAAGGTATCAGTGATATCGGTATATCAAAAGATGATGGAGCATAGATTGAGGTGGTTTGGGTACATTATGAGATAACCACTAGATGCTCTCGTAAGAACAAGAGTTTGTTGCCAATAGCTCGACACAAAGAGAGGTAGAGGTCGACCGAAACTTACATGGGAAAAGGTAGTAAAATAAGACCTAATGGAGTGAGATATAGATTGACGAACGATATGTCTTAGAATGGAGTAGAGAAAAGTTATAAGCTTGGTGAAGGGTTAAACTCATTAGTAATTTTATGTTTCAGTTGTTTCCCTTGTCTTAGTTCTTTTCCTCTTCTTTTCTCCCTTCTTTTATTTTATTTTAGCTTTTTTTTTCTCTTTTGTTTTATTTTTTATTTATCATTGGGTTCATCTACCACCGACCCCAATTAACTTGAGTTAAAGGTGCTGATGTTGATGTTGTGGGTTCATCTACCACCGATCCCAATTAATTTGAGTTAAAAATACTGATGTTGATGTTGTGATAAACATGAAAATGTGATATTTTCAAGTCCACCTTCCCATGACTTATCATAATTGCTTCTAAAAACGAAGAATTGATGTACTTATCTTATATGAAATAAGAAGTCTAAATCATGTAAAAATCAAATGAAACTAATTGGAAACCTTTAGGCTTTAGGAAAAACAAGTGTTAAAATAATCGAATTATGATTTCTGGTTGAAATGTAATTTTTTTTTCTTAGTGATTAGAAGCGACGTTCGTCATTGTTGGTATATGTCATTGTTGAATTGATGCACTCATAAAATATGAAGTTTAAATTGTGTGAAAGTCACATGAAACTAATTTTGTACCCCTTTAAAAGAAACATCAGTGACTTCGGATATTTTTTTGGATTGATGGTAGAATGGATTGGAATGAAATGAAATGTTTATATTTAATCACAATTTTAACCAATAATTTTTTAATCAAAATTGTTATAATTCTTCATTTTATTCTTTAAAGTGAATATCTCCCTTTTAAATTCTTATGAAATCTAGGTCCGGGAATTTAAACAAAAGATTACCTTCAAATAAATCAAGAAATTAAAAACTAAACAGAAAGCCATAATTTCATTCATTCAATTTTCAAACTAATAAGGGATCGATCATTTGTTTATTTATAAGCATAATTCGAGATAGTAGACAACATAACGACAAGTGCTATGCTATTCTTTGAGTTATGCATATACACACCGCTTGATTTGATTTGAGTGTTTATTTTTTATTTTATTTTTTAAAAATATTTTTTATTTTTATATTTTTAAGATTCAAAAAATATCTAAAATACTATCGCATTTTCACTTCTTTAAAAAAAGTAAAAAAATGTGACTTGATTTTAAAAATATTTTTTAAACACTCAAACCAAATATGACTTGATTTTAAACACTCAAACCAAATGTGACTTAAGATTTATATGTAACATTGCCATCAAATTGCAACTGAGCAATGCGAAATATCATATCATTACTATTAGTAAGAACAACAGCACAATGTTTTCTATATATATTACGGACCAGAGGACAGTGATTTTGATCGTTCCATCAACATCTTGCAAGTGAATGAAGTTGTTCCATCGTTTTTAGTTCAACAAAAACATTGCTCATGACATCAGTTAAGCCCCCCACACATTGAAGAACTTCGTCACCAGGTCTGTCTTTGACATTTCCTAAGCTTTTTATGTTTCCGGATAGAATCCATGAAGGCTTAGTTTAGCATTAATTAATAACCTCACTTATGGTTATGATGACAATGGCATCTAGAGCAACTTGCCCCACTGTGCTAAGGGGTCTCTTGGCAATAACCGACTCATTGGTCTGGCCAGCTGCACATAATGAAGTTAAGATATTAATCAGCTGTTAGTTGTATTAGTTGAAATTTATTAATTAAACAATTAGATTGTTAGAAATGTTTATCAGCTGTTAACTAGGTCTCAATGAGTTTTATAAATAGAATATGTAAACACTCCTATTTGCATATTTTATCACATCAATCAATACAGTAAGATATTTCTATTGAAGTTCTGTCTTATTCTTTTAACTCTGATTTTTGGCTTCATTAACTTGAAATCACTTATTATCTACTCAGATTTTTTTTTATAATATCAATGCTACAAAAAGAGTCTGATTTGTAATTGATAATATTAATTGATTTGGGTCAAATTGGGATAGAGATCAGAGAGTTGAATTGGTGAAGGTCCAAACATTCATTTATAACACTAAAAAAGTCTCTTCTTGAACGGTTAAGAGGTTCTTTCACTTTCAGCATGCTGGGCCACCGTTTTTTTGAGTGAAAGGCAGGTTAATGGATAATGCTTCCGTGTCCAATCAGCCAATATCCATATATCATCACCTGGATATAAGCTAGCAAGTTGGTTCTTCTATAATTCATAATTCATAGTATAATATAAGCCCACCTAACTTAAAAATAATATCTATTCTCCTATTAGCATTTAGAATTATTACCAATCTGTTTTCAAATTCTCCTACCAGTCCTAAGTACACTGAGTTGGATTTTATTGTGGTAATTTGTAGAAGTTTTCCTATTATATATCAAAATGTTATGGTTCGTTTTATCAGGAGGCAAGCTAATGAAATCGCTTTTGCGATAGCGTCTAGGTTTCATGTTAGTCACCAAATTCTTGAGTATTTACCATCTTATATTAATCTTATTATTATGAGTGAAATGATAGAAGGTTCTTTCTATAATAAAAAAAAATGTTTTCAAATTCTCCTAAGCAGTTGAGTTGAGGCAGAGCAACTAATTAAATAAAACATGAGAAATGTAGCATTGTCTATAGGTAAAAGCCATCCATCAACTTTGATATCAATCATCCTATGAAGAAACAGAGAAATTAAACAAGGAGGCATTCATATGCCTAATGAGGAATTAAAAGTATAGAATTTCAAGCCAGGAATAATTAAATGAGAAAGAAACAGAAAACAGCTGTAACATTTTTAAAGACCAAATTAGTACTACCCTTATTGAGCCTAACCATAGCTTTAAAATGACCCTCACTGATAATAAGATTCATAACACTAGTGCCCTCAAATCCTGCTTCAGTTGTTGAGAGGTGCAGGATATCTGTTGATGCAATCAAGCCAAGGGTTCCTAGAAGGCTTGGTGACTCGGCGCATGGCGCGCCAAACCACACTGTTGCACTTGAAGCCAGAACCAAATGCGAGTTGCCAAACACGGTCTCCTCTTCTAACACTCTCTTTTGCTTCCATGTAAGCCAACTCATACCAAATGCTGCTGCTAGAGGTGTTGCCAAAGCGATGCAGCGTCATTCTAGACGCTTCGATGTTCTTGTCACTCAGTTCCAAGTTCCTTTGAAGCTCATCAAGAATGGTCTTGCTTGCAGCATGCACACAAAAGTGCTCAAAAGCTAGTTTGTAGTCAGGAATGTAAGGCTTCTTCATTGAGGGTGATTTCCCATTATTTTTGCTGCCAAATAAATGCCTCCACACAAGGGTGGCAAAGAAGAGAAGCTGCTCAGAAAAGGGTAGCACCAAGGGTCCTAGGGTGGTGATGTTGGTTTTTAGAGCATCCCCACCAATCTCAATCAAGTCTTTGCTGATCTTTAGTCCCTTGAGTTTTTGCTCATCTTCCTCTTGGTAAACACACCTGTTTGTGTAGCAGATATTTATTATAAGTCACCAAATGTTAAATTAAGGAAATTATGCTGATTTAGTTGATGAATAATAGTAATTACTAACAATAGAAATGATGAAACAACTTGGCAAGTTCCATTTCTGATTTGTTTGATGGAGGGGTCTGGTGTGTCTGCTGAGTTATTAAGTAGACGGTTGGAAGATGGAACTAAAATGTCAACCCTCTTAAAAATACACTATGACATCTAATGAATTTAGGGGATGTTTTGGCTCAACTTTATCCAAATTTTGCAGCAACCACCAGTTTTGCCTAAAAAGCAATCTCGTTTTTCATTTAGGAATTGCATGACGATCGAGAATTAAGTTTCAACCTAAAATCTCATAAATTACTCAAATATTCTACTATTAAGTCAACCTTAACAAATTATTTAGAATTGGTCAACATATACAAAATATCTGACTTTTTGGTGGAGGATTAAATTTACTAATTAGATGTCATGATATTGAAGCACTTAAAAGTCCAATTAGGGGCCTGGGTTATACAGGTATATCCCAACAACCTTATGCCATGCTTAATTATCTATTAAAAATAGCTAAAAAGAAAAAACACAGAACTGTATATCATCTAAAATTCTAAGAACGTAAATTGAGCTTATTTCTTCTTGGTGTCTTCTATTCACATGTCCACATTGAAAGTCCATATATTTCCTGAAAGTTTAAATTAATAATACTACATTAAGTCACATTCCCTTATAAAAAAAAGGGGAAATATACGGCCTGTTTGTTAAGGATTTTTAAAAGAAAATTATTTTAAATTGACAGATATATATGTTTTAAAAAATTATAGCGATATTTATTTTTGCAAAAAAAAAAAACTTGAAAAATTATTTTAGTGTTTTTTTTACCGTAAACTAAAAATATTAATTTATTAAAGAAAAAAAACATACAAAATTATATTATAGAAATACTTTCTCTGGACTTAATGAATATTTTAAATAAAGTAATAATCATTATTTGACATCCTTGAGAGATACTTCCTCAGTCCCTAATTAGAAGACCATATTAACTAATTTGTACTCCTTAAAAATAGTTAATTTAATTAATCATATTAAATCTATCAATTACTTATACTAGCATTTTAAACTTACATTTTTTCTTTTATTCATTTAATTATTTTTCATTAATGTTTGAAAAAAATAATTAAGTAAAAATATGTAAAAAAAAATTAATGCATTTAAAAATTATCAAGAGCCTTATAAAAAAAAAGAGGGATGGAGTATACATTCTAATTGAAAAGAGAGAAATACTATAAAAGAAAAAAAAGTATATAAAATGAATAATAAAGAAAAAGAAAAGATAGATAAAAGAAAGTAGAAGCTAAATATAAAAATCAGAATTAAAAAAATGATGTATAATTATCAATAGAACTTGTCAACAAAGAAATTAATAGCTTGTTTTAGATTAATCCAATATCTGTCCCATCACATCGAAATTACTCAATCTATGAGACTTTAGAAGAAAATGGCGCACATAGATGATGCAACACTCAATAAGGGAATATTACCTTGACGCATATGCTAGTATTTTCCCTGCGTAGTCCAACCCCAAGAAAACTCAAAACAAGCAAAAAAGCAAGTTACGAACGAACCTGAAGCTGCGGTCATCGGCACCCTTATGCGTGCGAACAATGTGTTCAAGACGGTACTTTGCGCGGCTATAGTCCCTTCGACGGTTGGAAAGCAGAACAGCAGAACAGCCCATGCGGAAGAAGCTATTCGGGATAAGCATAGACCTATCCTTCCCATGGTACCAGTTGTACCCCACCATCTCGGTGCTCACCACCACCGCATAGTTATTAGGGTTCGCCTGAAGAATATCCTTGGCCAAGTCCACACCAATGATCCCCGCGCTGCACCCCATTCCACCGAGGTTGTAGCTCAGAATGTTCCCTCTCATCTTGTAGTGGTTTATGACCATCGCTGAGAGTGATGGTGTCGGGTTGAAGATGCTGCAGTTCACTACTAGGACGCCCACGTCCTTTGGTCGGACGCGGCTTTTCTCGAACAGCTCGTCCAGGGCTCCGAACATCACCATGGAGGCCTCGGCGCGCCCCTCTTTCATTGTGGCGGTGTTCTCCGTGGAGGTCACGACGGCCTTCGGGATGTAGGTCTCGTCGCCGATTCCGGAGGACATCAGCATCCTCTTCTGGAACTCCAGATTCGCTTCGTCGAACTTGCCTGATTTTCTTGCTACCTCCATCAACTGCTCCCTTGACACCTGCCACCATGCAGTGCAATGTACATTCATTCATTAGTAGTATTTTTTAAAATGTCTTATCTAACTGAATTCTTGAAAAATTAACATTGATCCTGCTTTTGGTTTTATCTTTAAATAATGTGAGATTTCCAACAACATTGTCTCGATAGTCACCCTCACCCACTTCACACAAATTATATCCATGTAAACTTAAGTTTAATTAACTTTATTTCACCAATTGAGTTTGCAAAAATTAAGAGTTTTTTAGTTTTTCTTTTTAATAGAAATTGGAAGTCTCCCACAGTCCCACTTGAAAACTAACCATAACCAAGGTTAATTAACACATAATTTAGATGTATTTCTTTTAGTATTTTTTGTATTGTTTTGCCATCAAAATTCTATAAATTTCATTTCAATAATTCAAGTAGCAAAGATTTAGCTTAATGATCAGAGAAAATTACACTAAAATCTTCTGAGTTTCATCAATTTTTTCTGATATTTTTTATTTGTTTTCACTCCAATACTAATATTTCTTAATTGTTTGAAATAAATACATTGATCCTTCTTATTGTCTAAAACACACATTACATTGTATACCCCGATCAAGAAAATAGTTACAGATGTTAAAAAAAAAATGAAATCTTGTATAATCTAAAAAAAAACCTAAAAAACTGTTAGTATAATTTCTCGTAGAAGTTATTATAGTTTATTAAGAATTTTGTTTAATTTGGAAAACAAGTTAAAAAAAAAACCTAACAAATTACATCTGAGTGTTGACCATAAAACTAGTCCTTGGTCAATTATTTGGGTTTGATAGATACTCCATACTATATCATTTAAAAACTTCAAACGACAACTAATGTATTTAGGTTAACTTTGTTTCCATGAAGATTTATAAATAAAACACTAAAAACAAGCATGTTTGGTAAAACAAAAATTTGAAGAAAAAAAACAATAACCGTATTTAAAAAAAATAACTCTGACAGTTAAAAAATAAACTATTTCTTAATTATTTTGGTCAGATGTAAAAAAAAACATTAACCTACGAAATTTTACCATTTAAATTACTTTACTTAATTTGTTTTCACAATGATTTACAATTAAAACATTATTTGTTTTTAAAAAATATTGAGTTTGAAAAAAAATTATTTTCTTTTAAAATTCTTTTAACATACTTTATAAACTGAAAAATAATAATAATTTTTTTAAAGTAAGGTGAATGAAATATATTTGGACTAGTAGTATAAGTTTACTCTTGTGTGACAAAATTTAATACGGATCCGGACGAAATTTAAGCTAACCAATCAAATGGTTGTGTTTAGATAAACGAAAAGAACTAGAGTACCATCCACCAATGACGTTGAAAATTCGTTTGGGTATAATCAAGCATTTAATTTATGAATGAAGAATAATCACTATATATCCTTTTCCATAGTAATCAAAAGAAGTTCAAATAAAAAAATAAAAGAAAAAAGCAAAAGCATTCTTTAAATTGTAAGTAGTAGTACCTTGAGTTCATCATCGGGTTTATAACATGCAAAATCAATGAGGTAAATGGGACGTGGCCTCGACATGAAGTAGACAGACAAGGTGAAAACGAAGACCCCAAAGGAAGCCAGAACCGTAGCAAGGTCGTAACGCGCGTCTTCCCAAAGCTTCTTCAATAGGTCCTCTTTGCTGAGGCTTCCAACCTCAGCACTAAACACCACGAGCAGAACCGGTATGGTGAACAAGTATATGCCATGGTTTATCAGATAATGGTAACCCAATTTCACGTACTTAAGGTTCACCGATTGAAGAAAATCCGGTAAGCGCCTCCTCACCCTCACCGAGAACGTCAACGACCCAGCGTTTGGTCCTGACGATTCAATTCCACGGTTCACAATCTCCGCCGAGAACAGATCACGTTCATTAGCCATGGCTTAGAGCTAGCTAATATTAATATTATTACTAGCTCTATGCTAGCTACTATATTATTATGACTATTCTTGTTGATACGCACAATGTGTGTGGGATTGGGATTATGTACATATTTTTATACTACCAAATTGATAATACACGAGGTGGGTGGAAATCAGTTAATGCTGGCACCTAATTGATTTTGTGTAGTTGAGACTTTTCAACAGCCTTAATTTCTTCATTTAATGTAAGTGGGTGCATGAGTTATAGTCCTAAATGACGAGGGTGCACTGTTTCTAACTTTTGTTCTCTTCTATCCCTAGCAAATAGCAATAGCATTAGCATCCTCCTCTCTCTCGTGTTCTTAGGAAAAAAAAATAAAAATTGTTACATTTATATCGAACGATCTAGTTGTGTCTCTACTCTCTTGTGTGAACAATGAATGTTTGATCTAATTGGTCACACCAGCTGGCTCTCCAAGTGTACATGCAGTTGGTACAGTTTAACTGCCTTCTTTCATGGTTACATTTATGAAAGAAAAAAGAACTTACCAAAGATGTTGACAACATTCTCTTGTGTTTATAATTTCATTAACAAACTCTTTATATATTATCACTTAAAATTATGGTAAATCACAAAGTTATAAATAAATAAGAAATGTAATAAACATCATTGCATGAATTTCAATAAATTTCAGTACATGATAAAAAGTGTTAAAAATATTTTCTCTATCTCATTTTGTTTGATGATTAAGTGAAAATAAATTATTTTGTTTGTTTGTCATGTTTTAATATCCTTAATCATTTATTGTAGAGTGAGAAAATGAAAAAGGAGTATAGATAAAAGAGAACTTAATTAATATAAAAGACAAAAGATATATTAAGATGTTATATAATAGACTAAGTATGGCAGACTAACTATATATGTCAATTAACTTTAAACATCTAATAAATTGAGACGTATGGAGTATGTTCCAAACATTACTTTTGAACCCATTTAGCGATTGACTAGTTTTGTTTGTTTTTTTTTCTCTGCCTAAGCATGCAGATCGATTGCTACAGCTGATAAATATTGTAAAAAAGAATTCAGATCAATGTTTGATAAACTGATCGTTAAGGTCACTAGATGAAGAGCAATATTAATTACAGAAAATAAGCAATATTGTTAGAACAATTGAAATCACTGTATATAATTCAGAACAACAAGTGTATACAAAAATTG
Organism: Glycine latifolia; assembly: GCA_013407115.1. Lineage (NCBI taxonomy): Eukaryota > Viridiplantae > Streptophyta > Magnoliopsida > Fabales > Fabaceae > Glycine > Glycine latifolia. The sequence goes on along the minus strand of CM023946.1, from coordinate 5,008,513 downwards.
AGGTTGTGACACAAATATAAATGTTCATGGTGGTGATGCAGGGGGGATTCAATGGCGCCAGCAAGAGAATGAAATGAAAGTCACACAGTTGAGATTGGAAGTTAATAAGATGTTGATGGACTAATGGTCAGTTGGTCGCCATGAATAATGATATTTATTAGATATTAATTCATCAATGAAAAAGTTGTGTAAGTTGTTTTTTAAAAAATATTGGTAAAATATATGTAATATCACGCTTAAGCTTAGGCTATATAGTATTCAGATAAATGAATGAAAAATTTAGAGACGATAACCCTAACCTGACAACATCAGTAACATCACAGACAGTTGAAAGTGACCTGTAATGTAAAATAATGAGTCTTTAAGAAGCTGGGCAAAGGAGAAATTTAGTGTATGTTATGTTTGGCTTATCTATTTTTTTTCATAAGTATATTTTTTTCAGAAATAATCCTGTTTAAAGTTTGGTCAAATATTAAATATAATTAAATACTACTACTAAATATAATATCTTTCGTAATGAAAATTCAAACACTAATTCATTTGTTGTAAAATGTTAGTCTCTCTATAGTATTAAACCCAACCTCCATTTATTTGGAGATATCCATGGGTGATGCATGTGATTTTTACTGACTCTGTGGTGTGGGTATCATACACGTACACATAACACAATGATGGTTATGTTGCAGAAGCAGCTGCGTAAATAATTACTCGATCAATAGTTGTTCAGTGTACGTATTGGCTACTACTGTCCTGTATTGAAGAAAAAACTTTTTCATGTTACAACTTACAATCCAACATGACAAGTGGCTAACTGAAGGGAGAAAACAAGCATGATTGCAACTGCATAACCCATATGCCTTAAATTCTCATGTGCTCTTGGGCCAAGACAAATTTTTGCAACAAAAAAACATTAATTTCGAAAGAGGGTTAAAACTTCTGTTCTTTTGGAAGTTGCTCATCACAATAACTTTTTAAAATAATAAAAAACTTCATTTCTTTTTTAGTTTCTATTTTTTTTCCAAAAGTTTAAACAAATACATTAAAACTTTGAAAATTAACTTCTTCTTTTTTATATAGAAAACACTAAAACAAAATATTAAGATAAAAAACTTTTTTAGAAAGAGAGTCCGTGAGTTTTCAACCAGGCCCCATACAAAAGTGCCAACAATATTTTTGTCTTTAACAGCTCAAGGAGCAGTTGAATCGTGAACATAACAATAAATTTTGCATCAGGGTGTTAAACAGAAAAATTGGATGACTTCTAATTAATGATTATATTAAAATTAAAGTATTAATCTATTTATGAACAGTTAAATATGTATAAAGTGATCTAATTCAATATATCAATGTCCCTTTTAATAATAAAAAAAGCCATCTAATTCATCTATTATCATTATCCATTTTTATGGATAAAGTGATAAATATGTCCAATCCTTCATTTAAATAATATTACATTTATTTTGAAAAAAAAATATTATTTTTTTAATTAAATTTAAATACTTATACATATTTTTGTACAGAGTAGTTCAGGATCCATTCCTTAAAGATTTATACTTAACCAATGAACTTTGGATTATTCGATCCAATAAATTACAAATTATATTAGATAATCTATCATCCATCCAATAACAAATTAGAATCCAATGTAATCAATCCATTATTCTTTTAATAATTTGATGAATTAATTAAATTTATATAAAAATGGGTCGCAGATGAAAAATGAATAAATAGACTAAATTGTTGTAAATCAAAATATCACATCAAAAATTAAAGACTAATCTCTCAAGATATTGAAATTTATTTAAAAAGTTAACATATATTTTTTCATACACATGAGTAAGAGATTAAACTTATGATCACATGCAGAACAAAATTATCTAACAATTATGTAACGTCATTGTTGGTTAAATAGATTAAATTGTCACCCCTAATTTACAAGTGCTTATGCATAATAAAGTTATCTAACAACCATGTTATGTCATTGTTGGTTAAATAGATTAAATTGTCGCCCCTAATTTACAAGTGCTTATTGCATTCGTAAATGATATCTAGGTTTTGCTGGGGAGTAACGGCCAAAAATACTTGTCTAGAAATTAAAAATAAAAATATTTAATAAATAATAAGGTTTTTAATACACCGAAAACTTAACAAGATATCTTTGTTTGGAGAATAGAACTTAACAAGTTTTATCTTTCCTTTTTAAAAAATACTAGCAATATACCTTTTCAAGTATATATCATTACTCAAAAAGTAAGTGGTGTATAATTGTTCTCTATTTATTGAGTATATGCAACCCTAACCAAAAAGAACGGCCTAGGAGAACAATGACTCCCAGTACATTTATTCAAAATTCACACATTGCAACTAATTAAATTTGGCATTAATGTATAGTATATGTTACTTAAGGGACATGCATTCGAATGGTGATGCAACTCCTAATTAATCAAGCTATTAAGTATTTTATTTTGTAAATCGTCTATTTTAAGTATTTTAGTATAACTCATATAAGTGTTCAAATTTAACAAAAAAGAATAAATGGTTTGGCCAAGAACGTACTCAACTTGTCATGTGAAATATATTACACAAGCAGGTCCAACACAGACATATTTAAGAAGTTGCTGCAGCAAACATTGTCTTCTAAAAGAAGGGGTAAGGCAGATACGATACTAATGATTTGGGGATACATCCATCCATCTACCTTGGAGAAACCCTAATCTTCTTTCATATATATCAACTTTGATAGTGACGGACAGCTTGATGAGCATATGGCGGATAATTGAAGACAACAAAAAGAAGGAATAATTTTTTTATATAAACATAGACCTTATGTGAAATATCACAAATAAATTCAATTTTAGTAAATAATTATTTTTTATTTTATTATCATATTTATTATTTTATTAAATTATTGATTTGACAAGTTCTTGATTAAAATTAAAAACTTATTATCATGATAAATATTATGATAATGAGAAACAAGTCATTTATAATTTTAATTTTAATTGTTATTGATTGTAGGATTACTGTGAATAAAATATCAATAATCCGGATAGATCAATATATATGTAATGATTTTTATTGGATAAAGATTAATAGATCTCATTTATTAAATTCTATTTATAGATGATGTACATGTAAATATCATCAATGAACTGAGTCGAAATGAGAATTTTTAATGGTTAATATTATCTTAATATGTCAATAGAAAGTTCTCAAAAATAAATATAATAGTTTTCTTTAACATGAGATTATCATAGTAATTAATAAGTTATTTGTTATATTTTAATTTCGAACACCTAATGTCTTAGGACACTAGTTGAGTGAATATTGAATATGATTAAATACTTGTAGAATTAATTATTAATCAAAAAGGAATCTATAAACTCTAGGTAATGAGCTTGAACTTTATGATAGAATTAAGACTTTGGTTAGGGCAATTGAATGAAAGAAGAAAAAAATTCTTAAGTTATTAATTGATTAAATATAATGTGTTAATTTATTAGAGTTTGACAGTTATTGATTAAATATAATTTGAATGATGGAAGAAAATATTACATTATTTTTTTATTGAGTCTTAAAGGTAAAAAAGTTACTTTGTGTTATTCATATGTTAAAGAGTATTGCTAGACACCTATCTTGATTAGTAAATTAATTTACTATCAGTTTAGTATTGAACATACAGAGTGACACACAAATGAGTATTTCAATCTTTGCAAAACAAAATAATTTATTTGATAATTAAATAGATGATCTAATTTAATCAAATAAATATTTTAGTGGATATTATTATATTATTTGCTAGCACCAAGAATATAATTAATATAAACATAGAGTATTATTTTCTAAATGTTGAAGTTGTCCATAAAATAATCTATTGCTACATATCAAGATCAACATCATATCACAGTTATCGCAATTAGCCATATGATTATTTGGATATTATCTTTGTCTTATATCAAAAATCTTCTTAAGATAAAAAGATATGAGATAGTTTTTTATTTTCAAATATAAAGATAAAAAGATATGAAATTATTTTAAATAAAATATCTTTTTTTTAGATCCAAATTCATATTTCTTTAACATTATAAATAAAAGTATATACTTGAGAACAAACTGTATCAAACACAAACTAGAAAAATTGAAGCCTAATTTTAGACCTGAAAAATAGAAAAAAAGTTTATTTGTTAGAATTTCACTCATCAAAGAGTTGATAATAGAGATTAATCTAATTGTAAATACACATAAAGTCTTTACACTATTGAAGAAAAATTTCATTACTTCATGAACACATATTTTTAATTTATTATTATTGTATATTTTTTAATTCAAAATAAATCCTAATTTTTAGCTGCTTGGATAATGACTTATGAAGTTATTTGTTCATGTTATCAGTTTCAAATACAACATTTTTAATTTAATTTTTAAAAATTTCAAGAATTAATTTAATTATAAATAAGAAAATAATAATATTTGAAAATATTTCATTATATATAATATTAATTAAATAAAATGAAATATTAATTAAAACTTCTATTTAGTTTTTAATAATATTTTTAAAAATTTAAAATCATTTTATTAAGATAAAGTTCTATAATCCCTAACTAAAAAGTGAGTCTCGCTATGAAAATCATGAATTGCTATACTACTGGATAGCATACTAGCAAGGCACGTGGTAACATTTGCTACAACAATAGCAGCTAGGAACCAGCATTGAGGCATGTTATAAAAAAATTAATTAAAATATATAATAATTATGGATGTTGGGATTCGAAAATGGCTAAAAAAAACTCTGCTTAAACGGTCAAGCCATAAAAAAAAATTCCTAAGTTAGCTTTCTTTTAAGCTCTTTTAAATCATGTTTTTTTTTCAGAACAAAAAGAGCTATTTATTATTTTACGAACTTAATTTAAAATCTGTTTTGCCCAACTTCTATTTTAAGAAGAAGTTAAACTAAAAATAAATTGGATCAAACATACTCTAAAGGAATAAATTTTTGGTTGTTAAAAAAAACATACGCTAAATGTTTAACACATATAACGGATTGAATGACCTCCTCGGGTAGCAGACAATTGTTGTAAGGTAAAAATTAAAGAAAATGAAAGCTTAATATATGATAAAAGGTTAAGGATTAAGGACAGTCAATTATTGATGTTTCATCATGTTATGGGATGAGCTTGTCCATTCTAAGCTTTTGTAAATAATATAATCAACATTACTATTTAAGATAGACATCTATTTTAACAATGTTATTCTAGAGCAATACTTTATTGACTAGAGTGTCAAATGTTCATTTTGCTTATAACTCTTCACTTAAGCACTTCAGCCACAAAGGAATTCCTTCCGAAATTGGAGAGCTCAGACATCCGAACAACAACCAGTTATGATGAGTCAGCAGTCTAGTATGGATCATTCATCCTCTAATCCACGGTAGACACCACCTATCATCATAAATATCCAAACCTAAAATCACAAATTATGTCTCTCTTGGAAAAGGCAAAAACTTACATTAATTAACTTACAAGCTCAAAATATAAACAGCTAATGAGTGAGTTTAACAAAAGCACATCAGATAATATGCATAAAACAACTCGTATACTATAAGTCCGTGAAAACGAAAAATTATTAGATAGTTCTAATATTAATTTTTGTTTCTATACTCGATCATTATTTATGTGACATATTAAAAAAATTTAATTTACAAGAAAAAAAATTAAAAACAACCAAGATGACCTAATAATTTCTCTATGAACACATCACTGGTTAGAATGTGTGAATTCATCCAATATAATATCAACAAACTACTGATGATGATGATGCAAACTTTCACTTCTAGATGGGATCATCCTTTTGGATCAAGTTTCTCTACCCTTAAAGTAGTCAAGTTTTATGATGAAGATATGTATCTATTCGTTCTCCGTAATGATTTACTCCACACTTAATCTTCAGTCAAACCTGTACTAACATGTGTTTTAGTTAATTTTATTATATATGTCCAAACCAAATGCCTATATATATAATCTTTTATGGAATAAAACTTGATGCATAGAAGTGATCATGTTTGGTTATTATAGTACTTTATAGCATGTTACCTTCAGAAGAAACACATTAATTACCCCACATTCAAAATGTCACAGGTTTTCGAAACATCAACACCATACGCCTACTCTACTTTTGAGATTTACTTAGCGATGTAAGTAGGGGGAAAAAAAAAAGCAATCCTCAAAATTTGATTCACATTAAGGTGTACAATTTCACCTTCCGCTGAGACCTTTTGAAGTTTAAATTGAAAAAATTATATCTATGGGAAAATTGATATGCAAAGGTAATTAATCTCTCCAATATCCATTTGAGAAACGTCTCGAAGTAAATAATAATAAATAAATGAAATCTCGTAATCCAAGGCAAGGCATTCAATTCACATGCAAAGTTCCCCACTTGAGAATAACTCTGGATCAAACCATCATGAGTTCATGACCATTTATTTCTCAATGAGCTCGGGACCATTGTAAAACTAACCTTTTCACCACCACCAATGACCCATCACCATCAGCAACCCAACCTGGGCACAACACAACTTAGACCAGAAACAAGAGAACAACATTAACAAGAATTTGCCAAGGTTCGAAGGCGTTGCTAAAAGTAACAGATGAAGTAAGCCCAGAACCATCGTTATTGGGCCTTGGCCTTCAATTGTTGCGTTAGGCCTTGAGTATAAAATAATTTTTAAATGAGAATTAAAAAAGGTTTGAGATAAAATATAATTTTTAATATAAGTTAAAATTATTAAAGTGAAGATTTAAGAATTCAAAATATTAAATTTACATAAAAATTAAACGTAAATGAATTAAACATAAATATAAATTTTAAAATAAATAATAGTTGAAAATTTGGTAAGAGAAAAATAAGTGTTAAATAACAATAAAATTACATGTTATAAAAAGAAAAAAAAATAGTATAACATACATTTAAAAAAAAATAAAAACTTAAATTTATTATAAATAATTTATACAAATATAATAAATGAATTAATTAAAACCAAGTTGGTAGCAATTGGAATTGTAAATTAAACAAATGCATGCTTTCTTTTTTACAATGTTATAGCTGCAAAACATCCATCAAATTTGTTGATAATTAATTTTTGTCAAAAATATAACTGACCCGCTTTGATGAATCTTTTCTCCCAACCATGTTTTATAAAGATTTAAATAAATGCATGTTTAATTAAGCTTTTCATTTTATATTTGTATAATAACTTCCTTTATTTGTATGTTTCTCCCATCTTAAGCTTAAAAAGCCTATAAAATTACTGTACTTATTCAGAAAAAAAAAATCTAAATCGAATGTGTTGTCCACTTAAACCTAAGGCTACCATATATTATTTAGCTGTGCGAGCACTCTTTGGTCTAATTTATAATTAAAACAATTCTAAGAAATATAATAAAAAATTGCGGGATTCTGCTAAACCTACAAAATAATATTATGGTTATTCTTAAGTTGAAAATATTTTCAAATATGCACTACTACATCTCTTTGAAGATGATTAATAAGAGACTTATGAAGATAATTAATAAGAGATAGTGAAATAAAGTGAAATGATTCAAATTATAAATATTAAAGGTATATATATGGTCCAATAACAAGTTTTATCCAATGGTTAGTTTGATTATTTTTCCATGTCTTTCTTAAACCCTCAACCCGTGTCATTCTTTTATTTTGCATAATTTGTTGTGATAGTGAAGTTGTATCTTTGTCATTTCATATGTGTTCTTCATAAGGATAAGAATATTAAATTCTTTCAAATCTTTTTTTTTTAAATAAAGAAAAGTTTAAGTGAGTTAAATTTCGGAGATTTACAAGGATTAAGGACAGGTCTCAAAGTTAAAAGAATGCTTGCATAAATATTTATAAATTATTCATCAATGTCTCATATCAAAGTGAAAATTGTATTTACATCTTTTTGTGATATGAGCTCATTTCTCACCATGTACCAACCTTTCTTGGTTCCAAATCTCTCTCTTAGTTGGACTTAAGTCTCCTTAATACATTTGTATTCTCCTATTGCCATCAATTTTTTCATCAATGAGTTTTGTGTTGCCTTGATTAATCTTCATTTCGTCATTTTTGTTGCCATCGAGTGTTGTAAAATAAGTTATATTTGATTAAATTTGTAATTTGTTGTGTGCTCGATGAAAATGGTTATATGTACACCTCTAAAGTGTATATATTTGTTCTTTTCAAAAAACCTACACTTCACTCTAAATTCCATTTAGGATTAACTTAATCACCTCGAGTAAATAAAGTTGAATGTTTATGCTTTATCTCGATTAAAAGTGGAAAATGCATAATTCATAATATCATTCCTGAAGTTCTCACGTTTCTTTTTTCAACTATGAAATTTTTTAATCAAAAGAATTGAATTTTCTTTTTTCAACTATGAAATTTTTTAATCAAAAGAATTTAATTCAATTGGTTGAGAATGATATATGTGTGAGTATTATAAATCTTTTGGTATTGTATTCAATTTTTGCTAATAAAAAAAATTATTGAATTTTTCTTTTGTTAATTAAATTTTAGTACACTCATCAATTATTCCTCTCTCTTTTATGATCGTAATGTTCATTATAGTTGTATTTGATCATTGACAGTAAATTACAGTATTTATCTTTTGTTCAACCTTGATAATTAGGTCCTCTAAAACATCCAATCATGATAAAATGAGTAGTGTATCTTTCTCCATTGTAAACATTTGTTTATAATTGATCACTAACCACTAAATATGCTATCTTCTTTGATTAAACAAAAAATTCAATCTAAAATTACAAGTATCAGTTTTCACACAAAATATTCATCATAATAATTTTGTGTTTTGTAAAATAATTATGTGTTTTAAATTAGTAGAAATGCTTTAAAATTTTGCAACTGTGAAATACTTTAAAAATATTATTCCGAAAATATAACTATCTATCCATTTATATATATATATATATATATATATATATTAATCATCATTTATTATACTTTATTTATATCTCAATCAAATTTAGAATTAATCAATTTTTTAATTCTAATAAATCAGAAGATTAAGAGAAAAAGAAGTCTCAAAAGTAATGTAAGAAAAAGCATCAATTATACTCTTTGGCAACCTATCAATAATTAGTAGGTCCGTATGAAATTGCTCTCAGTGTCAAATATTGTATATCTACTACAATTGCTCAATGGACCAACGGCAACTAAAGTGTGTTTAGACTTCAGAATTACTCTAATAAGCAAAAACAGTTATTTATGTGTTGAGAAATAATATAAACTATATACAATAGCAGATAAATATGTGGTATATATATCGGTGGACTAATCTTTATGAAAAAATGAGTAAAATTATGTTTGAGATAGTTAAAAAAGTTAAATTATTTAAATAATCAATTATTATTAAAAAAATTATAATCAGAATTCATTTTTGTTTGAAAATGTAAATTGAAAAGTGATTTTAAGATTATTAATTTTGTTTGAAATTTTGAATGCAACAAAAAAATTGATTTTCCATAGTAAAAGAATATGAAAACAGCTGCCAAAAAAAAATATTAGAAAATAATCACAAGCTATAAATTTTTTATTCATAAAAATAATTTATTTTTTCATAAAAATCTTACAAATTTAAGTTATTATCGTAAAACACACAAATTATTTTCCATGTCTTACAGCAAAAAGAGCTAAAATCTTACTCCCTCTAACTATAATAATCATTGTATAAGAAGAATATTTTTTTTTTCAAAATAATAATTATTTAATTTTTAATATAATATTAATTACTATTTTTCTTAATGTTTTTTTATAATATTAATGATATGGACTAAAAAAATTAATGATAATAAAATTAATTTTGTAAAAAAAATTTTGTCAGTGTAAAATAACTTAATGCAATAATTATAACTAGAAAAAAATAAAAAAAATAATTTTTTCAAACATGCTCTAGAAAGATAAAAAAAAATTGATGCTTTAGTGGACTAGTCTAATTCTTATGAGGTCCACCGTAAGCCACTTACCTACGAAGAAGGCCGGTGCAGATCGAGAAGTTTCAAAAAAGAAAATGCAGGATAAATGTTTAATAATTACTTTATCTGTGGTTGTTTTCATTGCGCTAGCCGCTAGGTTATTGATCACTTCCAATCATATGATATGTATTGACAGATATTATATGGGAACTGAAAGACTGTACTTTTTATACAATTAAGAATCTTCAGTTATTGGAGGAGCCATGTGGTCGGATATATATGTCGCAGTCCTAGAATGAAATTTATCCTTTTTCTGCCTCTTCTAATCTTCATGATGGAAAGTCAAGTATTACCAAAAATATTCTGATTTGGTCATCTGTGATATCAACTCGAAATAATTTTTAAAAGCAACTTTTAGCCTTAAATTATTAATCAGGATTAGCAATTATGTGTTAATTATTTAGTTTTTATTTATTTATTGTTTCGAAAAAATAGTTGTTCACTGATGTTCAATATTAATTTTCATTTTAAAAAATGCATCCTTAATTATAAAATACTTACATTTTTCACCCGTAAGAATAACAAAAATAAGTACTAGAAAGTTTATGATAAAATAAAATAATTACATTAGAAAATAATTTATTAAATGATAATTATTTTCGTAAAAAAAATGCTAATTTTTAAATTCATATATTGCTCCCTTATATCCAACTAGTATTTTATTTTATACAATTATTTTTCCATTTTGAGCGTCGCTTTTGATGTTGTGCAAGTTGAATGCATGTTTTCTCACCGCGTGCCTACCTTTTGACTTATATTTTTCCTATGCTATACATGACCAGGGGCAGAGCCACTTGTTATATGATTTTTCAAAAGACTTTTTTAACAAAATCACGAAAGAAATTCTAATCAAGTACATAATCTGAATTGTTTGTTTTAATTTATATACCATTGTAATAGTTGAGGAAACTTATATAACTTTGTAATTTATCACATACGAGAAATGTTTTAAAGTGAGCCAATTCAATTAACCTGAATTGGTTCATTATGACTTTTTTTTTATGAGCTAAAAATATAACTCAACTTAATCCACCATGTTGGATTAAGCAAGTCAATTCACCTAATTTAAAAAATAAAAGAAATTAAAAGATACAAGAGAAACATAAGAAAAACATAAATACAAAAAGTTTTGTTTGGATAAAGTTTAATAATAAACACTTATAAGATAAGGAAATAAGAAGGTCAAATAAATTAAATTTCTCTCATATTAAAATTAAATCATGCATAGATTAATATAACGAAATTGTCTCATTTAACTTCTCACAAAGCCCTATAATTAAACTTTCAACATTTCTAGAATAAAAACTAAATATTGAATCTAATTGAATTTGATTCAAGAAATTTTTAAATATTTCAATATTGGTCTAAATATTTTAAAGGCGCTTATCAAGTGAGACACATCAAAACTAAAACCTAAACCTAAAGCTTAGTAAGAGTAAATACATGTGCAATTTAGATTCCCGTTGAAGGTATACATATTATAATTTGAGTAAAATATGCTTTCAATTCCTGTACTTGCGGTGAAATTTGGTTTTAGCCCGGAAGTTCATTTGATTAAGTTGATAGTTAAATTTTATAATAAATAGTGATTTTTGTTCCTTCTCACAACAAAAATTTTCTGCAACAAATGACAAAAATCATTATTTTTCTAAAGTTTAAAGACTAACTTGATCAAAGTACATGGATTAATGCAAATTTTACCAAAAATACAGAAAGTAAAAACATATGTTACCCTTATAATTGTCATTTAATTATCAAAGAAACTCATTATTAACCTAGTGATTAAGTATTGTTGTTGGAATTTAAGATGTAGGCTTATCGTTTTTAACATTTTGATAATTTATTCTTCTATTGGCTATTATCACATGCTACATTCTCACACCATGTCACGATGCACCAATAGAATAATAATATGTGGACATTATTAAGTATCATATTAGAAATTATAAAGTTAACTTGGTTGTTGAAAAGAGTTATATAATATGAAAAGAAATAAATCATGAACTTGAGTTTCTCTCACTGTTAATTTAACAAAATAAATAATTAATATTTATTGATGAAAAAATATATACATTTCATTCTATTGAGTATTGACATCTATATATTTTTTAAATATTATATTTGTACTTATTTTTCTTTTCTTTCTCTAGATTTTAATTTTAGATGGAATCGGCCAATATTTTTCATGTGTATAATGTACACGTTAGAAAGTCTATACCATAGTAGACCCCATTATAGGTCATCTATCAATTCGTGAAGCCATTTTATCATCTCATAAGGACCAAATTCGTGACACGATCGAAAAATAATTTCAAAGAATGTTTTCATGACTTAGAATATTGTTCCTTAATTTTTGAGTATCGCTTTTGATGCTTGCATCTCGAGTTCATGTTTTCTCACCGCGTGCATACCTTTTGACTTTAATCTTTTTCCCTACGCTATATTCATAAGTCATAACCAGGGGCAGAGCCATTTATTATGATTTTTCCCAAAACACTGTTTTTCATCTCGTTTTTGTCGTGTTATTTTTTCAACCATACCATATATGAAAAATTGTTGTATTGTTCGAAACCATATCAAACATATATTCGATCACAATTCACACACAAAAAAAAAAGTTAATGAAACTCATCTATCAACCGATGCCATAGAGACATAGTGGTCCGAGAAACACATACAATAATTTCTCCATACTATAGACGTGGATCACCTCTCATCACTTGTGCAACTCTTTATTTATTTACTTTTATACGACTGATCAATGGACCTGGAACCATTTTCACTCTTCCAATATACACCGCCTCCTTTTGCTGTGAATCGTTTCCATAATTTGATGATCTATAGAATGAGTGTGTATTTTACCACTAAACAAAGAAAAGTTCAGCGTTTGTACATAATATTTGGGGAAAGAATGTTCTTATGGAGATGGATTTGCTGTTTTGTCTCAAACCACACCTATACAAATCTCATCATTTTAAACTTAATAGTTCGTCTAAAAACATATGGCAAAAGAAATGATGATGATAATTGTACAACAGTTTGTATAAGCAAGAGAGATAAAAAAAAAACGAAATGAATGAAAAGAGATGGATAAAAAAATGGCGTTAAATAATTTATTATATATGTATCACACTATGTACATGGCAATTTATATTATCAATCAGCTAAATCAATTTGGCCCTATACGTACATTACAAACAAATAAATTTAGTTTTAACTTAATTATTCGATAATTAATATTACGTTAAAGTATTTATTTTTTATTTAGAAAGTATAAATCAGTTTAGTCTCTCACTTTAGTTCTTATCATTTAATTTTTTTATCATTCAGAAAGAGGCTTTAGTTATCATTTAATTTGATTCTTAATGTTAGAAGAGAAATTGACTAAACTGACAGTGAAGGTGTGCATGTTGGGATGGGATGTTTTGTTATTAAGGCCACGGGTTGGTTTTCTTGATGTGGCTGATCTTGGTGTTTATATGATGGGATATGCAAGTTCTGATGTATGTGCATGGGATTACAACGGTTAGATGTGGCCAAATTAGGGAAGGGTGACACTTTTGTATGCGGTGTTTAATCCCCCTCTTAGTAATCCTTTCTAGGTACATCGGGTACCAGTTTAATATATTTGTTCCCAATACTTGAGTTTGATAATAATATTATATTTTAGAAAGATTTGTTATTGGTGTTCTATTTATAATAATTCTAATATAAAGAATAATTAAAATTAAAATTATAAAATATTTATTTTTCATTATCATAATCTTTATCATCATGATAATCAATCTTTAACTTTAATCAATAATTTGTTAAATTAATAATTTAATAAAATAATAAATAATTATTTATTAAAATTGACAACATTATAGATTGAATCTTGGATATATATTTATCATTATCACGATAACAAGTTTTTAATTTTAATCAAAAATTTGTTAGATTAATAATTTAATAAAATAATAAATAATTATTTATTAAAATTAATAACTTTATAGATTGAATTTTGGATATACATATTTATATCCGATTTATAGGCCTCTTGAATGAACTACTTGGAGGCGCACTATTTTCAACATGGTGCTTTGAGGCGTGGCATGATCGTATGGGAAACAAAATCGGTGGCAGTGCTGTACATTGAGTGGGTGAATTATCAATAATTATATGTGCTTTGTGGAGGATATAGGTTCTTCATACAGAATGATTATTCATTTTAGTGTTGCAACAATGATGCTCAACATTTAAATGGCTCGGGTTATGTTGTGTTTTCTTATGAGGATTATTCAAATTAACTTGCATGGAACTCGCTTGAGCCAGTTAAAATGTTCAAGTCAATATTACATTGAAAGCAGCTGAAGCGAAGTGCTGCATTCTCACGCTACATACTTCTGTTAGGAATTTGGTTGAACTTAGCTTTTGGCTGGGATGTTAATTTGTAATCTTTTACTGCATGCTTTTCTAGATGACTCTTGTTTCCTGCTAATCTTATTCAACCCATGTTATCCCGGACCTTGTTTTTTTAGCCTTATGGAGTTTTATTTTTTTGAGAAATATATTAAAGAACCTAGAAACCTCTAAAAAAAAAAAATACACGCAGACATCAACCCTTAAGAAGAAACTACATACCTAGAACGAGTATTAAGAGAAATACCAAATTAAGTATTGGCATCAATATTGAATACTGTCATTTTATTGTTGTTGATACTTTTGCTGGTGTTATATAATAAAAACTTGATTCTCCTTTCAATATTATGTCATTTGTCACGTGTTTCCAAATGCAAATTTATTTAATTTCCATGTTGTCAGTTAATTGGTAAAATTTATTCTAATCCCAATATTGAAACTATTTACTTTAAAACGTTAATTTTGCTATATATATATATATATATAATTACGAAATTGCTTTCATAAATTGTTTTCAAAATGTGAGCAGTATAGTACTGTACAGATAACTTATATGGCACATGATTCAAGAAGAAACTTAATTCTGATCTTACTATGTTGTAGGATACTAGGACACTAACATATTATAAATATAATGTTATAGCAGACACTAGTTCAAGAGAGATCAACAAAAAATTTAGTGGACCAGGACGTCATTTTCAAGCTATAGCTATAGCTACACTAGTTTCTTTTGTAAGACATTAATTTCGTAGAATTTAAGATAGAATAAAGCAGTGTACGTACCTTTCTAGAAGGACCCGGCCGGCCCGAACTCCAAATAGAGAAACTCAACAATCCTTAAATTTGACATGTGAACATATGAGCAGTGACAACGTATACTGCAAGATATTAGTAACATGTTATGCATCTAATCCAACATCATTGAAATATTGGTGATGAACACATGTCTAAAACATTTAATAGGAATTACTGATCATCATTCGTATATAGAACTCGATTTACTACACGTTTATCTGTTAGTTAGTTTATCACTTGCCACTGGGGACCTTTATTTGGGGCCATAGCTAGATTTCTCTGTTAGTGATTATTGATATGTTGGTATCACCGAGATATGGAGATTAACAATATTTGCTGGAAGTCAGCATAAGTTTGGACATACTTTTGTGTGTCTCGATCAATCAAAATTAACAAATCATAAATTTAGCGAAAATATATCCAATGATAAAAGAATGATGGAACTATAGCAAAAACGGCGATACCTTTTCTCCTAGAATATCTAGGATATATATATAGGTGGCAGGTGAACAAATTAAGAAGGATACGGAGGGAGTACATGCGGAAGTGTTCCGTTATTTAGGGCAAATTATATGCACCACTTAAAATTTTCACAATACTTTTATAAGTGAGAAAGTATTATGAGAATGTTAAGTACTTAAGTGAGAATATTAATATTGTAAAAAAAAATGCCTTGTGGATCACTCTTTAATAACCTAATTGTATTTTTTATCTATTTAAAAGCTTGTTGAATTATTACTACAAAATAACTGTTATATATATACTAACAAAAAAATTAATGTTAGTAATTATATTTATCCTTGAGTGTGAGACTTTGTTCGTGTAAATTAAATTGTTCATAAAATTTAGTATAAGTTAATATATACAATAAAAGTATAAAATCTTTTCACATTATCATTTACCACAAAATTGAAATATATTTGTTGATATTGACTTTAACTATCTTAAATTTTTTTATTATCAATGTTGATTAAAAAAAGTTAAAAACAACAAAATTAAGTTGCTTTGTTATCATTTTTTTGTAAAAATGACGATTTGTATTATCAACATGATAGTATAATGCACAAAAATAATAATAATAATGATAGTAAAATGTATGAAAGTTAAAAATTTTAATGGTACAATTTAAAAAAAAAATGATAAAATTCGTTAAATAATGATAATTGATTGATAAAGTGTGATATTAAGCCTACAAAAATGTTGTGCTAGGTTGCTAGCACTCCTATATATAAAAGCTTAAAAATATTTAGTATATATGTCTTAATAAACTTTTGGCTAAATGACCATTTTAGCGGGTTATCTTATTTATTTTACTTAAAATGATCATTTATCTTTTAAAAAAATTATATTGATCATTTATCTTATATAAAAAGTTTAAAATAATAAAAAAATTTGATCTTTTACAAAAATTACTTTGATATCTTATTTTATTTAAAATGTTTAAGATGATCTTTCAACTATTTAAATATATTTAATTTTATCATTTGAATAACACTCATATAAATAATCATTCTGAATTTATTTAAATAGTTGAAAGACTATTTTAAATCTTTTAAATAAGATGAGGAACAAAAGTGAATCCTTCAAAAGATAAATGATGATTTCAAATCTTTTAAACAAAATAAATTAACTTTTTAAAAAATGAAAGACCAAACTGAATAAAAAAATAAAAAAATCATTTAATCTAAACTTTTTCATAAATATTTATAGGAAAAAAAAATTCTTCATGAATTAAAAAATTATTTATGCATGAGTTAGAAATCAATTATTGTGGGAAAGCTAAGTAAATATGAAAGAACTTTTATAGACTAACTTATTTTACTTTTACCTTAAAAAAATATTTCATTCTTATTTTATTCTCCAAAAAATACTTATAAACAATTTATCGAAACAGATTTTATACTCACTTTCTTTTACGCTTTCTAACTTTTACAGTTCAATTATACCTCATTTTCATTTTCTATATCTCTTTCTTTTCTAATTATCGCATGTATATTACTTTCTCAGACTACCTTTTCTTCATTCTCCTCTTCTTTCTTATTTCTACTCCAATTCAAAAAGTTTATCATTACTCTAAAATGTTTATATGTCTAAAAGATTGCCACGTTGTCATAGGTGTTACGGGTTATCTTGTCTATTTTTTAATACAATCATAGTACTTTTCATGACACTGTATGACTATTTAATTAAAAATATAACTCAAATATAAAATATGAATTAAAAATATTTAAGGAAGTATATATTAGTACTATCCGGTAGTAGATTTTTATTTTAAAAAATAAAAAAACTAACATTTAAAATTCCAATTCTTAATATTTGGTTTAATTGACAAAGCACCGTTTTAATATTAATTTGTAAACAATTAATTATAAATAATGTTGATTAAAATTTTTGAATATTAAATAAAAAATTCTTTGATTAAATAATTAACTAAAGAGAAAATATTAACTTAGTTTAATAAATAAATTTAAAAATGATTTCACAGAAAAGAAAATAACGCATGTGACAGAAAAGCGTACACCTGTAAAGACTGTAAACCACACAATTTGTTAGATGAATTCATTAAAATGATGAATCAAGTTATTAGATAGCACATATAGTGTGTGGGCATAAAGTATCCTTTCAAATTCATGAATATCTTATTAAATTTAATATTTAAGTATTGTTATTTAATTATAAATTATCATTTAAAATATTTTAAAATAATTATTTTAAAAGTTAACAAATTTATTATATATAATTGATTGTAATTAAATAAGTATGTAAAACTTTTTACACTCAGTATATGCTTTTTTTTTCTATCTTATATGCTTAGATATGTTTAGCAATATTTTATAAATTAATTATCACCTTACCCTTCACCGTTTTCTTCTTCTTTTCTTTCTTGCTATAAATTCTTATTCTTTGCTATCAATTTTTTTTTGTCTTGTAAGAATAATAGAAGGCAGTATTAGAATTTATAATCATTTATGCATTTTATTCCACAAACTGATTTAAATCTCTTTATCATTGTTATCAATTTTATAACACCCTCAGTGGTTTATGAATTATTATGAATTGTATCACTTTTATGTACAACAATAAATTTGTCAAGTGATAATTTTTAATTATTAGCATGTTTATATATAATATATGATTAATTATTATCATATTATACATCCCATTGTAAATTTAATGATATAGTGATGGCAATATAAAAACTTTTGTACTAGATCATATTTATAATAAAATTTATCATTTTAAATACAGCAATAAAATAAAAGAATATTGAGCATTACTCAATTAACTTGGCCTTAAACCAAATAAAAAGAAAAGAAAATAATTTTTTTTATCTGCTAACTTCTGCAACTAAAATATAAAAAAAATTCTATCTCCCGCACCCAAACCTCTATCCTCAACCAAGCTGCCATCATAAATCCTGCATTATGTACTCCATGGTCATTGTTGGGCGAACAAAAACTCAGTTTGGTCGATCAGTCACAAAACTGTTGTGTTAATTTGCGAACGCTATTTTTTTTCTGAATGATAAAAAAGAAGTTGCGAACACTATTGAATGATCAATATAACAGTCGTCGTCATTTAAACCTCCATAATCACTCAGGGAAGGTTCCATGTCTTTCGTCATATCTCAAGTAATGCACATGAAGCAGTTGCTTATTGGGGCCAAGCCCATACTTAATATGCGAAGCTATTATAGACTCAAGCCAAACACCCCTTAATTTAAATCACATACGATTGCCTAACTTCTTGTCCAATTAGGAAGTGGTGTGTTTGGAAGAGAGATTGGAAAAGAGATAGAAGATATCTGTTAGTTTTCAAATAAAATAAGTATTTCTCTTTTAAGTAATTATTTAAGCTCTTTTTTGTTTTTATAAAAAAATATCGTTTTACTTTTAATAAGTTCTCAAACATGTCAGTCCAGTTTTTTAAATATTTTAAATGGGTCAAATAATTTTATTATGAGCACGTTCGGAAAGTGGTGCAATAAAAAAGATAGGTCATAAAAAAAGACAACGAGTCTACAAGCTTCCGTGATTGTTTGAAAGCATTTTTTTAATCAAGAACTATTAAGTATTGACTTTTTCTATCTTTTAACAACAACAGAAAAGCATTAATATGCCCTCAGTGTTTCTGAACCGACCAATATATATGTCACAATATTAAATTATCAATAACTATGAGTAAATTTTATAGTGGATCAAAAGTTTTTGACGTCATATCATTTGCACTGTGCTCTTAATTTGTGCTCATGCATTTTGAGTCTCTTGTCATCAAGGACCACGATCACTTTCTTGATTTAAAATCCCCGCACCATTGATCAATGTGTTATCTGAAAGAAGACGTTTCATGCACGACCTAGAAAATTTTAATTTACATGCTTAAGTTCACTATCATCATAAAAATAACTGTTCCTCCTATATCCTATCCTAGCTAGTTATCCTATACAAGTTATGCAAAGTTTTGTTCAATCATAACCGAAGAACAAAATGGATTGTGGTCGCCATGCATTGATGTAGTGATTGCAGAGATAATAAATAAATGGCACCATATTCACGAGCATTGACCAGGCAAGTGAATTAATAATTTAATATTATCAAGTAAAAGAAAATATAAAATTAACTTAATGATTAAAAAAAAACGGAAAAAGAAAAAAGAAGTCACAAATATGAATTTTTTATTAACAAAAAAATTAATAATTAATATTTATTAATAAAAAAATATTATTCCTTAAACATATAATCATATATATGTTTAATCCTTAAATCATAGGTATAAAAAAAAAGTTAAAAGATATCAATTTAATTAATGAATTAATACTTGGTTAACAGCAAAAAAAAAAAAAAAACTTCTCTCTCGTTTAATTGGATTGGCAGTGGCTAGTGTCATTGTGTCAACTGTAAGTGTGTGGTCCACCAAGAAGGAGACATGAGCTCAGAACCGAAAGGAGGAAGAGCCATGTTAATTTGCATGTCAACGTCATACTCTACAATATCCCCCACGTGCTCAAAATATTATTAGTATTAAAAAAAAAATTATTCGATTAGACTTGTACAATAAAGTAAATTAGCTGAGCCTACCGCGTCTCATACCAATACCAGTCATGATGCACTGTAATCCCAAGGCCTTGTGCTCTCACACTCCTTTTACGCTCCTTGCGATCAACACGTTTTAGAGCTTAGACCTTCAATCTTAAAATCAAAATCAAAATCTTGTACCTGCCCCACACCACCCCCACAACCTCATTCATATATATAACAACTCTTGCTCATCCTCCTTTGAAGCCGCCAATTTTATTTGATTGAAATTATAAGTCTCACACACATAAATATTTATATGTACACATACACACACACAGAGACATGGACATGGAGAACAATAATCATCATGCCATGGCTGTAGGTGCTAGTAGTGATTCAAACACTGATCACACCACCCCAATATCTTCTTCTTGTGTTAATGATAACAACAAGTTATACAAAGGGGTGAGAAAGCGAAAGTGGGGGAAATGGGTTTCTGAAATCAGGCTTCCCAATAGCCGTGAACGAATATGGCTAGGGTCTTATGACTCTCCTGAAAAGGCAGCACGAGCCTTCGATGCTGCCCTTTACTGTCTACGTGGCCGGCATGCCAATTTCAATTTCCCCAACACACCTTGCAACATGGACACTACTACCAATGCTCCTCCTAACCAATCTCTTACCCCACAAGAGATTCAAGAGGTTGCTGCTAAGTTCGCAAACCAGGTGGCCCCACTTCTTCAAAAACCTCAAGAACAACCTCAACCTCAACGTAGTTGTGATGGTGGTGGTGGTGCTAATTCTTCATCGTTTGGATCCAAGTTATGTAAATCAGCAGACAGCATAGCAGAGAAAAGTACTAGTACTACTACTAATTGTACCTCCACCACCACTGCCTCGTCATGTTCTACTACTATGTATGAATGTGATGGAACGGTGCAAGTGGACCGTGGGGACATGATGGATTGGACATTCTTGAACGTGTTTGATTACTCCAATGAGGTGGTGCTTCCTGCTGTTGGATCCGACTATAATGATCTCTATAATTCTGAGCTACACAAGATGCACTCAGATTCAGGTGAGTTATTGTATTCTACTCCTTTTGAGGGTTACGAACAATTAATTGAAGCTGATCACGATGATGATGATCCTTTTTCTCACCAATCATTCCTTTGGAATTGGAACTTTTGATCATCATAACATCACTCGCTACTGTGCTGCTATACTATGATGACTACTAGTTAAAATTACTTGCCCCAGCCTAAATATATAATAAAACATCCTTGGTCTTTTGTATATATGTATATGTATATGGTGTTGTTTCCAAGTATATAACAATAACAAGGACAAGACAAGACACAGGCTATGTCGGACCCTATATATTCCATAGATTAGCACAGGCTACCAACTATATAGCATCGATCGATAGATGTTGTTTTACTACATGTTTTCCCTTGGCAATAAAATATTTGTACTTTATAGGTTGTTTTATGTATACTGGTTCAAGTATATATTTATACCTAAGTATGTATATATATAGATAGATATTGATCTGTGACATGTATCCCTTCTCCTTTCCTTATTTCTCTGTAAAATTAAATCTTAGTGGATTTGCAGTGCTTAATTTTCTTGTGCACAAATGTACTATAGCTCTAAAGTAGTCGATTTTAGTGTGTTCTAAGTATTTGTGGATAAAAATGGTAATAAGCAGCTTAAAGAACATTGGGAATTTATATCGTCATCATATGTATAAATTAACCGTATAATATATATGACTTAATTACTCTTTCTTCAATATTGTTAGGGATTTCTATGTTATATTATATAGGGTCAGCCATTTTTTATTATATTAAATTTTCATTCCCGAATTTCTTAGATCTAGATGGCAGTTCATTGTAACTGCTGGAAAACATGCATATACATATTTTTAAAAGAGAAATGATATTTTGTTCCGATACCAATCATCTATTATTTGGTACACATCTGGAATTATATATATACTTTTTATGTACTTGTTTGGGAAAAAGGAAGTTAGCCTGAGAAAGTGTGTTAAAGGTACGGTTAGATGTTTTTTTGGATTTTTTTTAATTCAAGCATAAATTAGGGTTTCCTATTTTGGAGATTATCTGTTTCTATATGCGCCATCGAGTTCCCCTTTTTTCATATACTAACTAGCTAGAGATTAGATTAAAATGTTTATAAGTTAATTAATACCAATAATAACTATTATTTTTTAATTTGTTACAAATTAATATCTAAAGAGAACAACATATCTTAATTTTTATTTCTCTTTCATTCTCTCTATCAATTTAGCTGGCAACACCAATTATTAATATGGTTTACTTGAGAAACGAGGCATCTTAAACGGGCTAATTGAATATATGGCAAACTATAAATTGACTCTTAATTAGATGGGAACGGCACTAAGTACGATTAGATAAATTGTTAACCACGCAGACACATCCTTTTACCTAAGGGCCCATAGCCTACAAGTTTTATTTTTATATTCCAACGATATATAGTTGAAAACCTAGTATGTATCATTTTATCGTTCTTTAGTCGCATGATAGTCCAGTTCCATCTATTCATTAACAACTTATAATATGGTTATTTACAAAAATGTGTAGCACACGCAAGAAGAATATTAAAAGATTCGTACGTTATTGCTTGGGATACAGTCTTTGAGTTATTTTTGTCTAGAAAGAAAGGTTAAGGTTTATTATAATTGGATAGAGTAATCGAACCCAGCAATCTTGATATTGTTGTTGTATTTCTGTCTCAGAAGCCTTAGGCTTTTTCAAAATTTATCCTTGAAATTGCCCTAATCTTGAAAATTTCTTAATTCTAGATTATAATTGTGAATTTTATTTTGTAAATCAATAGGATATTTGATTCGTGTTTTCGTTAGACAGGCATATATAGTAAGATCTTAATGATTTTTAATTATTAATTGGGCACGTTAATTAATTATATTGTGTATAAATGACTGAGCAATAAAGCGGTGAATCTTAACTCGCAATGAACAGTGATGAAAAGGAATGTCAGGTTTTAACATCAAGTTGAGTTGTCTATATGACAATAAATATTAATTAGCAAGATTGAGCTATTGGGTTTAATTTTTTTTAGTAATTCCTGATTGATTAGTGATTTAATTATAAATATAGCAATAATATACTCACTGAGAGTTCAAGAGAGAAAAAATGTATTGCTATATCTCATTGATAAATTGAAAAGGAACCTTGAGAGTTTTCAGTTGTGAACAATTTATTTGTCGATCGATCTTAATTTGTGATCTCATTACATATAAATGCACACACAAATATGTAATCTCACAAACTCATGACAACATAGGTAAATGCATATCCATCAATCTGTTTTGTGCAGTCAAAATCAATATGTTTTGTGATAATATTTTGATTTATCATTGTGATCAATTTAGCACTGTTTTCCTCTTTTTTTTTTTCCTTTTTTTACTTGTGGTAATGTCTATCGTTACAACGGTTCCAAGATTGCATTAAATCGCAATAAGCAACAGTTATTAATGATGCTGAATGAGTGACTTTTTATTTTTAGTTAAATTTTATTATAAACAATTAAAAATTGTCGTCGGAAATTGAAGGATGATAAAATATATCCACGTCTACCATGGAGTAAAAAGAACAAAAGAACAAGAATAATACAAATTAAGCTTATACACCTTAATTAGAGAAAACCAAAATTAGGAAGAAAAAAAGCATGATAATATATATCCACATTTACCATAGACTCTAAGGCGGATTTCTTTTTGTTAGCCAAAGAAAATCTCATATATTAATTAAAAGAGTTATGTTAACTGGTGTTGTTAAAATATTAGTTAAAAAAAATTAAAAAATATTTATTATAAAAAGTATAAGAGAATAGACAAATAATCATAAAAAAATATAATTTAATGTATTTAAAAAAATCTTTTAATTTTTTAACTAATATCCTAAAAATACTAATTAACATTGATCATATTAAAATGACTCTTTGGGGGGTGCCAATTCCAAGGCCATACAGAAGAAAATCCCAGAAAAACCATAACCTGTGAGAGAGTGGCCTAAGACTCCAAGGCAGATTAATATGATGTCCACCATGTCCAACACAGGATTAGAGTCTTTACATCATGAATTCTACCCAATACCACATAAAAATGTGTGTCAAGTTGAAAATCACAAACAAGTCTTTAAACAACAAAAGACATTTTGTGACCCTTAGCAATCCGAAAATCCCTTGCAAACGTTTAGCAAAAATACCGCATAAACTAAGGCACTACCCCACGAGCAAGGCACGACTCCAAGCGTGTACAACACGACCATACATAGCAAGAAAATACAAAATTGTTCTCTTCCTAACACGTGATCGCACATGCTAGTAAATTGTCTAATGGAAAAATAATTTAGAATTAATTAAGTTTTTAGTCTCTCAATTTTTTTAAATTTAAGTCTTTAAATTTTTTAAACTATTTTAAGTTATAACCCTCCATTAATTTTTTAATAACATTTTAGTTCCTTTTGAAAAAAAATTGTTCATTTTTAATTATTTTTTTATTTTATATTTGATATTAATTTTAACAATAAAAATAAATAAGAAATTAAAAATGGACCAAAAAATTTGGAAGGCCTAAAAATGTTGTCAGAAAATTAATAAAGGATTAAAATTTAATGACTAAAAAATAGAATCTGAAAATGTCAAGAGAATAAAAACTTAATTAACCCAATATAAAAATTTGATTTTTAGCTTTTATTAAAAAATGTTTTTAGTTCTTATATTCTATTAAAAACACATGTTTTTAGTTTCTAATTAGAGACTAAAACCACATAACTTTTAGTAAATGTAAGAACTAAAGATGTATTAGATCTTTATAGGAATTAAAATTAAAATTTCAAATATTTTGAGGATTAAAAATATACTTTATCTCAAGAATTTTCGTTGGTTAAAAGTGTTGAAGCTAAAGATGCTTTATCATATATCAAATTTACCTGTCATGAATTTGATAATTCAAACCAAGCTAATCAAATTGATTTAATTAATTTATTCTTTTTATTTTAAATTTGTACCGAACGAATTATAAGTGGTTTGATCTTTAAATTCACATTTTTTTCAATATGAATTATCTCAATAACTTGATGAATTATTTTTAACTTTTAGATTAATACATTCCATATCATAGTACTCAAATTTTTCTTTTACTTCTATCTTTTTAATCTTGATCTTATATAGTGTTACCAAGTGTCATAATTTAGTCTTGTTTATTATATATCCCTCTTAACACAAGAAACATTAATGTATTGCAACATAAAAGTGAATGAGCAGTAAACAAGTCCATGACAGCAAAAATGATTGATCTATCATTTCTATTATTTTTTTTATATTTAGTTTTTCTAATAAAGCTGTTGATGAAAAAGAAGAGTCAAACAAAATTTTGCATTTGTACATTACTCCGTAGTCCGTATTAGTCGTCCCAAAAGCCGGTGGTCAAGATCAAAGTTGTTTGGTTCGGTGGCTGACTGAATGACTCGTGTCGTGTAAACCGCGCGGAGGCGTCTCTTCTCAGTCGTCGATCTGATAAGTTAGAATGTGTGATCACACTGACTTAGTAAGAGTCTCTTCCTCTCTTCTCATTTCTTTTTCTTATAATATCATAGAATATAATTAAGTTGACTTTTTTATCACTCGTGTGATGTGTGATATGTGGCCTTGCATCATCATCTTCCTACTTCCAAAAAGGCAAAAACACGACACTCTCCTGATTATTTTTTTAATAATAATCCTGGGAAATTCTCTTAACTCTAAGAATAAATTATTGCTTTATTTTATATTCAATATATAACTTATGTATCCTATAGTATTTTATTAGGAAACGAGACTATAACTAATAAGTTGCGATTCCAAATTAAATGACACACAAGAAAACATTTTCTTCTGCTGCTGCTATAAAAACTCTGTAAAATTTATTGAAATCTCGCTTTTGTAAAATTTAGAAAATAAAACATGATCAAATTATGATAAAAAGTACTTGTTATATATGATTACCCACAAAAACAAAAACGTATTATGATTGATAAGTGTATATAAAATTTTCTATAAGCATCAAATGTTACCATATGTGTTCATAAATACAAATTTTTTTTTGTGAAATAACATTTACATTTACATATATGGGTCGATTTTTTTATTTCAATACTTTTTAAAGTAATTATTTTCAAAATAAAATGTTTTTTCATACACAAAAGACAACTAAAAGGATTTATAACTAACTTTTGAAATAAAAATCCTTTTTTATAATTATAAAGTAGATGAAAAAAGTATCTTCTACATTTTATTTTATTTTCAAAATCTCTATAAAACAAATAATTTTTAATATGTTATAAAGGTATTTTTTTTCAAAAGCTTAAATAACCTGTTCATATTAATACTTGTAATCTGAAAGTTGTTCTAGGTTGTATCCGGCCTTAGGCTTTTTTTCCTCAGTTTCCCTGGATTTGAGTTCTAGATTTTTTCCATTCTCGGCACATTCAACGTTCAAAAACGCGGTGTTTTCACTTTCTTTATGTTCTACCATTAATGCGGAATTTTAAGAACATTAATTAACAACATAACCAGGAGAGTGGACTTTGAACAACGTTCCCACACAAAATGTTAACGATGAAATTGGATACTACTATATAACATGTTTCACAAGGTGTGATCACAAGTAGTCAATGAATTAATTATATTTTCATATTTGCATGGAAGTACACTACAAATAATGTCAACTTCCCAATATTTAATTAGTTTCAAGTTTCAACCGAAGGTGAGTAGCCATGTAGCCAGAAAGTCAGTTGCTGAATGCTGAATATATACCAAATGCTGTTTGATGCATATCTTGAAGCACAACTAGCCAAAAACTAAAACAGTGCCAACAAATAATTGAATTTACAACAGTTTTTTTATTAGTTTGGTAGTTAATGGACAATAAACGAATATGAAGAAGAAGAAAAAAGGATGATAAAAACACGGTTTCAATTTCATTGTTTTATATTGTTTATTTCAAAAAAAATTATAAATCAAATTTATTCATTGTCAAATAGTATGTGTTAACTCTTTTTCTCCGTCTAACATTGTGAGGGCGTTTCAAATGTAATGACTTGCTAATTTCATCAAAAGTAGTGATAGGATTTATAGATGTGGTATAATATATGTTAATTTTAAATAAGAAATTCGATTACACTTTTCTATCAATGATGGAGTATTACGGGAAATGAATACCTCTAACCCTTCAATAATATTTTGTGATAATTATTTTTATTTTTTATTTAAAAATTCAAAGTACTTTATCGGTTTGGCAATTAAACAATAATAGAAAAAAAGTGACGTGACCAATTTTAAAAAAAAACATATTGTTAGTTATTTATTATTTTTATTAGCTAAAAATTTATTTGATTACTCAATAAAAAAGTATTTTCATAACTTTTAACATTTTTAAAATATTATTTTTTAATTTTATTTTTATTCTCAATATATTTATTCTTTTTTATTTTTTTTAAAATAAATCATAATTTATTTATTTTACACTATTCAACTACTTTAATAACTAATTTTTACTAATCACTTGTAATTTAATAAATTAACTTTTTAACTTTCAATTAACTTTTCAACTAATTTTATCAAATATAATCATTAAAGTCTATTTAGTTTAAGACTAGACCCTTTAAGCCTAACAAACCAACCTATTAAAAACCATAAATAACTATTCATTGTTTGTATCATTATTATATTTAATTTGTTATAGTACATTAAAATCTTACATTTTATTTTCTTTTAAAATGCTAAACATGTTAATTTACATAAAGAGTCAAGCTAAAACTTATATTTAACTTCATCGAAAAATAAATTTGTCTTATTTAAATGATTTATTACAAAATCTATTTTTAAATGAATGACCATGAGTGTTATATTAAACCTTAAAATATGTTTATATCATAAATAAGATGATTGGATCATAAATCTTGACATACATATTTTTATATTTATCTTGATATTAAAAATTTAAAAATCATCACAAACTAAATTCTTAAACAAACTTATAGGCCAAGTAAAACTTTTATATAAGTCAAACTCAGATTTTTAAAAATGCTTTTAACATATAAACAAAATAGATTCAACAATTAATGAACTTTTAACCAATTACAGACTCAAGCCTAACAAAACTTAATTTCAGTTGACTATAAAATTCCCATATAATTGAATTCACCTTGAATTCCCAAGTAGAAATTGGATTATAAGCATGATGTACTTTAGTATTTTCAATTTGTCTTCTTTTCACCCTTAAATGCAAAGAAGTTTGGCAAGATTCACTAAACCTTTATTTAAGTAAGATTCATCATACAGTACACATCACAACAGTAGAATAAACTCCCTTTTGGTGAACAAATCAAGATAACAAGAGAGAAATCATTGCATCAGAAGATTCTGGTCCATCATTATTCACACTTGGTATAATGTTATCAGGAGATACAACTTTTACAAACTCTTTGAGTTCTGTAAAGCTGCTATGCTCACTGTATGGCACTTCATACCTGATAACATGGAAAACTAAAATTAGTTAATAGTTTTAAATAAGGAAAACTACCATTGAGCACCTACTAAATAGTCCAGTGAATATAACTCAAGAATGTACTTATGAGACCAGGACTTTGGTATAACAAACTCTATGGCCACAAGTAGAAAGAAAAGAGAAAAAAGACCTGAGTGATTCTGAGGGATCTAATCCAGACATACGATTCAACCAGAAGTATGTGATAAAATAAGACAGTATTAAAAGAAATTGAAGCACCACCTTATAATAGTACCCTGCTGCCATCTTCTTCCAGATGACTTCTTTTTACCTTTGCCAAACGTCCAACCAGTGGGGGAGAAAGCAACTATAAGATTGTACTGATTCTAATTAAAGAAAAAAGGGCTATGATGATTAGAAATGTAGAACTAAAAAGTTAAGACAAACGTAATTAATATAAAGATCATGCTCGAAAGCTATACAAGTATTTGACCAAAGTATGAAAAAAATATTATATTAGTGTCTTAGTGTTGGGAGAACTCGGTGGTGCGCGTCACCTTCTCCTCTAAATCGGCCTTCGTCTGGGGAGTTACAGACTCCACCCAGAATCAATCAAACAGTAACAAATGCGGAAACGTAAATCTGAAGCGAAAGAGAAGAACAAGAGATAAACACACACACAAATGGTTTTACGTGGGAGAAAACCTCAAAGAGGAAAACCCACGGGACCTTGTCCAGAAATCTCCACTATCACAATAATGGTTACAAGCACTCCACGGCCACACGCCGGAGTAAACACTCAACCTCACCAACAATGGAGGGAGCTCTCTCTCTCTACAGCCTAACGCCGGAGAAACACTCACAGAGACACTCACAGGAGACACTCTCAACTGCACTCTTCTTCTCTGTGGTCTGCCAATTCAAGGTCTGGTCTAGGTCTGCCTCCTCCATCTATAAATGGCTTATTTATAGAGAGGGAAAACTAGGTTTAGGGATTCTGCATTCCCTAAACGGAATGGGCCGAGGTTTGACCTTGGGAATTGGGCCCAAGTCAAACATTCCCATTTTCAGCACATGGGGATTTGGGCCAGCATTGATGACGGAATTATCCAACACTTAGATGTATATACTTAGATGTATATACTATATACCATAGATCTGTATGCGTACATCAGGATATGTTCCTTGCTACATGTGTGTGCTATAAAGACAAGCAGCAGCACTCACCTTATATTGACTTGATATGTGCTTCAATCTTTTGAAGCTTGCGAGCGTCCACATAGGGGTAACATGAATGTTGCTTTCATGTTCATTTGAAGTGAACCACTGCATATCCTCCTCCTTAAATTCCAAACATTTTAAAAGACGCAACTTTGCCGCAGTAACGTGAACCTTTTTACGAAGCGAACGAGCAACCTCCAAGAATAACCTTTCTTTTCCTATAAAAACATAAGAAAATAGAGACGGAAAGAGAATATTGAAAATCTTTTCATTTTTCCTCATTAATTTCGTAGTAGTTGGGCAACACTACCAAAGAAACACAACTCTACCCAAACCTACATTTAGCATCAGTTTGGCGACTAATTACCCCACTACAACATGTACAAATATATATAAAATGGCAAAGATAAGCGTTATGTAGCATCAATATCCAGAGAGTTGTATTGAACTCTACCAATTGTATAGCTGCCAATCAGAAAAAGAGTCTTGGGATTAAAAGTTTCTGCTTGAACAGCATCAATAACGAATTGTATTACAGCCTCCTGTTTTGGAAAGTCATACTGCAATGAAACAGAGAACAAATATTAAAAGCGATTGTTACTAGAAGTCAAAGGGAAGAAATATATGAACTGATTGTAACAAACTATAATTCAGTAATTGTATAAACTAGGTGCAAAGATTATTGGAAAAATGGC
The DNA here is from genome assembly GCA_013407115.1 of Glycine latifolia. Taxonomy (NCBI): domain Eukaryota; kingdom Viridiplantae; phylum Streptophyta; class Magnoliopsida; order Fabales; family Fabaceae; genus Glycine; species Glycine latifolia. The sequence goes on along the minus strand of CM023946.1, from coordinate 4,977,777 downwards.
TGTACTAATGTGTTTTTGGGAAAAGATTTGCGAAAAGGCAAAAGTTTGTTGCGTTTTGTCACTTATTCATTTACTTTTAAAACTTTACTTTTTCTCTCTGCAACCATGATTGGTTATAAGGCATTTACAACCATTTTTATACAAAAAGCTGTCATGCTAAAATTATTATTATTATAATATAAAGCATAAGCTTGCATACTTGATCGTCTAATAAGAATACATTACTACTAATCTCTTTCTAAAGTAAACCACCAAGACCGTCTAATTCAGACATGCATATACGTATGCTGGTAGTTTATTAAAATGACAAGCAATATTAGGCCCACTAATTGTAGCATTCGTCAGTGTGTTTGGATAAACTTTTTAGTACAAGTTTTCACGATGAACTAATTTTCCTTAAAGCAACTTTCTCTCTCCGAAAAACAACCAAACCAAGTTTTGCTTTTTATAGAAAACAAACATGTTTGGTAAAAGATTAATTTCCCAGAAACAATCGCCCATGTTTCAAAAGCTATTTCAAGAAGCTAGCAAGCGATTATTTCTCCTACATAACTGAATCAAACATGCACTAAGATATTCCTCCATGCTACTGCCAAGTTGACCATCATAGATTGGCTCTGTCAGAATCCAAGGCCCCTGACAAGCTATATACATAGATTATAGAAAACTTGTCTGATCCCAATTAGATAGAAAAATGAAAATCAGTTCATTTTGCCTCAATCTCGAGTATCTGGACTATAATGTCCTACTTCATTTTCAATTAATTACGTTATTAAACAAAAATAATCTTATGGAGGCCAGGTTCCAAAGCAAAAACTTATACGTTCATGTCATTTGACAGAGATGACTCAATTATTTACATATGGACTCACCTGTGGGTTGCAGTATGTTGTATCAAGAATTAGAGTATTGATAGGACATATTTGCAGTAAAGGACTGACAGCCATTTCTTCACTAAAGCGGAAATCACCCGTGTGAAGCACCGCCTAAATGGAGGAAAATCATCTAGTCATTAGCCAATTCTAACACAACAATGGGTAACTAGAAAACGATAGTTAAGTTCATCAATAAGTCAATCGAAGCCACACCTTACCATTCGGAGGTTGAAATAGTATGATTATGGAACCTGGACAATGGTTGGCATCCAAGCAAGTCACATGAACACCAGCTATTTCAACCTTTTGGTTCAGAGGCAAAACATGTAATTTATCATATGGAATTCCAATGTTCATATTTACAAGTCTAGCTGTAACTGAGGAGCAATAGATCTTTCCATGATTGAATGACTTGGTGAGACCTTGATAATCTGCATTTACAAATGAGAACAAACAGCCAAGGTGTGACTTGGAAAAGTTTGACTCTGATAGTAAAAATCGGCTTACAAGGAGCTGGAACAAGGAACTTCATTATTTATTTACTTGTTACTTGCTAGTTTAAAGTTTAGAACTAATGTCTCTAATAAGTTTCAAGATGATCTGGAACTCTAATGTTTTCCTGATAGAGGGGAACAAGCACCAAAACACCCAACTGTAGTTTGGAAGAAAACAGAATCCACAGTTTTATATGACACATTTAATCACTTCCATGTATCAAGTATGCAGCAAAATTACATTGTTATTAAATTGTCAGTCATGATGCTCATGTTTGATCTCCCAATATGAATATATGATTTCCATGGTAATTGTATATCCAAATTGTATGACCAAAGTCAAGCATTATGTAGAGAAAACATGCCAAAACGATTATTCAAAAGTAAGAAAACCATTTGATGGAGATGTGTTTGTCAAAACTACTAAGAGCTAACAATCCGTTGGCAAACTAAATAGATCACATCTTAAAGCCAAAACTTATATTTCAAACTGTAATTAAAATTGAGTGAAAAAATTAAAGTTTAACCAGATTGAAACAAATCATCAATATAACACAACCACCAATCTAAATGTATATATTAGTATAAGATAAAAATAATATATATATATATATATATGCAATATAATATAATAATAATAATAATAATAATAATAATAATAATACATAAACACGTGTTGCATGAAAACATTGACTCACGACTGAAATTTTTTTATGAAAAAGATTGAATGTTAACATGCAGAAGTAGACTTACGGTCCAAGTGGAAGTGTGTGAGAAACCAGTGAGAACAATCTCCTCTGAGATATTTGAAAGCATCCTGCATATAGTAAAAGTATTTGTCAAACACCCGGACCTACATTAAAACAAGATAAGGCAATAATGGTGATAGAATAGCCGAAGTTTCTTAGATATTGACGTTCATAATTAATTGGCTAATTGCGGATGAATATTCAATTTGCTTTTCCTAGTTCAGCAGGTCAACATGAAACGTGATTGATGTGCACGCTCAGTTTGAATTGTCGTCCAACTGGCAATAAGCATTTTCTTGAATGGATATGGAGTTCAGTTACCAAGCACCACACATGAAAAAAAAACCCAGAAAAAGCTTTCCTTCTAGCTAAGATATTTCCACACACAGTCCAAAAGGAATGCATAAAGGGAATTTACATTAACACAAATCAAATACACATGTATCATTTAAATTGCTATTTACCACTCGGAAAGGCGTTCCTTGGACGGCACACCATTTGGGAACATCACGGAGCTTTCTATTTGTTGGCGTATTTTTTGATTTGTTCTTACGACCAGAATCCAAGCCACTGCTTTTCTTTTGCTGTTGTTCTCCAGGAGAGGCAGAAACTTTCTTTTCTTTGGAAGCAAATCCCGGAAAATATTCAGTGATTAATTTGTTTGCCACTGGTTTACTAGTGCCATCAACTTTTCTTTCAGATTTGTCGTGTTTTAATTTGACTTTCTGGTTTCTAATCCTTCTAGACTCCGCCGAAGAATCCTCATGTTTCTCATTTGTAGCAGCATCTCCTTTTCTAAGTTCACACAGGGCATGCACAATCTTTTTTCTAGGCCCAAGTGCAGCAATACCCATGCTTAAGAGATCCTGCAGATACAGAAGAAAAAGAGGGGAAAAAATCAGCTAACATGAAACTTTAACAAATAGGCAGACACTTAACACAAACAGTAGTCCATTAGTGTTTTACACCCGCATCTCTCATTTTAATTTGGGGTACCAAAAACCAAAAGCAAACACATCCTTATATTTCCAATAACACGACCTCATTAAGTTAAGTAATCTCCTAAAAACTTAGGCTATTAGGTCAAGCTCCACGAACACTCTAGGCCAAATTGCAAAATACTAACGATTTATCCCATTAGTGGGGGAGAATAAAATGTAAGTTCCAATTTTAACTTAAAGCAGAAAATTAAACAAACAATTCTTGAAAGCGTCAATGAACCTAAAACTGATGGAATGAATGAAATCAAGTTAACCTCTTCTGTGAGCCACTGCAAGGTGTCCCAATCAACTTCTTCCCTAACGAAAACATCTTCATACTTGTTCAAACCGAGCCCGCGTAGCCAATCAACCACAGAAGCAACTTTTGGCACTTGTTGAGCACCCTTCTCGTCATCATCAGGAACCACCGCAACCTGCATAACATTGACATAACTTACAGCATTAACTTACGAAATTTACTAAGTAATGAAACTGAGGGAGGAATGTTAAGCGCATGAATCTTACGTCGTCAAGACAATTGTTGGTATGAAGATGCCGTTGTTCCTCGGTCAAGTTCGAAATATCAACCTCACACAAGGGACACCGAACGGAACTGTCTACTTCCTCCAATTCATCGCACAAATTCATCAACAGACCAAGCTCCGAATCAGAGTCTGCATCTGCACGGTTAAGCGCATCGGCTCTCGAAACCACCAGCTTCGACTCTATCGAGTTGCGAAGATAATTCCCCTTCGTTTTTAGCTCCGAGAAAGACGCGGTAGAAGAAGAAGGAGAAACACTGTCCTCTTCTCCCAACCGTTGAACAGTGCAAGCAGAAACACAATCTATGGTGGAAGGAATGAAATCCAAGCTGCAGCAGTTCTCAATTTCGCAACCACCCTCGCTCGTTTTGCGTTTAGGTTTTTTCGATGGCCGTTGATTATTATCATCATCAATGGAAGCAAGCGCCGCGTGAAAAGCCGTTGTCGTTTGAGTGAGAGGGATCTCAAATTCATCGTTGTTCTCATCCCAACTCATGGTGGAAATCATCTCTTCTCTTCTCTCAGTTCTCTCTCTGCCCCTGATAGTTGAAACTTGAAACAAGAGGACGCGCTTTTCAAAAGTTTTGGAGGGAAAATAATCAAAATATCTAGCACTTTATATAACTCCTGGCCAAACCCACCATTTCAACTCTAGGTCCAGGCCCAAACTCAATGAAACTTTAGTTTACTATTTTTTTATACAACTGTAAATATATAATAAATTTTAAAAAATTATTATATAAAAAATTAACGATGGCTATTTTTCTAAATTTAAATAAAATTAAAATTTTATTTTATATCTCGATGTTTAATTATTATTTAATTTTTAATGCCATTTTCAAATAGGTGAAATTAGTAATTTAACTTAGTAACATAAATAAATAGTAATATTGTGAATAATATTTACTTTTAATTAAAAACATTACATTAATGTATAATTTCTATAATAAAAAAAACACCATCATAATTTCATCATTAATTTTATTCATATATAATATTCAATACTTTTGTTTGTCTATTATTAGGATTTTAATCCCGTTGTTTAAAATGATGAAAATATTATTAACTTATATTTTTACGTCCTGCGTTTTCCCTGTTATGAATGATAATATAGTCGTAAATATTATGCTAGTTTACTTTATTGAAAACTGTAAATAAAGATGCAAAATAATATTTTCTAATTTTTTAATTAGTTATATTGTCAAAGATTTTATTTTTTTCAAATAGCTTTATTAATACTTAAATTTTTAGATTAAGATGAAATATTTATATATATATATATATTAAATCATTTTTATCAGTTAATTTTTTTAAAAGCATTATAACTTTTTTAATAATACACTTTATAAATTAAAAGTTTTGAATGCTGCATATATATCAATTTATATTTTCACTCTAAAATTTTTGAATACTTCTTAAATATATATTATTATATATGTTATATGTATTTTTATATAAAATATAATATATATATATATATATATATATATATATATATAAATCAAATTACACCAAAGTAATTCTAATAGAGTTATATCAATTTTCATTTGTTGATTTACTTTTAATCTAATGGTCCTAATTAAACTACTTAAGTGAGGCACGTGATTTCTTAAGCTGAATCTGTTCTCTTTAGTTGCAAATCATGTCCTCAATTGCACAAGAATAAAAAAGATTGCGGAGCTTTTTGCCAAAATCCCCGTAATTAAAATCTGCCTTACAATAATTAGATAACAACTGGCTATTGCCCCAAAAGCCAAAATCACAGTGCTTGACTTTTAATTGATATTAAGCTGTTGGTGGAAAGTTCTGGTGTTCATATTCAAAGGATATGGCTAAAAAAACTTTGGTTTTCATATTCAAATCTTACCTTTTGGTTTCAGGAAGTATAATTGCTTGTCAAAATGTCGTCTTGAGAGTTGAGACTTGTAGTGCGAGGAATCAAAATTTGAATTGTTAACAAACCCATGGTTAGTGATCAATTCTCTGATGATGATACTCGTCACATGATGAATACTTGACAGGATCAAAGTTTTGGAGCAGTGAATATTCAACCTCCAAGGAGTGTCTCGTTGAGATTTTTTTATTTTCAGTTTCATGCTGTTAGTTTGTGTTCAATCACAAATTGCCTATAATTATAATGATTGACAATTTTCCATTTTAATAAACTTTATATTTTATCCAAAAAAAATCTTTAATTCTATGAACATAGAAATACTTTATTAGCAGTAAAAAAAAAACTTTATTATGCAGTAAAAAAATACTTTATAAATAGCATTAAGCAGTGGAGACGGTCTTTTGTTTAATTCATCCATTTGACGCCTTGCTTTATAGTAAGTTTTAATTCATCCGAAATGATTTAACCTGAACAAGTAGGAGTGGCAATGAAAACAAGAGATAAATCGTACTTAAAAGAGATAGGCCAGGGAACAAGCTCCAGAGAGGGAAATTGGAAAGACACAAATAGGTGAGATGGGGGCACGGGAATTGTATAGAAAAACTAGAGTGAAAAATGTTTTAGGATTGATGAGAGTGGGAGGTATTAGAATCATAAAGAACGAAAAAAAAATCATGCAGGATTGGAATCTTGAGAACGATAAAGGGAGGTGTACATTATGTAATCAAGGTTTTAAGAAATAAATTAGGAAGGGCAGATCGAGGGGAGACTGAAAACAGCGATTAATGATTACAATATTTTTTGTGTAATTGAGAGTTTTGATATGCAATTAAGGAGACCAGATTCGGCCTTAAGACATGATCGTGTGAACAAATCGGGTGTGTTTTCATGAATTTGGTTAGTGACGTTTATACTATAAAATTGATTGATTCTTTAATTGATTTGTGTCCAAATCCAAATTTTTTCTTGATTATTCTGTAGGTTATCATAGCAGTAAATTGCGTTCAAATTATAAAATTCAAATTTAAACCCACTAATGACATTAATTTCCATAAATTAAGCTAATTAATTAATTTAATATTTTATGATTTGTAACCCAATCAATTTTTTAATAAATATCACAATATGACATGTGTTATTTGAACTATTACGCAAATGACATGTGTATTTCAAATCTTGAAAACCCATGTGAATTTTATATGTGTTATCTTAAATTATTTTGAATTCACAAATTTATTTAGATATACATTTAAATTTGAACTCACTAATGTCTTAATTTCCACAAATCAAGGTAATTAATTAATGTAATAATTTAATAGTTTATATGATTCGTAATCAAACATATTTCTTAAGGAATATCACAACACGTGTCATCTGAATCACTGCTAGATGACACCTGTATTTTGAAACTTGAAAGGTCTGGATCTATCACATGTTATCTTAATCGATTTTGGATTCACAATATTATTTAGATATAGATTTAAATTTAAACTTACTAATGCCATTAATTTCCATGAATTAAGGTAATTAATGTAATAAATTAATAATTTATATGGTTTGTAACCCAAACCAAAATTTTAAGAAGTATCACTAAACATGATAGGGGCAGGGCGAGGATGAGTATTGCCTCCCAGCCCTCGACCCTAACTCCCCAACATATTCCTGTGCCTATCCTCGATATCTGATAGGTTGAAATTTGTTACCTCATTCTTGTACTCATTGGGTATCAAATATCCTCGTCCCGCCCCCATTCATTTTTGTAAAATAAATTATTTTTTTTGTAAAAAAATATATTAAAAATTTGATTTAAAAAAAAAATTTACACATTTATTTTTAACTACTTATATATCAATAAATTCATTACATCGCATTTGTTTGCAAAAATCAGCAAGAAAAAAATTCTTAAATTATGTAAAAATTCTAAAATAAAATTAATAAGTAATAGATAAATTTTTTAATGATTTCATCATCGGGGTGAGTATGGATACGAGTACGGGTAGTGACATCCTCATCCCTGATCCTGACCACGATTGAAAAAGTTAGGTGATCCCTGAACACATACCCGATAAACTCAAGTATTCCTCATTAAAGTCGAGACAAATTTGAAAGAAGAACCTATGATTAGCTTTTCGAAAAATTTCCAAACGAACAATTTCAACTAAATGTTTCAATTTTTTAAAACATCACAACACAATATGTGTCATCTAATGAACCGCTATATAGATGACACGTGTATTCCGAAACTTAAAAGCTCATTTGAGTCTAACACATGTTATCCTAATTTATTTTGGATACATAACATTTTATATATAGAGAGAGAGATTGATTTGTGTTCAAATCCAAATTTATTATTAATTATTTTGTAGGTTATAATAGCTGTAAATTATGTCAAAGTTGTAAAATTTAAATTTAAACTCACAAATGTCATTAATTTTCATAAATTAACGTAATTAATTAATGTATTAATTTAATAATTTACATAGTTTGTAACAAGATAATTTTCTAAGAAGCATCACATTACGATAGTGTCATTCGAGCTGCTATGTAGATGACACTTGTGTTCTAAACCTTAAAAGCTCGTGTGGGTATGGCATGTGTTATCCTAACCTATTTCGGATTCCCAAGTAATTAATTAATGTATTAATTTAACAATTTACATGGTTCGTAACTTAATAATTTTTTTAAGAAATATCACAACACGACAAGTGTCATCCTAATCATTGTTTATATAACACGTGTATTTTGAACCCGGAAAGTTCATGTGCGTTTGATACGTGTTATTTTAACCTATTTTGGATTCACAAATTAAGGTAATTTTTAATAATTTACATGGTTAGTAACCAAACTATTTTTTTTAAGAAGCATCACAACACAACAAGTGTCATCCAAATCATTATAAAAGTGATACATGTGTTTCGAACCTTTAAAGCTCAAGTGAATTTGATACTTGTTATCCTAACCTATTTTGGATTCACAAATATATATATATGTATATATATATATATATATATATATATATATATATATATATATATATTCAAATTTAAACTCATTAATTTTCATAAATTAAGATAATTAATTAATGTATTAATTTAATAATTTATGTGGTTCATAACCAAATCAATTTGTTTAAGAAACATCATAACACGATATATGTCCTACAGAACGTGTGATACCTGTATTTCGAACCTTGAAAGCTTGTATGGATTTGAGAGGTGATGTCTTAACCTCTTTGGATTCACGAGATTTATGTAGATATAGATATAAATATTTATATATTATTATTAGTTTATATAAAAATTATTTGCTTTATTGGTGTACTGTTTTCTTCTAAACTACATTCATATGCGATTCTTGTTTGAATGAGGTGAGCGTTGTGTTTGAGTTAGCTTGACTATGGAAGCAAAAGATAAGTGGTGCGTGGTAATCGGAGGTCGCAGTTTCGCTGCTCGGCATTTGGTGGAAATGCTAATCCGTCAGAAGGAGTACTGCGTTCGCATCGCCGATTTGGATGTCAGCATTGTTCTCGAGCCCGCCGAGCAGTTAGGCCTTCTCGGCCAGGCCCTGCACTCTGGCCGGGCCCAATATGTGTCCCTCGATCTTCGCAACAAGGCCCAAGTTCTAACCTCTTCTCTCAACATACATTTCTCACTCTGACATGAGTAGTGCAGCGTTGGAGGGAGTTGAGTTGGTGTTCCACATGGCTGCTTCAAACTCTTCCATTAACAACTACTAGCTTCATCATTCCGTCAATGTGCAAGGTTAAAACCTCACTCACTCTTTTGCATGTTTGAATCCGACTGCTAAGATCTTCGTTTTGTAAGGGACGAATAATGTCATCGATGCTTGCGTGGAGCTGAACGTGAAGCGTCTCATTTACACTAGCTGTCTCGTTTACACCAGCTCTCCCAGCTTCGTCTTCGACGACGTTCATGGAATTCATAATGGAAACGAAACAATGCCTTATGCGCATTCGGTACACACTTTAGCAACTCTCTTTTTACTTGAGAATAGTATATACGAGTGTGTGAGAACTGGGGCTTTATATGTTTATCTTGTTATTAGATTAATTGGGGTAGTCCTGAGCTGAATTTGGTTTTGTTTCAGCCTAATGATCATTATTCATCAACGAAAGCCGATGGTGAGGCATTGGTTATTAAAGCTAATGGGACTAATGGGCTTCTAACGTGCTTCATACGTCCTAGCAGCATTTTTGGGCCTGGTGATAGGCTATCGGTGCCTTCAATAGTTGATGCTGCCAGAAAAGGGGAATATAAGGTACATGTTCTGCTTCCTCCTATTGATATGTAAAATGTAACTTCATTGTCTGGCATCATTGTTATACCTTGGAAGTTATTTAGAAACTTAAATATGGCCTATAGAAGGCATGAAATTTGTCTATTGTATTGCATATGACTAAATAAGCTTTTCTATTGGATCTGCATTTATGCTCTAAATCCCGTGCCTTGCGGTTGAGTGTAATGACATATAAGTTAACCATTAGCTTGACCGGGTTCTTTTAGCTTATTTGACTGTTGTTATGGTGTTTTCAGTGGTGCTGATTCTTGGATCTATTTGTGCCAAAGGTTATATTTTGTTGTGCATATATGGAGTCTAGGTAAATAACTAATTGAACCCTAATGACAATGTAATCTTGAAATATTTATCAACCTTGGGAACATCTTGATGATTGAGAAACTATCCACAAATTGAATGAAGTTGGACTAATAAGACTTATAAGAAGTTGGACTAATAAGACTTATAAGAAAAACATTTTGCTTTTATCACATTGGGAGGGATATGTACAAAAATGGTTGCAAAGCATATGCATATTTAACTGCTTATTAGCAGAAACTTTCTTCAACCTTTCTTTGTTGGTACAATCTAATATCTAATATGAAGTTATGAAACACTTTCTCACCTGGTGAGGAATCACAAGTTACAATAGGATATAATATTTTAAATTTTGACGATTCAGATTTGATTACTCATTACCGTAAAATATAATTGTTAAATTTAAATCTATTAATAATTAAATTATTTTTTATAAATTTAATTAATAATCTGAAACAATTGTTAATTTAAATTTATTAACTAATTAATTTGAAACAGTTTTGTTGTCCTCTTCCACTTCTCCTGACACTAAATTCATCTGAGTCTTCGGATGTCTTTTAGATTTGGAATTTTTAAAGATATGCACCAGCGAGTTCTCCATGGACGCTGTCGTATCATAGTTAGCCACTACACTGACCACCTCCCGTCATCCGCCGTGAAGTTCAGCGGTGGCTTTTATTTTCCTTTTGCTCTGTCGCAGCACTGCAGCTACTATCCCCTGTTTCTCCTTCCTTCGCCAACAACACAAACACCAACATCAAACAGCGGTCGCCTTTTTTATTACTTATCGTCACCAACAAGATCTCATTTTACTTCTCCCTTTCACATAAAAAACGAATCAACCAACCAGAACATAAGATCTTAAAATTTTTTCTACCTTTCACACGTCGGTAACCAAATGGCGGTTCAAACACAGAACCAAAGTCACGGTTTTTTATGTAAAAAATATCATTTTTTCTCTCTTTCGCACGTCGTCGGTGCAAATATAACACAAGATCTCTTTTTTTTATGCTCCCTTTCGCACAGTAGATGATGTTGAGAGGGTTCCGATGTGGATGAGGTGGAGGAAGGACAGCGGTGGCGGAAGGCATGGTTGACGACGGCAGAAGGAAGGTCGTTGGCATGGTGGGGTGGGTGTTGCCGGAGAATTCAGATCTGAAAAAGAAAAAGAAACCAGAGGAAATGAGAGAGAAAGGATGAGAACATCAAAAAATATTTTATAATAATTTTTATATAATTTCGTTTTTAAAATAAAAATGCTTTTTTTTTTGGGTGACGAACCTATTATAGCAGGTAAGAAACCCTTCCTCGCCGCTGAGTAAGTGTTTTACGACTTTATATTAGAACCCACCTTTTTTTTCCCTCTTATTTATATTTATATTTCTCTCTTGACCAGTTCCTTATTGGTGATGGCAATAACGTTTATGATTTCATATATGTTGAAAATGTGGCTCATGCCCATATATGTGCTGATACAGATTCCAGCTCTAGTTTCAGAAGGACCAGTTTCAGAAAAAGCTGCGGGAGAGGTACCACTGAAAGATTCTGTTATTACTTAATATCTTTTGTTTATTTGTGATTGTAAATGAAAATTAAAAGGCATACATACAGGGAAGATGATGATGATATATTTCAAGGTTTGGACAGGGCAGCTTCATTGTTGAATTGTTGTTGGTTCTTCACAGGCTGGGAAAGATGTAAATTATTGATTAAATGATGACGATATGGTGAAGGGTAGGTCTCTTCATTTGGGAAAATGAGGAAACATGAAAAAAATGCCTGTTAGGAAATACTTATCAGTAACCTAGTTTGTTAGACTAGAATGAATTATTGCATTCTCCTCCTACTAAAGGAGGGGGGAAAAGTGATTGATTTGCAAGTCAGGGATACCTAGCAATTGCTGTGGTATTTAGTTGCTAACAGATATTTGTTTTGTAGGCATATTTCATAACAAATATGGAGCCTATGAAATTCTGGGAGTTCGTGTCATTGGTAGTGAAAGGTCTTGGATATGAAAGGTAGGTTCTTACGTACTGTTAACCAAGGATTCAAAACACCCATAAGTTTCATGCAAAAATTTGAAAGTTTTCTTTTTATTAATAATTAATAATTTATAGGAAATACCAATTTGAATTTCAGAAAAGGAGTATTTATAATCCTAGAATGGACCAATAGTCAAACATAGAAGCTATCTATAGATATGGAAAATTTTCCTAAATTTAAAAACTTAAATATAACAAATCTGAGATTATGCTTAGTCTGCATCACCCATGGGTGGCAGTTTGGAAGTTAGATTATAAATAAAATTGCTATGTGATTATACTCAGTAAACATTTCAGATACAAATTTATACATCATTTTTCTTTGTTTTGTAAAATTGTATCAAGGATGCAAATTTAAGTTGTGCTTATCAGCAGGATTAGGCTGAAGTTGCTGTCAATTTTGGATGTTGGATTATGGGATTTTTGGTCTTGCTATCCTGGCTGGTGGCTATTATTTGTTATCTATTTTATGCATAATGATGACTTCTTCTTTATGTAAATTAGAATATTGGCTTCCTATTATTAATCAATAATTCATAAGTATTTATGTTTCTTGCTTTTATATTTAAAATAAATAAGGAACATAATAATGCTTTTTCATTCAGATAAACAATCATGAACAATATTATGGCATTATCAATGCCATTTCTTTGTTATCTGAGTCATGTTGCTTTCAGGCCAAGGATAAAGATCCCTACCTTTGTTATCATGCCCATTGCACATTTGGTGGAGTGGATATACAAGCTGCTAGGCCCATATGGGATGAAGCTGCCTCAGCTAATTCCTTCAGGAATAAGACTCATATCTTGCAGCAGAACTTTTGATTGCTCAAAAGCAAAGGATCGCCTTGGCTATGCACCCATCGTAACACTACAGGTTCTATGACATTTCAGAAACGTAATAATATACTATATGCTCTATCATGGACATTCTTTGTGTTTTTTCATATTTTGAAAGAAAAAAAAACATGATGAGAAGTTGGCTAACTCAAGGCCACCAAAATCACTGATGATAACGAGTTGAGATTATCTAAAAATATCATGAAATCAAGTATGAGATGTAAATGGTGATATTTCAGTGCACCAAGGTTCTTACATCTATTGCAGTGAGTATACATTATATTAATCATACTTCTTGCCTGGTGCTTCACCCATAATAATGAGATTGTAATTTTTCTTACAGGAGGGTCTGCGGAGGACAATTGAATCATACACTTGAGGGCGGATAATCAACCTAAAACTAAAAGAGAAGGTCCCTCAGAAGCTTCCAAATATCTTGGAAGTGGAAGAGGTGTGAATAATCAACTATATGTGTCTAACTTCTTTGCTTGGTGATGAGGATCAAACAAGGAATAAGTACATTGAAGAAGACTAGTTTTTTATTAAATTAAGTTTGTAATATCTAGTGAGGCATAATAAAAGTGACTGTTGGCTAGCATGTAAATTAATAAGTTATTAACTTGAATAATTATTGTCATTAGAAGTTTATTATGATTAACATCTTGGCATGACATATGACAATTATATGTATCTCACAAAGTTATGGATGAAATCGGATTGGAAAGAAATAAGAAAATAACTTGTGTTATGTGAGAGTTCTTTCTTGATTCTTGAATTAGAACCTTTTGATACTCATCAAATAAACCTTTTTTTTTTTCTGCAAAACCTCATTGACTTATCAATCGAGTTTCAATTGTGGCGTCATTTCTATTTTTTGTTTATTGTAAAGGAGAATTAAATTGTTAATAGCCATATAAAAATAGGCACATGCATGGAATGGAAGTATACTTACTCGATAGATAATTTTTCTTTTCTCAACTATTGTGTAAAGGTTTAACTATGGTTAATAATGAGTTCATAATTAGTTAATTGTGTTCTAACTAACTAGAGTCAGTACAATTATGTAACTGTCTATATAGATTGAGATATAATTGTTCTTTTCATGGGTTCATACTATCACTTTCCATCTCAATTCAGTTTTTGATATTCTCTCTCTCACAGATTCGTTTATTGCATCATAGAGCTTTGTTTTGATCCCTTGTTTTTTTATGGCTTCCGCTTTCAATAATCCTCATCCGCCAGGAAACAGTGGCTCTCCACTACCTTCTTTGTCGATTAGTTAAAAATAATGTATAAATTATTGTAAATTTCACACGGTCTTCAATTTTCAAAAAAAATATTTCTTTCTAGGAAATTCTTTTTTTATTATACAAAATTTCTAGGAAACCCTTTTAAGTTTTCACATTTTTTTTCTTAAACGTGAATAAAATGAACAAATCGTTAAAAAAAATCAAGTCACTTTTCTCTAGAGTCTAGACAGTTCTCCTCACGTTAAATGTGAACAAACTGAAGATAGAAATTTTTATGATCGTGCCGTGAAATTTATAAGTTATTATCATTCGTGATATGGATAACAATAATATTAAATGAACTTTTAACAAGTACATGTTAAAATATAATTACTTTTATTAAATGATCTTAATTTTAGAATTTAATATTAAATACTTTTATCTTTTATGTAACATTTTCTATTTAATTCATTAACATAAAACTCTAATTTTATTAGGAAGATATATGTTGCTTACTTGAACCTGCCTATTAAGTTGGCCTTGCTGATTCACAGTATGTGGCTCTACTCCCACGCATGTCCAGGTTAGATGTACGTGCGGGTTAAAGAATCATCCAAGCCATGAACTAGCCTATTAAGATTTGAGAACTGAGAAGTTTAATTTGTCACCCTTTATGTTCGTGAGTTTAATTAATTAATTAATTAATTTGTCCAGCTTCTGTTTTGAATATTTCAGACACTTGTATAGGTTTCTACCCAAAAAGAAGAAAAAAGACGCTTGTATAGGCCTGCAAATTGTCGAAATCCGCTAGAGTAAAAAATATAGGAATGTAGGTACTGTAACGTGGGAACAGTGCATATATATTGAACAAGCATGTACTCAACAGTCAACAACAATGATACATCGATATCTATAGTTTATATTGTCAGAAATTTTTTATTAACACACTTTCTGATCATTTTTTTAGCATATTCTTTGTTAGAAGATGAAATTTGTTAAAAAATTATAAAATCGTGTAATTTTTTATTTTTATTTAACAAGTCACACTTATTATTTTATAAATTTTAATTAATTGTGAAAATTTAAAAGTATTACTAGTATTTTTCATATTACAAATGCCTATTTAGCATGTTTTATTTCTCTAATTTTATTTTTCTTTTTATCACATTATTCCGCATATTATATATCCACTCTTCTTTCTTTTAATTTATTCTTCTTCTAAGTGTCATTTAACTTTAAGGTGCCACCAACCTTTGTCTTCACCGAAATCCAAAGACAAAAAAGTAATGTTATGTTATTGAACTTGGATTTTGGTTAAATCAGCTTAATCCTCTTAATTTGTACAATATTCTTAATTTCTTACCGTTATTCTCCAAAAGTGGAGGTTAACACCTTCGTTGACTCCACCCTCCCACCACCTTTTCTTTATTGTTCTTCTTAATTAATTCCCTCCTTTTGCAACCTAGGGGATTTGATCCGTCCATGTCTCAATCCATTATCATTAGGCGTGAGAGCTAGCTTTGGCAACACATAAATTTGTTGTGTGAATGCGTGTGGTGGCTTATGCATTGTATTTGTAGACTCGGACTATATATATGTGTGTGTGTAGAAATTGAGTTAAATAAATGAGTCCACGGAATCTCTGCCAATGCTGTGAGCGTAGAAAATCCAATGCCACCTCCAAAAGGCATGAGTAATGAGTTGAATCACAATCAAATCAATTTTTGCTATGTTATATTTTAAAAATATCGTTATATATATGTGTGTGTGTTGGGGGGGGGGGGGGGGGG
>CM023946.1:4824224-4953391 GCA_013407115.1 Glycine latifolia | reverse complement strand
AAAGTCACTAACTAGTGATATTTGGACCAAATAAATAACCAAAGTCACTAACTAGCAATTTTCTAATCAAATAAATAACCAAACTCACTAACTAGTGATATTCAAACCAAATAAATAACCAAAGTCACTAACTAGCAATATTCTAATCAAATAACTAACCAAAGTCACTAACTAGTGATATTTGGACCAAATAAATAACCAAAGTCACTAACTAGCAATTTTCTAATCAAATAAATAACCAAACTCACTAACTAGTGATATTCAAACCAAATAAATAACCAAAGTCACTAACTAGCAATATTCTAATCAAATAACTAACCAAAGTCACTAATTAGTGATATTTGGACCAAATAAATAACCAAAGTCACTAACTACCAACATTCTAATCAAGTGGATAACCAAAGTCACTAACTAGTAATATTTTAACCTACAAAATAACCAAAGTCACTAACTAGCAATATTCTAATTAAATAAATAACCAAAGTCACTAAATAGTGATATTCAAACCAAATAAATAATTATCTTAGCTACGTCCAATATAAAAGACTTCTAACAAAAATAGCAATCAAACCTAAGCCATATATAACCAAGGTCACTAACTAATAATATTGTGGTTGAAAAATAGTCATAACTTATGTAACCTAGGTCGTAAAACCTACATAACCTAGGTCATACCTTATGCCGCTTCTAACTCATAACCTAAATAAAATACTGCTAATATCTTTACCCTCATTTTTTGTTGGTCATAACCTGCGTTTCATAACTTAAGTAACTAAATAATGGTCATAAGCTACCTAAGTAACTAATGAAAACTTATGTCACCAACTAATACTAACCTAAATCCTAAACCAATGTAACCTAGGTAATCATGTTACACAGATTCTTAATAATAACCTAATTCACTAACTAATAGTATTGTAATATAATAAATCAATCACACTAAACAACTAATCATTTCTAATAAACCTAAGTCACTAATAATTATCTAACACAACAACATAATATATTCCATATTATTTAAAAAGTAAATATTTTAGAAACGCTTACTTGAATGACAAAGTGACAGAGCTTCGCTGCAAAAAACACTCAAAGCTACCTCCAATTCTAGAGAGAAGGCAGAGAAAAAAACTTAGAGAGATGAAGGGAATGCGCAAATGAAGAATTTTGGCTGAAATTGGCTTTTATAGGGGTGGGCAAAGACACGTCCTATATGGACGTGTTTGGGGCAAAGACACGTCCTATATGGACGTGTTTGGGTACCATTCGCGTCCTATATGGACGTGTTTAATCACGTCACAGCTTGCCATGTTCAATCACGTCCTATATGGACGTGTTTCATTGCCATAGATTTGTAATTAGCTTTTGGATTGCAATATTTTCGTAAATATTTTTTAAAACTACAATAATTTGATTTTTTAGCCCGAAACAAAGTCTTAATCCTGCAGAACAAAGTATATAATAATAAGGAACATGTTGAGTGGATATCTCGTTCTAGAATGTAAGGAGATGGAAAAAACGAGAAAGAAAAAAATCATGACAAATGTCACAAGTGATATGATATAATAACAAAATTTGTAAAAAAATGACAAAATAATAAAAAGCAAATGTATAAATATAAGAATAAATATTTTAATATCGATAATAAAAAGTGTTTTTAGTTTTTACACTCTCATTCATTTTGGTTAGACTTTTATTATAATTACTATTTTAGAAATGACTAAAATATAATTTCGGTGTCTTATTTAAATTTTTTGTTTCAACTTAATTTTTGAAATTTAAAAAGTTTTACTATGGAATGTTCTATTAGGCTAAATTAGTCTTTTAAGTTAGTTTATTTCACTAACGCTCAACTTGATGACACATAGATGTAATGTAAGATGAATATCAATACCTCATTTAAAATTGTTACATTAAAATAAAAATTGACAAAAAGATAAATTTATTTTAGTAAATATACTCGAAGGAAAGTGTTCAAACAAACAAACAAAAAAAAAATATAAAAGATAAAAATTGATTTTAATTTTTGAAAATCAAACCTATTCATGTCCATATCTCAAAGACCCTAAAGTTAGAGGTTCAAGAGATCATGGCAAAATCCTAGAATACTTGACTTAATGTGACAAAAGAAAATGATTCTTATTTATTGAAAGTGATTGAATGAAGATCAAAGATCCAATAGTTTTACATTGACAATGTAATTAGATTCAAAGTTAAAGACTTAATTAAATTATCCTATTATGAGTAGTTCACTCATTATGTTTGGTTGGTTTATCTTAGTGGATAGTTCACATTCCTTCTAGTATTGGACTTACAATACTTAAATACGAGTGCTTGTTATGTTTGATGGATCTATCTTTTTATAACAGTTAAAAAGTTGTTGAGTGAAGTAATTCAATATTTATGTCACTTAATTAAGGTTTGAAATTTTATTAATAATCTGAATATGAATCATAATATAATTTTATTTTAAAATTAATTGATTTGATAAGAGAAAATTAATTGAGTGTGAAATAAGAAGATCTAAAAATATCTATGTCCTAGTGATACATTTTTCTAAAACTTACATAAAAATTAAACTCTAAATATAATTGTCTTAATACTAATTTGAAGGCTAGATGGATGAGTCGAGGACATTGAATTTGAAATTAAGGTTTCATAACTGGGCGTGTTGTTGCCCACATATGTAGACAACAGGGACCACACAGCACTCTGTTTCTGATCACCACGAACCCGAGCGAGCGACACGGTCCTTAGTTGAAGTGTTGAACCACAACCCAGGTGAGCTTTGTCTCTTCCCTCTTACGAACGAACCCAACCATCTTTAACTCACATTTCCTTGCATTGCGCTCACTTTAAGAAATGGGGAATCCTCCAAACTTTTTCAAAACAAAAGCTTGTTCTCTCTCTCTTCTTTCTATTCAATTTGGGTTGAGTTAAGTTTAGACTTGAGAGGTGTGATTCCCGTTACTCCTCACTACTTTGACCCCCTTTTTATTCTCTCTCTCTCTCTCATCCCACTACTTCCATCTCAGACATCACATGCATTTTGCAATTTTACAAAAGCAGCGTTTTTTTTTTCTTTTTTAAAAAAGCACTATAACAAGTAGAAACTATAATGGTATGAGGGCACTCTTTTCTATCGCGTACTCACGCAGAAAAAGAAGAGTGAAAACTCTGACTGTGACTCCTCGTCAGAGCAGAGCACAGCACCACATTCAAAAAAATTCCCTTTTCTCATTGTCCTCTCTCCCTCTGCAAAACAAAATACCAAACACATCTTAAAAATTCACTCTCTGTCTCCAACTATACAACAACCCACCCCCTTTACTCAAGATTCCGTTTTTTTTCTTCCTCACAGCCTTTTCAACTTGTTGTAAATTTCAATTTTGGAATCGTTTCATCCCTTCACGTGATCTGGGTTTGTTCCATATAAAGTTCAGCTCTTCCCAGACCCAACACTTTTTGATATTTTTTATTTCCCCTTTTAATTCATCCATTCATTGTTTCTATTGAATTATCAGAAACCCGTTTTCATGAATTTCAATTGCTGAGTGATGAATAGATAGATGCTTTTGTTTTAAAAGTTCTGTGTGAATTTTTTTGTGTGGCTGTTATGGGTGGTGATGGTAGAGTTGAAGTTGTGAGTGGCAAGGGGTGTTCGAGGCTGTTTTCATCTTCAATTCCTTCATTCAGAGGTTTGCAACCATTGGAGCCAATGTCTCCTGCTTCGTCTCCCTTGCAAGTGCCATCATCAACTGCTCCTTTTGCTGGTCTTGTCATATGCGTAACTGGTTTATCTAAAGGTGTGGATTCATCATTCATCTATTCAATTTTTCATCTTTGGTTGGTTGGTTGGTTGGTTGGATTTAGTTTCATTTTTCATGGCTTGACACTTTGTATTGCTTTTTCTTTTCTTTGTTCCACTAACCTTTCTGTTTGAATCAGTCAATTACTTCACTTCAAGCCATGGGCTTAATTTATATGAATGTTTTCATAACATTTTATTTTTGAGAAAGTGAACCTTGATTCTCTCCTCTCTCACCTTTTTTGATGATTCATCACAGAGGGAATGGGTGGACGGTGGTTGTCCTTCTTGGCAATATAAGAAGTCAAGTAACACATGTTTGAACTTCTGAATTTAGACTTCTGTTATCTGTCATTTCTGATTTATCTTTAACAGGGAGCAAATAGAAGAAAGGGTTGAGAAATGAGAGGGGCCTGTTTTGAATTATCTATTTGGTTGATAGTGATTAGTGCATGTTCTCTATGAAATCTATCTTCATCTGTTCTTTTCTATTTTGTCTTTTCTTCTTGGCATAAAACTGTTCATGTCGGAGGCTAAAAAGGTGTAGTTTTAGATATCCGTTTGGTAAACTTATCTAGAAGCACTTCTAAAAGAATAAAATAAAAATAAAATAAAAAAAAAATAGTTTTTCCATAAACAAAAATAAGCTCTTTATTAGCTAATTTTTAGAAGCTTATCAATATAACTTCTCTAAAAGATAAGATAACATCTATCAATTAGCTAATGAAAAATTCATTTTAACTCATAGAAAAGCTCATTTTATTTTTTTCTTCTTCCAAAAGTGTTTCTAGAGAAGCTTACACCCAAACAGGTCCATAAGTGGAACTGATAGTAGATATTTTATGATATCCTTGTTTTTCCTCTCTCTCTGACAAGTTGTTGAAGAGATATTCATAAAGTTATGTTGTTTTCATTGGATTGGTGTTTTGGCAGAAGCAAGGAATCAGGTCATGGAGGCGACAGAGAGATTAGGTGGACAGTATAGCCCCAATTTGCATCCTCAATGTACCCATTTGGTGGTTCAGATATCCTTTTCTCCTTAAATTATATGAATTTTCCTACATAGTGATAGCAATAGCATGATGCTGTAGTAGGAAGATGCAATTCTCCTATACTGCTATACACTGATTACACTAATGGAAAAAATTCTGTAAAATTCAGAAAAATCTTTTCTTAACTTTCTTGGTTGTGTCAGAACAAAATTTCGTACCTTATCAATTCTTCCACTTTATTTAAATTTATTTATACTGAGTTCAGAAAGATGTCGTTATGTTAGAGTGGATCTCTCATGATATGATCATAATGGTTGCTTGTGGTCCATTATCATAGCATTGACATTCATTCAATACATTTGTGTTGATTGGTTCAGTGCTGTCATGAAATCTTTAACATCTAGTACAGTTTTGGTGGACGCAAGTTTGAGCATGCGCTGAAGCATGGAGCAAAAAATGGCCTCTTTGTTGTCACATTGGGTTGGTTTGTGGATAGTGTCAGGAAAACTGGTAATTGAGTTCAACTGTTTTCAATTGACATGTTTTATATTTTGGTTAGCTTTCTTGGTGATTATGATTCATCCCACATGTTATAAAGACACACTATACAGGAACCTGATAAGACTTTCTATTTTGCATCTTTTCACCACATGTTGAAGCACTCGAAGTATTAGTCTAATTGTATTTAACAAACTAGACATTCTTGTTGTGATTACAGTCAGCAGTGCAGTTTTTGGTGATTATCTTTCTACACACTGCTGCTCATTCAGAGGATGAGTAATTAAGCTTAAATTTTTACACATACCTTTTCATTTTATTTTATTTTTTAAATCAAAAGAATGCTTATCAATAGCATATTTCTGCACTTGGTCAAAATATCATAAATAATCCAGTAAGCAACACTCATCCTGTGGTCTCTAAGGTCATACAAATTTTCATTTTTGCTGAGTAATTTTCTTTCTTGAAATCTTTAGCTCTCTCTGATTTGATTATGATAATTAAATAGCATAGTTGAACTGTTGTAGTCGGAGTGATGTATGAATGTAAATTATGCTTGTCTATATTTTTGTAGTTGTTATAACCTGAATATATTTTCTTGTATCTGCTGCAGTGAGGTTGAGTGAATCACATTATAGAGTGAAGAGTTACGGGGATAACAACACACGTTTGGAGGATTTTAGACTGCTTCCTGAGTATACAAATGCTGAAAATTCTTGTCTTCCTGCAAGAATCCACCAAAGCAAACAAGCTAATAGTGTTGAAGAACTTCAAAGATTCACTGGAAGAGAGTCTATCAGAAATTCGGACTCAACTTTGTCTGGCTGCTCCATCTATGTTGATCCAGGCATTTCATCTGAATTGCGAAACAAGGTAAAGTTATGTTTCTGAGAACAAATACCTAGATATTTTGTAATCATACTAGCTACATGTGAAGTCTTTGACATGATACGGAGTCTGTTGAACAATAGTGAGTGTCAGTTTCTTGTTTTGGTTAAGCTAGTGTGTGATTCCAGTGCTCTTGGCCAAGACATTTATTTGCTTTGCATTGTTTGATAGGTTATTGAGACTGCTTCAAGAGAAGGTGCTAGTTTGGTGGAACAATGGTTTGTTGGCTGCAGTGTTAGTCACGTAGTAAGTGAAGGGACATCAATCCAAAGATATCTTGGATACTCTAGTCACCTCATTACAGTAAGGCATCCTACATTATATTTTAATATTCATTTTATCATTGAGAAAAACTTTTGGAAGCATGCAACTTTCTGAAGCTCAGACTTTTTGCTTGTCGTACTATTTTGCTTTTTTAACTGTATCAGCACCACTCCTGGAAAACATTAATATGTTATTCATTATGGCACAATAGGTATGCCTCTACAGTTTTATTTATATCACAATGAAGTTTTTTGTATATTATATGTCTCAGCCTCTGTGGATTCTCAAAACAGCTAAGGAGAAATATGTGCGAAAGCTTGTTCACATGTCTGTTGATTTGGCAAAGCAAGTTGGCTTAATGCTTGAAGACATCCATAATGGCATTTCAGGAAAGGTAATGTCTCAATATATTCATTTAAAATTTGGAAATTCATTTTTTCTTTTTGCTATTGTGCTTTCCAGCTTAGTAAAACATTTTCAATCTAGTTTTTAAAACATTGCTATAAGGACCCTAGGTTCTCTTCTTATCATGAAATTATGATAAGTTTTATCAAAATATCAGGAAGTTATAAAGCAAAAAGTCCTTAACAATCTTCTGGATACTGAAAGTGAAGTCGGCTATGAAAGAAGACAACAAATTGTGAATTCTGCAAAAAATGGAGTCAGAAATCGCCGTGGTCGTCGAATGCAGGTCATCCTTTTATTTACTTCTGTTTAGTTCTGCGGAGCTTTCCCTGAATACTCTACCTGTTCGGTCCTCTATATAATAGAAAAACATAATCTTGTTCTATTATTTTTCTTGTTCCTAAATCTTGTTCTAAGTTTGAAGCTTTTAGTTGTTTGCTATTCATGTGTTTGAGTTAATAATTTGGCACATGTTACTATGTTAGAGTTTAGGGAAGTCTTCTTCACACTAGATATTTCAAGTCTGTAACATGAAACTTGGGCACCACATTGGAAGATTTAATCCCGAGCATATCCACTCCTCTTTTATTCTCTCATCCTTTTCAAATAGGGAAAATTACACTGACACATCCTGTGGTTTGTTAAATTTCACACAATACCTGCTTTTTAACGTCTATAGTAACCTCCTTAATTGTTTGAAAGTTGAAACACATTACTCTGGGTTCTCCTGTTACCTAAAAAACGCATTACACCATGTATCTCTATAAAGGGAGTTACTGTAAATGTTAAAAAAGGTATTTTTAAGAAATCACAAGGGGGTGTCAGGGTAATTTGCTCTTTCAAATATGTATAAGAAAAAGTATATTGCAATATTTTGCATCAAAATGTTGAGCTTGGAAAACTTTGATTCATAAAGTATTTAAAACATGAAAGTATGAGAAGACACAATGTGATAGAATATTTGCTGACAGTTCATGATTTCTTCTATAGAGGGTCAACTGATCAGTCAACAGATGTGGAAAAGACGCATCATTTTGTTCTACTGCTTGCTATAGTTGGAGCTATGGATTGATTGCTTATTTGATTTGAACATGGTTTTGCAGACTTGTCAGACTCCAATTCGTCCTATAACACCCAACAACCTTCTAGACTCTATCTGCTGGTCTATATGCGAGCCAACTTCAACTGCTTCCATTTACACAGACTCTTTCAGTGTTGAAGATCCTAGTGAAAATCATACTTCAATATTTTTCGACGCAAAAGGGGATGGCAAGGATTCAGAAGCTTCATTTTCTAACTCCACTCGTCCTCTGACAGAAAGGTTGTTGTTAACTCCCTGTGGCTTGTCTTACACCTTTTCCTTACGTAGTAAGATATAATAAAATTATTGCTAGTCATGCAATCTTTTCTCAAAATCTTTTGCAGCGAGAAATCCGAGTTGATATTTAAAAACCATTTCCTTACCATACTATTCCCAATTGACCGATTTGCTGAGATGGGTCCTTCTTCAAGAACGTTTTTCAGCCATAATGGTTTTACATGTCTTCAGGTGTTGGATCATATCCATGCATTTTATCAGGTACAATTTTATTCTTTTGGAAATGTGCATGCATTATTTAGCTCTCTCAATTTGGTTTCTGTTTATATCAAATTTTATGTTATGATAGGAGAACATGTCAAGGCAAGAAATAGAAGCTGCAATTCATAGTGATTCAAGACACGCTGATAGGCTTAGATCAGTGTACTCAAGTAAGGAAACAACTGAACGTGGCCATGTAATCTTTAAAAGGGTTGAATTCTTGGGTAGTCGTACAAGTTTTGAAATGTTGAAGCGTGTAACTGGGGACAACAATTCTAACGTTTATGAGCTATTACTTAGGGCCTAAGGTAATTTTATTTTGCAAGGATTCCCCATATTGGTATGAATGGCCAAAAATGGGGAAATGTTTAGCTTGTCCATAGAACAAATGAGAAAAAATGATGGTAATATTTTCATTAATATTTTAATATTATTTTTGTTATGTTAGTTAGAGGGAAGGGCAAAAGATTATATGGTAACTGGTAAGAAGTTCGAAACTTGGACATCATTATCAACAATCAACACCACACGCGATCTTAAATATTTGGGTTATAAAAGGGCCTATAGGATGAATGTTTTGAATTATATTTTATACTCCGTTCATGTAAACATTTTTCTGCTTTGTGCATTGAAATTAATGATAAATAGGATTATGATTTTATTACTCTTTTCAAGATAGGTTAAATTATAATGCTGTGCGGAATCTGTCTATTTTTCTTTTTACCGTGAACATACAAATTTTCTAATTATTATTGCGTAGGGGAAACAGACACATCGATTTAAAAGATGAGAGCTGTTGAATAGTTTAAAAGGGGAAGGTATATTCATCATGTGGAAAAATTTAACGTTTGCTTGTATTGTTTAAGCTTCTTATTTTTTGACAAGCTTTTTTTAGTTATATTGGAAAAAAGCAGAATATTTATTGGAAGAACAAAAGCTTTTATCAACACCATTAATCAATAATCATTCCATTTCCACAACCTTACCTTCGCCGACGGTGAAAGAAAACCAAAACCAGATCCAAATATCCCTATCTCTATGCACGTCATTTCACGTTGATACGCCCACCCTTGACTTTTTAAATATTTTTTAGTGTATTATATTTTTTTA
This sequence comes from Glycine latifolia, assembly GCA_013407115.1. Taxonomy (NCBI): domain Eukaryota; kingdom Viridiplantae; phylum Streptophyta; class Magnoliopsida; order Fabales; family Fabaceae; genus Glycine; species Glycine latifolia. The sequence goes on along the minus strand of CM023946.1, from coordinate 4,943,850 downwards.
ATAAAATAAAAATAATATTAATTTTTAATCATCAATATGTTAAATTATTTTAAAATTTAAAATTTAATAAAAAAATTAAAGTTTTTTAAAAAATTAAAAAATAATCAAAATATGAAAATAATGATCAGAATAAATATTTTAATATTTAATATAACAAAATAAATTATGACATGTTTTCAATTAAAAAAGTTGTCGTAGAACAATGATAATATAACATTTTCCTTATAAAATTATGTATTTTTACATACGCAAATAAACTATTTCTTATCATTATGTCAGAACTCATTCTCATAATAACATTTTTCTTATGAGCAGAAAATATATATTTTCCTATCTTCCCAGTGTTCCAAAAAATCATGCATCTAACAATCAGTGTTCCCAAAAATATTATCAAAATAAAAGTTTTTTAGTTTTATTTCTATTAGATGAAACTGGAAGGGTGCTACAAGCAAAACTTGTGTTGAGGTAAACAATGTATTGAATCTCGTACTAGTAAGCAACATATATAAAAGAGAAACACTTGACACTATTATCTGCGTCAGACTAGTAAATAGTATATGTGTCTCTCTCAACCTTGTTGGAATCATTATTAACAAGAGAAGTTTTCATCTCCTAGATAATACCGAGGCCATGACCTCTGCAGTCACAGTAATAAAATAATAATGTTAAAAATTTGAACCTTTAGATTGTGATTTGTGACTGCAGAACCTTGCAGTTGCTTTATAATGCAGGCAATCCTGGTCAAGGCAGTGCTGCTAGGGTATTCGTTGTGAGATATATAAATTGCTTGAAATTGAATCTAATTTGCAAAATCAATTGTACTATCGCGTAATTGAATTCTATCAGTTACATCTGAATCAAAAAAATTAAAATTAGGGTACAAAATTAACAGAAGGAAAATGATCCCATAACATGGGCTGATGAGAAATCCTGCTTACTAAATGTAAATCTGACGCCGCCCCTAAACCTTAATGATACAATTCTGCTACAACCCTTATCTTTCCGTCTCCCCTAACTGATTTTTTCTTCTTTTCTTTTCCTGTTCTTCGGGCATATACAGATACAACAATGACTAAAATATCCCAGTGTTGGTGGACTTTAATACTGTGTCAAAAAACTTGTACACATCCTTGGCTGGTTCAATATATCACAACACGAAGTAGGCCTGGCTGAGTTTCCGTGAAGTCAATGCCCTCTTCAAGAAGAAAACGCTGTACAGCTATTGGAAGTCTCGCAGGAGTGCGAGAACCCCTGGTATGATGACCTGTGCCCACAAGAATATAAACCTGCAAACGCTGCTCAGCAGCTAGGGCAGTTCTTTTCAGCACACTCAACTCATGTTTCAGCACATGAATGGCTTCACTTGTGTGCAACCCATGTAGGTCTATTATCCTCTCATTTCCTCTTCCATTGTCCTGCATCTCTGGAGCAACTGGATTTCTGAAAAAATCAACACTTGCAATGACTGAGGCAGAACCCAACAAACAATGTAAATAAACATTCTGGTTCATTCAGTGATATGGCATGGGAGTACGGGACTTGGTAACCATTCCAGAAATAAACTGTTAGGCAGCCTATACAGGTGACGAAGAAAAAGGAAGAGCTGCAGCAACTTAGTGCAGTATTATGTTCTCCATGGAGTTAAAATGCAGTCAAGCTTCATACAGTTTTCTTTAGAAGCAAATGGATAACAAATCGGCATCACAAAATTCTGTTTGAAGGGTTCGGATTGTTCACACCTCTTGAATAGGCTAGAGACGATCATTGTCCTTATCAATGACAAGTCATTGGCATAAAAAAAATTTAAGGAGGAAACAAATAAAAATATGTTTACAACCAAAAGGTGTAGAACCAGCTCACCAAACAAAAGGAATTCTTTCATGTCAATAAATATACACAGGTTGTGGGGCCAGCAAAATATGATAACATCATGATGCCATATAAACTTCTTTTAATCCAAACTTACATGGAGAGCAGGAATGAAAGCATTGGGGAACAACAAACCTATGGAGGTAAATGGATTCTTGAACTTTTCCATGAGCAGCCTTCATATGCATGTTGTGCAGTTGCCCTTTAGCACTTAGTTCCTTTGCTAGGGCTTTATTACCAATAAGATAGGCTTGCTGTGCCTGTTTTCAAATTAAAAACCAATTAAACTTAAAACAAAAGTCAAATAGATTCAAGAACAAATGACTCGATAAGAGACTTCGTTGTTTATTCTTGAACTAGTATCAGCCCAACAGTTCTTATTGAATCTACAGTGACAACTTGAAAATCCAAAGTTAAACACACACAAACTAATATGAGCTGAGAAAGTCAAGGGAATGTGTCAATAAATCCAAGCAAGAGGTGTGAAGCCAAAGTAACCATTATTTCATATTCTGATTGCCAGTAACTTCATCAAAGCATGAATTGAAGACCCACCTGCTCAAAATATGCATTACGTAAGCATGCATGACCACGAGCCTCTTCCCGCAACTCTGAATACATATTTGCTGCCATGCAAAATTGTTAAAAGAAAATAATGGACAGAGAATACATCCCACAATTGAAGCATATAAACAAAAGTATTTACCAACTGCATCACCGGTTTCAAGCCCAACAGGAGATGCCCGAGCTGAACCACGGTTCTGTAACCGATCCGCAAAGTGAGCTCTCCCCTGTCCACCATTGTAACCACTAGCAAGAACATTTGAATTCCTACTTGAGCCGATAGCTGCATCACCAGACCCATTTTTGTCATAATTCCAAATACCACCAGAATCCTGAGAAGCCAACTTCCTAACAGCTGAAGCAAAGTCAATAGCACCACCCCTAGATGAAACTGAAGAGCCAGATTTGAAAAGCAGCATATCACTGTCAAATGATCGGTAAGGATTGCCACTTTGTTGGACATTATCAACCACATATTCTACTGAAGCAGTCTGGCCATCTGGTGAAGTAAGTGAAGGGTAGTCCATTGCACTGAGATTGGGAGCTGACAGAGTCTTTGAATTCAGATTCTGATTGAAACCACCATCAACTTGAAGCTACAAATTTGGAGGGGAGGAAAGAGAGATTATCAACATAAAGTTCCTAGATTAAAAAATATTCCATATAAATAGGAAATAATCATAAGAGATGACTATGGTATCCATGGAATAGAGAACAGATTGTACTACTTGATCAAATACCAATATATATATATATATATATATATATATATATATATATATATAACAAAATGTTAATAAATGCAAATGGCCCTGGATAACATGCAGCAGAGGACTGTTATCACTTGTCACAAAATTAAACTCAAAAAGAGTGTAGATAAAAATTGAAAAATAAGATTATCTCTAACAACCCCCACCCCCCAGTACCAGGCAACAGCGATTAGAAACTGGAAGCTAGGTAGGTTGCACTTGAATCACCTCACAACTTTATAGGGAGCCGGATCTTCCCTGCCAAAACAAGGCACAGGTATTGCTCTAAATACTTAGCATGCATCCCATCAGACTTAGTATTGTAGTAAGAGCAAATTTGGACAAACATACATACAAGAGAAGAAGAAAAAATGAATCCAGGAGGTAAAATGAGTTAAGCTTTTACCATAAATTAAAATCAACTGATGGAAAAGTTATATGAGGGGAACTTCTAAAACAATTGAGGTGCATGAGTTGATTTTAACACTCATGGGAAAAGTTTGATTCATTTTACTTTAATTCATTTAATTTTCTTCTCCTATAAGTGTTTGTAGAGAAGTTTATTTGAATGCTCTAGAGCATACTGCACTGCAACAAGCAGGAGATATTGTGCATAAATATAACAGACAACACATACATTTTCACAGTCAAATGCATGAGAAGGAGCTTATAAGGAACCATAATTTGACCACAGTCAGTTATTATATGAAAATCAACCTACCTCTAACTGATTGAGCATCTCAGTGGTCAGATGTAAATCACATCCATTAGCAAAGTAAGCTTCTGCAAGGCTTTCTGCTGCAAAACCAGGGAACAGGGAAGCTAAAAACTCCAAAGGATTCAGATCAGTATCATCCACAATTGCATTTTCAGCCAAAATATCATTTAAGTATCCATGTCTAGAGTTGTCATCATAAGTAAGGCCCTCTTGACCACTGCTAATACGCTGGTCAGCACTCCCAATTGGCCTCTCCCAAGGCTTTGCCAGAGCATTCAAAAAGCTTCCAGAAGATGGCTCCTCCCTGTAGCTTGAATTGGAAAACCCTAATTTATCTGCCAAGCTATTGCCACTAACATGCTGTTGAGATACTTCCTCCTGCTCATTTATCATAGATTGACTTCCTTTAGAAGAAGGAAACCTGGAGGCTTCATTGTCATCATGTATAGATAAACCTGCTAAAGAAATATCATCAAGAACTCTAGACACATCTTCTCCCATGACCTTGAAATCAGGGGTAATATCATCTGGGAGCTGACATCGCCAGTATTGGTGCACCTCATCATCAGAATTATTTGAAATGGATGATTCTGATCTATCTAAAACTGCTTTCCCAAGAGCTCCAGCAGCAGTAAGCCTTGCTGTTGCATCTACCAAGCTGGTAGTTCCAGATAATGATGATGATCTGAGGGCAAAAGGAACAAACTCTGCTGCATTTGGATTCAGAGTAGTTGCCTTGTTTGGGCTTAATAGCTTTGCATCCGTTAGGGGTCCTTTCTTGGTTAAGTTCATAATTAACTAAAATATAGACAAAATAACTACTACAGCATAAACAGACTTTAAAAGTAGTAACAGCACATGTCCAGTCAGCATCAACCAAACCCTGAAAATGGTTCAATTTGATCATGTTCATTGATTAACCAAACTGCTACAAAAAGAACAAGCGGAAAATTTAAAATAAATAAATCACCACAAATTCCCATACATCATGCAGTAGATAAATGATGATTTCAGTAATATCTCATATAACATAAAAGTGCCAACTAACCCAATATAGAACTGAAATTACTACTATTTTTCAATATCACGGCAATGAAATATAACTTGCCATTTTCCTCACTTTAACTTGGAAGTGAATCAGATAATGGTAAACTGAACAAAAAAGGAACCAGCGCAAATTAAGGAAATTACAGCAAAATTTGCATACACCCGAATAAGTTCCTGTGAACACTGACCAAATTCAGAACTACACCAGAAAAGGATTAAAACCCTAAATATTTCGTACTAAATAACAGAAAATGTCACAAAACAACTTCAAAGAGAAATTAAACAATACAGAGAATTCCCGACCAGCAACTACCTAGAAGCCCTCAAGAACACAAGTTTTAAAAAATCAAAAACCTAGAAAATTCAAACATTAACCAAAAACAGAAATAACAACAAACGAGTCAAAGCTCGAGCGCACGAAGAACATATGGAAGCTGCGAACTTCAAAAAGAGATCTTGCGTAATTCAACGCCTCAGAAAACAGACCCAAAAAAGCACATAATAGCAATAACAAGTAACAGTAATTCCAAAGCAGCAATTTGCAGAAAGAAAGAGATGAAAAAAATATATTATAAATTAATGAGAAGCGTAAGAAGAAAAAGATCTGAAACAAATGGAAGAGTATATATATATATATATATACACACACACACACATATATATATACCTTCGCGTATCAAATCAAAGGGATCCATCATGAGTTCAGAAATGAAGAGGAGAGAAAAAAAGTGAAGGTGATTGTTTATTGTGGAAAATTGAGGTTGGGATTATCCAATATCATCTCAAGTACGAGTATGATTATCGGGTTGGGGCTTCCTTCTTCTTTTCTTTTCTCTCTCTCTTACATTTTCTTTTTTTTGTTTTTTGATTTATTTTCTTTTTTTTCTCTATGGATTCTGTTTGAAAGCCTCTTAGCCAATACCAGCAACCAGCACCAGCACCACAAAAATACGAAACAAGACACCCAACCTTTCGCCACTCGATTTGACCTCTCTGGCTCTCTACAAAATCACACTCTTTACTGTGTGCATACTGTTCACAATTATTTTAATCAATTAGTTAGATCTGCCTGATTGGGATTTGGGAAGAAAGTAACCTCCACTCTCTTTTTTTTCATAGTACTACTCCACTTAGTAGCCAACTTTTCTATCTCAATTTTACAAAATTCTATGAATTTCCTTCATAAATAGTATTCCCACCATTCCATCCGATTATAATTATGCAAAAGAAAGATTATCTTAAAATAATTATTTTTTTAATTTTTTAATGTAATATTAGTTATTATTTTTTATTTATATCTCTTATATTATTAATTTACAAAAACAAAATAAAAATAAATTAATGATGATGAGGTTAATTTTGTATTAGAATTATTATTCTCATTTATCTAATTTTTATTTTTTCTTAGTATGTACTCCGTCTATTTTTTTATCTACCTTTTAATATTATTATATAAAAATCAAGAAATGCAATAATTTTTCTTGATTTTAATAAAATAATTGTGAAGTTTTATATTTTTACCTCCTTCTCTTTCCACTTCACAAGTAAGAATATAATTAGTATGCAAATAACATATAAATAAGATTAAAAAATCTTCAAAAATCTGACAATTAAAAAAAGAAAGGAAAAAATATAAAATAACCTAAAATGAAATATAATAGGAGAGAGTAATCTCTTTAGTAGATGGAGGCAAGATGGTTCGAGTGGGTTTGGAACCCCAACTCATCCAATAAAATATAGGTCTTCAACTTTAAATTTTAATTTTGAGTTCAAATAAAATGTGCAATTTTTTATCCCAATCAAATTATGATTTAATGTAAGCTTTGCTTTGGAAAAAAACCCAGCTAAAAGTCCTAAAAACAAAATCTTTGGAAAATATATATAAAAAAAATTAAACTTAATACATCAAGATAAAAAATACTAACACGTTAAAAAGTGATATTTAACCTACTATTTAAAGGATAAATAGGTCTCAAAAAGTATAAATCAAATGTATTTAACGAAGTATTTAGTGTTTAAAGTTGACTCGTATTATATATTTAATTTTTATAAAGTTTTACGTCACTAGCCTATTATCTATTTAATTTCTATAAATAACTTTGAAAATATCTTCAATAGCAAGCAACTAAAGCTCTGCACCTCAAAAATCATTCCAATTATAATTAAAAGTTAGGTTTAAATATAATTTTGATTCTTTTATTATGTTAAATTTATAATTTGGTCTTTTATTTTAAAATAAAAACATTAGTCTTCTTAATCTAGAAAATAATCAACTTTGATTCAATCCTTAATTTTATCTATATTTATTTCTTTTATTTTTTTTACATTTCTGTTAATTAAATAATTTACTGATGATACTTTAAATTAATATGTTAGGTATAAGATTTAATTGAATAAAAAAAATGTAAATAAAATAATGGATTGGACCAATTTTTTTTTCTAGAATAAGACCATAAATGTTTCTATTTTTAAATGATAGGATCAAAATTACAAATTAAACGAAATAGAAAGAACAAAATTGTATTTAAGTTGAAAAATTATTTTGAACACAATTGTGAATTTTGATAATTTAGAAGATACAATTATTAAATACGATGTATTAAAATAATGCATACCAAATTAAAAACCACATAAGAATGTCAAATCTTTTAGGATGACATCCTGTTAATATTAACATGTAAGTATCACATTAGGTCACATGCCATTAGTCAATGTGATATCAATATGATAAACTAAAATTGTGTATTTGTGATATATTTGACATAATTGTAAAATAAAATTTGAGGAGATTCAACTGACAAAATTAAAATATGAATATATGATAAACTAAATTTGTATATTTGTGACGTCTTAGACCTTGGAGAGTTAATTTGTACAATTGAAAGGTAAGACTAAGGAATTAAAATATCACAATTTTAATACCTAATGTATCAAAAGTACAATTAGCACAAAACAAAATAAAAGAAATGAAAGAAAATTTAAACACAAAAATGCGAAACAAATTGTTTTTCTTTTATTATGTAAATGAAAAGGGAGAAAATGTAATTTTTTTTCCTGTAAGTTCAATTAAGAAATAATAATTTTAAATCATTTATAACAACAAGCAAATTAATAAGAATATGTTTTTTTTATCTCTCTCTCCACTGAAATATTTTTCCGTATGTGTGCGTGCTTATTTTTTTTAATCAAACAATAAAATATGTTTTTCTTTGTTATTTTTTTGGTTAAATTTTATACTTTAATTCATTTATACGGCATTCATACAATTAGTGGAATGTCAAGGCGTTCTAGTTAAACAAAGGTGTATAAATAATTGTAAATTTTAATATTACATTTGATTTTTACGGAAAAAAATACAAATGGTGGAATTATAATTATAAAACGTAAAAAGTATAACACACAACACATCTTTTGAAGTACATATAACAATATTTACAAATAACAACATTTTTAGTGTAGAATGCTAGGTAAAAATCTTTAAATGAATATCTAATCTTTATTATATTTTTCAATAAAAAGTTAAACAGATTTTTCAAGTAAAAAATAAATTCTTATAGAATAATTCTGCACAGTATTACTTTTTTTTTTCTTCTTAAAATCTCAAAATAAAATATACCAGATCTTAAATCTTATATATAAAATTTCAATTTAAAATCTATTATTAAAGATTCTATAAACAAGTCTATCGACAAAGTTGAATATGTATGTAAGCGTTTTGAAATCAAATATTTAATCTATATTCTAGTTGACTGATTTGAATCGTGCACTAAGCAGAAAAAACGCGTTACTTACAAACTAACAATGGTTGTACGTACGATTAGATGGTGCTGAAGGAAGTGTTCTTAATACTTATCTAAATCTTCGTCAGTTCTTAGACACGGAATTTTGTTCTCATCATTAGCAATGCCAATTCAGCTGGTTTTATATTACTTCAACCCTCTCTACACGTGAATGTTCGCCGCCTTCATTATTTTCCAAAGGTTTTCCAACAAGTTAAGACACTTAATTTCTTTATATAAACACAAGTTTAAACGCACATGATTGTACTCAAGTGCATCGCATGAAATTGCCCTCTAACTGGTTTACACAGAGAAGAACATTGAAGAACATGTTCAATGAATTGAAGTGTTATTGTACTGACTTAAATAGAAAAAATTGTCAATCGAGCAAATCACTAAATCATTTATATTCTAAATGATAACTATGTCCTATCCTATGTGACCAGAATAGGCTATTCATTATTTCCTGTTAATGTTTGCAAGCTATAAGATGAATACCTTTTTAATGATCCACTGGTGGTCCACTTCATTTAACCTAATGCAACCTGTTGTAAATTAAATAATATAAAACAATAATACATGTATTATACATACATAAGCTGGATGTAAAATACCAGTGGACCACTAGGTTTTTTCTATAATTTTTTTTTCTTCCTTTCTTCAACTCCTCCCTACCTACCAATCTACCATCACCGTTCTCTTGCTGTAAAATCCCGCAGACTCTAATCTGAATATTAAGATTTTCTCAATTTTATCCCAAATGCTAAATCTTAAATCATTCCAAATTTGAATCCGGTATCAAATCAAATCAGATTTTTATTTTCAGGCTAATCAAATCAGATTTTAACGTTGCGTGATGCTTGCAATTCATAGTAAATGAAGAGTTCAAGTTCTACAATCCACAGCCTGCCTCACTCTTTTTATGAAGCTTTGATAATCATTAAAATAATGTTACAAGACAATCGTATTAATGAAATTAATGGTTAATAAAGAATAGAGGGAGAGACCCCATCAATAAAAGTTTTCCATCTAAAATGAGAAGATATATTACATTTGGTCTCACTTGAATATTTTTAGACTAATCTCGTAAACTTTAGGTAAAATTAGTTACAGAAATAATAACCAACCGGTAACATTACCTCCCATTATAGGCAAAATCAGTTGCTTCACCGGTGGTCCACTTTCCCAACACTTCACCATCGCCTGAACCACAAAAAAATAGTTTACCATCCTTCCTCATTCTCGCTCCACCAAGACTAATTGTCACATACTATTAATTATTTTTAATCAATATTTCAAAATACATTAAATATATTATATTTTATATAAAAATCTATACTAGTAATCAATCAGGAATTAAATATGAATTTTAAGTAAATTTTATAAAAAAAATCATTAAACTAATTATACGTGATATTTTTTTATTTTTTATCAGTGCATAGATTATTTTATAATTTATGTAATGGAAAAAATTAATCAAGTTCTAATTTAGTGAATAAAATTTATCATTACTAGTTATTATACTCGCTTTTTTAAGAATTTAAAATATAATTCACGAAAAATTATATCAGATTTAAAAAAAAATATATACTATCAATGTTTGTTTAAACTTATTCGTTAAAAATATTGTAATAAAATAAGAATTTCTTACTTTTCTGATCTGTTGGTTAAATAAATTTTATTTTTTAAGAAATAAATCTTATATACTTCTTAAAAATATTTTAAAAAATAATTTTTTCAGAAGTATTTTTTAATTTTAAAGAATCATGCCCATAACCAAATTAAGAAGCATTTTAATTTGATAAATATAAGACAATCAGAAACATTTTAATTTAAATTTATTATTAATGAAAAATTTATTATAACTATTTAATATTTAGTTATATGGGCACGTTATTAAGAAAAGGAGCTTGACAATCGTACATATTCTTTACATACCTTTATAAATTGCCTCTGTTTAAAATGTTTATAACCGTGTTTCAAAATCGAATCAAACATTAAATAACAAATTGTGGAATTTAATTGATTAAAATTACAATGAAATCATAAGTAATTCAAATAATATTTCAATAAATAAATAAATAAATGGATTTGATTGAGTGGCTGAATAACCATGAATTTGAGAAGAATTTACCGTCAATTGCACGTTTTCAATGAAAGAGAATTGGAGAAAGGTATTAAGGTAGTTGTCGTGACAGCTGGCAATGACCATAATCTCCCACTCTCCAATCGCATAACCCCACGTTACGTCCCATTATTTTATCAACGGCGCGATTAGCTGGTGCAGCGCTACCTTATCCTGTATTTGATAGCGAGGAAAGAAAACGAAAGAGAAGTTATTTTTTGAAATTTAAATTGGAGAAAAAAATTAAATTTTAAAGTCAATTTTGCTTCAAATTTTTGTTTTATTTTCTCTTAATTTTTTTTCTTCTATTTACACTCCTTCCAAAGGACCCTAAGAGTGAGCAATCTGCAAGGTAAGAAAATCACGTCTTCGAATTCAATTCGTATCTTACCGTGGCACTGCCACAAAATTGACAATGATTGGAAAACACTCGTTTCACAATTTGGGTTAAAATTTGAAAATATTATTTTTGTTTTAAATATATTTTTTATTAGATTTTAATTTTATTTAAGTAACTTAGAATTATTATAAGATTTAAATTTTTTATTATAAGTAACTTAAAATATTTCGTTGCTAATTCGATCGCTAACATTTTTTTGATAGAATATTGGATGTGATCAAAATATTTTGTCATAAAAAGTATTAACGACTGAAATAGAGATCGAAATTAGTCTACGACTATAAAATCAATTTTTTAATTTATAGTATATTTTTTTTCAATTTTTTAAAATCGTTAAAAAATTTACAGTATAATTTTTTTTAAATGTACAACTTTAAAATCAATTATTTTTACAACTTCATGACCTTTTTTAAAAAAATTGAAATTTTTTGTTTTTTTAAATTGTAAATAATATTTTAATATAGAAAGCATTTTAAATAAAATATTATATTAAAAATTAGTTATATAAAAAATCCAAAAAATATTAAACAAAATCGTATAAAAATTAAAAAATTATATTAAATAAAATAATATTAAAAATATAGAAAATATATTAAATAAAATAATATATTAAAAATTAGATATACCAAAAATTCAGAATATATTAAATAAAATCATATAAAATAAAAAAAATTAAAAAAAGAAGATATTCTAGATAAAAAATATTAAAAAAAAGTAAAGAAAATCATATCTATAATGAATATCAGTATAAAAACACTTTAAAATTAGATAAAAATAACAATTAATAATATTAAATGATATTTTACGTTAAAAATTAAAACAGTCCAAACTTTGATCTTTATTTCTATTGTTAACACTTTTTTCGACAGAATATTTTGGTCACACCCAATATTTTATCGCAAAAATATTAGTGACCGAATTAGCAACGGAATGAGTCACGTCCAGATAGGACGCAACTGACAACAGTATTTTGATAAATATGTTCAAAACTACTATAAATTCGTAAATTTTTTTAAAAAAAATAATATTTTGATTTTTTTGCCGAGATATATATTATAACTTGAATGAGATATCTGATTGAGAAAAACAACACACAAGTTGATCTACATGCTTCATGCTATTTTTGAAAACACTAAAAAATTACTAATAAGTAAACATAAAAGCTAAGAACAAAGATGCACGGCAAGTATAGATCGATAGACACCTATCAGTATTCAATCTATCAAAACGCTCTTTGGTCCGAAGGCAAACATAGATCTATATGAAAGAGCAAAACCAGTACACTCTATTTTTTCTTTCACTAAATTGGATTCCTAGAATCTCAGTGGAGCCAATTAAGACTCTGCGATTTACACCATACGTTATTTGGTGGTGTTGTGCTTTTCGGCGGCGAGATTGAGTGGGAGAAGGAGAGATAATTCCTCACTCAAATTTACATATCATCATTGTAATTTATTGTTTTCCATTCTGCTACCCATTTAATTGCATTGCCTAAATATCCAGCAACACGGTAGTTAATTTTTTTTAATGATTTCCCTTTTTCTAATTTAAAACATTCTTAACCGTAATTAATAATGATTGTTGCGTTGCATCCTTAGTTATTACCAGTATTACTATGTTTTACTTGCAAACATTTCGTTGCTCCTATCTTTGGTTGTGTTTTTTTGAAAATTGACGAGTCTCAGGGTGATGGCAGCGACGACGGTGGCGAAGGTGGAGGAGGTGTGGTCTGTTAAGTGCTATTGTTGTGGGTTAACGAAGGAGTGCATGCCGCATTACATTGACGGCGTTAGGGAGAGGTATCAGGGTTGTTGGATTTGTGGTGTGTGCTGAGGCAGTGAAGGAAGAGGGTTTGAAATTGAAAGATGATGATGTTGATGTTAGCACCGATGAAGCACTGAAGCGCCACATGAAGTTCAGATCTTCCCCTTCTAGCCCTCCAAACAAACCCACCCTTGACTTGATTCTCGCAATGAAGCACCTTCTTGTTCTCTCTATGGATTCTTCGATAAAGGAGCCTTTTACTTTTTCCCCACTTGCAACATCATGCACGTGCTCTTCACCTGGATCCTCAAAGGGGGAGCCGCGAGAGGCTAGAGAGGTAATTACCAGTGAGTGGTAATAACTGCTGAGTGACTTGGTCGGTGAATAACTGAATTTGCAATGGCAATGACAATGACAGGGTTAGGTTTAATTTATTTATCTTGGTTTAGTTGTTTAGTTTGTATTTCTCAGTTACCTTGTTGTTTAGGTTGGTTAATTGGCTTGTTTTGTTTGTTTCCATTTTGTGACATTTTCGACTGAACGAATGATTTGGTAGGAGTACAAATATTCCTTCCATGACTTCAGTCTAAAAATGTCATGGAATTTTCCTTCTATGTTGACCCAATTCAGACTATGCATGACTTTTTTTCTATGTTTAAATAAGTTGCACAATCACGTGTTTGTGTAATGTGTGTGTTCAATGAGAGATACATTATTCCCTTTTTACTTTTATTAAGGGTTTTACCTTTTAAATGGTTATGCAACTTTGCCATGATTTTTCTTATGTTCTGAAGGTTAGACATTGTCAATTGCCAATGACAGCCACCCTTTTGAGCTTTAGTTTTCAAAACAGTTATGCAAATTCTAATTATTCTAATACCTTTAGCATCAAACATTTAAAACTGTCCAAATCAGAACATATAAAAATTAAACCATATACTTTGGAAGTTCGATATCTAAGTTAGGTACAATCTATGGGTTATTTCTTTAATTTGATTTTAATTTTTTTATCAATTATTAAAAATAACAATATATCACAGTACAAATTATTGATCATAAATCTATATATTAAAAATATTTATTTATCACATATTTTAATTATAATAAAATTTGCATATTTAAAATATTTATTTATCATAAATTATAAATTTTAGTTGTATAAAATAAACATTGATTCTATACACTGACATACTATACCATTAGTAAATTATAATTTTTCTGTAAAAAAAAGTAAATTGTAAATTGATTAAACTTTACTTTCATAAAACAATTAAGATAAAGTATTTTTCTTTCCTTTTTTTTATTACATATTTTCTTTCCTAGTCTGAACTCAAACATTAACTCAAATTATGATCTACCAAAACTATCAAATAGACCATTAAGTATGTGTTTGAATAACTGTTTACACACCTTCCAATGTACTCAAACGAAAAAGTTTCTCTCTGCATGAATTGAAATGAACGAATGTTTGAGATATTAGAACGGAAATCCAAACACACTATAAATTGTTTCAATGTTCGATATTCAGTGTGCTCTCAATTGTTGAGATGCAGTACCAAATTGTTTCATTTACGTACTGTACTACCAAATTAGTGTAGTTCATAAGCTTTTCCTCGGTTCGCTCAGTTTTACATGCAGTACAATATTGTTTCATTTATGTACTACCAATTTGGTTTATTTTTTAAATTCCATAGATAACCTTTGAGAATGAAAAACAACGAATTGGGAAAATTGTCAAGATTCATAACTTAACCCATGGATCAATAAGATTATTTAAGTTTAATCAATTTAATTAATAAATTCGAATTGAGTTCTAATCATATTATTACGTTAAATATTTAGAAAAAATTCTCATAATAATTCTATCTCGTTTGAGTAGAATTAAGATAAAATGTGTTTTTCATTTCTTAAAAAAGTTAAAATTCAGTTTTAGTCTTTAAAAAAAATTGTTCTACTTTAGTCTTTTAATTGAAAATACTTTACTTTTTATCCTAAAAATTGTGTAGTATTTTCTAACAACTTATAACTATTGAGAATAAAAGTAACACATTTTCAAATCAGACAAAAATAACACAAGTTTTTTTTTAATAGAATTAAAACATTTTTTTTAAATAGAGACAAACATTTGGCTTATCCACAAAATTATCTCCCATAAACTAAAATTGAAAAGAAGCCAGGCTGCTAGGCAAAATGGTAAAAAAAAAAAAAAAAAGAGACAGTTGTTGACTGTTGAGGGCATTTTAGGAATCATAATCTTAACAAATAAGCAAGACAAGTACTAATAGCTGCATAAGCGAGGCTTGTTGTCGTCGTCGTCGTCATTGCTTAACTTCATCGTTTTTGGCTAAGCCTCGAAATCCAAAAATTCTTAAGCGAAGATGATGCACATGACCTTCTACTGGAGCAGAAAGGTGAATCTCCTAATCGATTCATGGAAGACCAACGATTGGACGGACTATCTCCTCACTCTGCTCGCTTGCCTCGTCGCCGCCGCCTTCTACCAGTTCCTCGAGAATCGCCGCATACGCCTCAAGCTCATCGGCGCCGGAAAGCCCTTCCCGACGGAGATCGAGGCCCCTCTTCTGCGGCGGAAGCTCGCCGGAAACCGCGCCAAGGTGGGCGTGAAGGTCGCCGGAGCGTTTCTCTTCGGGCTGAGTTCCGCGGTCGGGTACTTGTTGATGTTGTCGGTGATGTCCTTCAACGGAGGGGTGTTTGTGGCCATCGTCGTGGGTCTCGCTGTTGGTTACTTCTTCTTCAGGAACGAGGGCGAAGATTCCCTTGTTGTTGATACTTCTTGTGCCTGTGCTTAAATCTAATTACGTTTAAATCTCCCAATTTCCTGTAATAATAATATAATAGGAGTAGTAGTGCTTGTTAATTATTTTCCCTTTTTAATTTAGCAAACTTGTTTCAAGGAATTTGGGATGTGTAATTTCGTGTACGAAATTGTATTTAATTGTAATTGTAATAATCAAGTCAAGATAGTAGTACAATTGGAATTCGTCTTGATTCTAAAGTTGAATTTATTTGGATTCGGAGGCAAATTGGTTGCTGGAAAATTGCTATTATAGTTTGTGTAAATTTATCGTTTATGGCGGAGTTGCCATTGGCTAGTTAGCTAGGCAAAACTGTTGATGAAATGAAACAAAATTAGATGAACAAAATTGCAAAATCCATTACTTTTGGACATTAATAATTCGGAATAATTGTTGTTAGGTTCTGTTTTCCTGTTAGAAAAAGTATAAGCAATGTGCAGCAGGGTCAAAGGAATTCAAATATCGTGGATGCATTAAGCAAGTGTTCTCTCTAGGCAAAAGATGCGTCGCATAAGTGGATATGTGGCTATTGCAGTAGCCTTAACTTTACGTGGCTATTTTTTTGGGGACCAGAGTTCAAATACCTGACAATATCAACATTAAAGCACCTTGGTTACAATATCTTCTGTCTAGTGGACCAAGAACTACTAATGATGTCTAACGTCAACATTAAAGCACTAGTTTAAACCCTAACGACACCTTTGTTTCTATTATCTTTTGTTCTATGTCCAGACTTGAGAAGGAGGCCCTTGTCAATCATCTTCCAGACACAATCTGGATGAGCTTCAGTTCGTCCTTGCTAATTAAAAAATAAAAAAGACCATAAGGGGAAAAAGAGTGACGTGGAACTTCATAATTCAAACTAGAAAGTTTTCTTTAAAAAGTGGAATTAATGCACCTCTTTTGTTTCAACAGATATGGAAGTATCGACTAATCTATTGTGTCAATGTGTCATCCATCTTTTATATATGTAACAATATCTCTATGTGCTCGCATGTTTGCTTCATTTCATTGCATAATTTATAGAGGGAGCTTTCTCCTTTTTTGACAAAAGTACATTATGATTTATGAATATGTTTGGAAAGCCACTCTAGTAGCTTATAAATTACTTTTTTGTCAAAAAAGAGAGCTTATAAATTACTTTAGTTGGCTTATAATTAATTTGACCTATGTGTAATTACATTTTGAAACTAGTAGTAATGGCTAAACAAATAAAACAATTACATACACACTTCAATAAATGCTTGTCCATTGTTGCATCCATTACTTAATTTGAGGATCACAGTCATCACTTCTGATAACTTGTGCAGTATAGTATACACATTTCTGACCAAAATCAGACGCTACTACTTAATTACTTACATTTAGCTTCTTCATTGAAGATCATCCCTTACAAACTAAAATGGCAAACACACTATTTTCATTACCTTTTTCTTCATTTTTGTTTTTGCTATCTACTATATTTTATCTACGTTGCTAATGAGTTGGTGTCACCACAGGCAAAGGTCTCCTTCATGCCCTTTGACAGTTTCTCAATGGTCACTTTCACTCACCCGGCCACATAAACAAATGGTCCTATGATCACATCATCAAAGTCCTGAAGTGATTCTAGTATTTTTACAACATCACTCATAGAAGGCCTTGGATTGGGGTGGCGGCTCAAGCATTTGTAAGTCAATGCAGCAATCTTCAAAGCTCCTTTCATAGGAAACTGCCCTTCCAATCTTGGATCTATTATATGGTGCAGCTTTCTTTGATCCCTCAAAAGCGGCCTTGCCCATTCCACCAGGCTTCGTTCTCGATTCGACCCGCATTTATCCACTACCCTTCTTCCCGTAAGCAATTCCAACAAAACCACTCCATAGCCATACACATCACTCTTGGTGGAAAGGTGACCTGGGATCAGGCAATGAATTAATCAACGTGACTTGTCAGTAAAGAAACAAAATCATTGAGTTCTGAAGATCTTTAACCTCAGAAATTAATTAAGTAACAACAAGAAACATAGTTAATGGCATCTTGATATTGTCTATACCTGACATGATGTACTCAGGAGCAGCATAGCCTCGGGTTCCCATTATGCATGTTGCTGTTACATGTTTGTCTTCCCCTTCAGGACCATCCTTTGCTAGCCCAAGGTCTGATAGTTTAGCTGTGTAATCCTGGATTTGGAAAGACAAAATAAAGAATTTAATTGAAATACACTAATTAACTGAGTAAATGTTTTTTATATTATATTTTCTTTCAATCATGAATTATCACATAATTAAAAATTGTTGATTTTTGTAATAATTGCTTTTAAATCTTGTTTAAAATTATTTTTAATTGGTTGACACATGCACACAGTATATTAAAATTAAACTCTAGCATAAACAAAATAAATTATGATATATAGTAAACTTATTTTCTTTATTGCTTATGGGAAGATGATGTAGGCCAGTAGGAGATACATCATAATCCTTCACTTCAGGGCAGAAATTAAGCATACCGAGTCTAGTAAGATATTTGAAGTTTTGAAATCTCTGTATATCACAGGTTTATCTGCTTCGTGTAGGAAGGCCAGACCCTTGGCTGCACCCAATGCAATCTTCATCCTGGTTGACCATGGTAAGGCAGCAGAGTATCCTGCTTGTATTATAACAAAAAACAAGGCTTAATTTATACTTTATGCTATTGGTAAGAATTTAATTTCCAAATATTTAGGTGATATATTCTTCTCAGTATATATCCTCGACTATCATGCGAATTCTCATCAGAATCCATATAAAACAAGTAGAACTGAAGTAATTAGATGTGCTTGATAATAAAAGAACGGAATAACCTAATTATTTGATCATCGAGCTACCTAGAGGTTGAAGTTTGATTGAACTAGGTTACTAGTACTATTGATATAATCAGACACACACAAAGAAAATGACCTTGTGACTTTCTACTCCTTTTCACTCCTTCCTTGATGGGGAAAAATAGAGAAAAAGCATATAAAAAGAGTGAAATAAAGAAAAAGCAACATACTTCTGTGCAGTTGATTCTCCAAGCTGCCTCTTGCCATGTATTCATACACCAGAAGCCTGTGCTCTTCCTCACAACAGTACCCTATTAACTTAACAAGATGTGGATGCCTCAGCTGTCCAAGAAATATAATCTCTGCCTATAAAAGAAAATATGTGCCAGGCCAAAAAGTATCAGATATTCTTGAACCATGTTTCATTAGCTGGATTTTATCCATTAGAGTAGTACTTTTAAATTGATTTGTAACTAATACTAGACTGAAGTGAAACAAAAAAAAACAAAAACTAACCAGCCACTCCCTGTGACCTTGCAAGCCATCCAAGTCCAGTTGTTTCACAGCCACAGGCTGAGCCTTCAAACCAGGTCTAAGCTTGTCATCAACAAAACCCTTGTACACGGGTCCGAACCCGCCTTCACCCAGAAAATTACTCCATGAGAAATTATGTGTTGCTTCCCTTAGCTCATCTAGTGTGAATGTGTAAAGCTTTGGGCCAACCAGGGAAATGGAAAGATCTTCAATGGCCTGAGGGGAGCTGGGAATGCTTATATCCGAGAGGCATAACCTTTGGAAAGAACCTTGTTTCAAAACCTTTTTATCTGAAGTCTTGATACAACTTAAGATCAACACTATAGACTTCCATGTAATCTTTTTAGAACTCATCTAGAATCAGTATGTGTGTATGTATGTGAAATGCAATGCTTTGAATAAAACCCCTCCCTTAGCTTTTAAATCTAGGGAATTACAAAGACAACATAGAAGTTGGTATAATTGATGATACTAAAAAAATAAATGAAGGGTGAGAAATTTATAGCACATACATTCTCCCAAGTCCTAACTACCCTTAGAAAAAAACATTTGAGAGATTCCTTGACTTCTGGACCTCTTCTTGAACACGGATGCCACATTCCCACTTGGCAAACTTATACTATATGCATGAATGGTTTTTATTTTATATTTTGTCACACTATTTTTTATATCATAATTATAAATTGTTGTCGTATGTTCAATTAATTAGAGGTCAAGTAACTCGCCTACCTATTGACTTCATTGTATCCTACCCTTGCCCAACCCCATATAAACATGCATGCATTTCCATTTTGTCTCTCTTGCCATCTAGTCATGCACTTATGTTTTGTTTAGCTGTTGATGAACATTCCAGTGAAGGTCCAAGAATTTTACATAAATTTGCCAGGTGCCAAACCAACAATTCCATATTATCGAATCTTTTGATGTACATTGGACGGTTTTCTTTGTTTATTTAATTCATATTTTCCCCAGTTTTTGGTAGGTCACGCTTCTCTGTATTATTATTGTTATTGTTAAGATGTCAACCTCAAACATGGCAACCCGACAATCAGACTCTCCTTTGAAATTTTTAATGTGATAATCGAGGGTAGCTTCCAGAACTAGGATACTAATAAATTTGTATTCATAGAATCCTAATAAGACCATCAAATATACATCTGCGCCTTGGTCTAGGCATGGGATTGCAGAAATAGCAATCTATACAACTAAAAAAATCCAAAAGGGTTTAGATATTTTAAAATTAGTGAAAGGGAGAAAAAATAGCAAAAGAAAATCAAAAGGATCGATAGCCTTCACAAAGGTCAAAATGAAAGGGTGAACCAATTTATCTAACCATCAACCACTTCCATCCCTTATGGAAAATATGCCAAAACTATACACCAATTAAGTTATTAGGCTAATTGTTGCATCATTCTTTGACAATTGAATTGCAATTTCCAAGTGTTTAAAGACCATAAATTTGACTAAAATAAGAAAGGTGGAGGAAGTTCTAAAGATAGGTTATGTTGGGCAAAATAAGTTGAAAAATTAATTGGTAATTGAAAGTTAGAAGTTGACAGCGAAAGTTGAAAAAATAACTTAATAAATTAAAAATATTCAATAAAATTAATTGTTGAAGTAGCTAATACTATAAAATGACCAAAAAATAATAATACAATAATTTATTTTAAAAAAAGAAAATCAATGAGTATATAGAGGATTAAAGTGAAAAAATATAAAAATATTAAAATTAAAAGTTAACATGTTAAAAAATATTACTTCAAGTAACGTTTTTAAAAAATATTAAAAATTATTAAAAAACTTACTTACCAAACAATCAAATAAGTTTTTTAATCAATTAAAAAAATTAAAATATCTTTGCCAAATATAGTTATAGAATAATAATGTAAACTTTTTTTACTAGTGTTCATTATAAATTAGGAAAAAAGATATATTAGCTTTAAATATACTCAAGTGAGCAACGAGAGTTCCGGTACATGTTGAACTTTGGGGATTGAAGAGGTGATCCCATTATAGTAATGACATATCGGAATGGTTTCACACAAAAAAATACGAAAAGGGTGCGAACGATCAAAGTTCATTGAAATAAAAACAACTTAAGTAGAATGGATAATCGATAGTTGTTATTTGATGGCTTAACATTAAAAAAGTAAACACTATGAAAAATGTGGTTTTAAAGTAATATTCTTACATAATTTTTAGAGTGTCACTGTCGAATATTCTGTTTTTATTGCAAACCAAAAATATTTTAGTTTTCGTATAAAACAAAAATTACCTACTTCTGTTGCAACTTGCAAACACTAACGGAACCAGTAGAAAATTCTAAAACGTGACCAAAATTGAACGCCTCCCCCTATAGAATTGAAAAAAACAGCCATAAAACAAAATTTAATTTGATCAATCAAAGGGATTATTGAATAGTCTCTATCCATAAGAATATTTAACGTGCTTCAGTCTATAGAGGTCGTTATCAGCGTAGTGAGGTGTATTAAGGATTGTAGTAGGTGAAGTGAAAAAGTTGAAACCAACGTACGTTGGCTCTCTCCATAGTCCTTACCCAACATTCGCCATCGAAGTACGCAAGGGAGTGCATATTGTTAATGTTATGGTATGGCAAATTGGCAATGGAACTCCTAAGTAGTTATGCCATATGTTTGCTTGATTCGGGAGTTTCATAATTTTCCCGCAACAAGTGCAATAAAACAAATGAAATTCAAGGATTGGAACATAAAATATGTGATAGAACCGTCCTTGAAGGCTATTTGTGTAGTAGTGTGAGGAGACTCTAAAATAAAAAAATTGGCTTCTGTCTCTCCACTAGAGCAATATGAAACTTGTAATATATGTTTCAAATGGAGGCGTATAAATTAAGGGATACAAAGTCTCAGATTCCACTTGAACCTTTCACAGGATTTTAGTATTCTTCTTCCTTCGTGGAACCTCTTGGGGGAGGGGGTATATTTTCTTTTCTTTTGATCTATTATGCACCAACAATAAGTAGATATTTATTAAGTGGCAGCCTTTATAAGGGACTTGTTATTTACTTATTTACACCCCCTCATGTTTCCTAAGTATACCCGTCAATTCTCTTTATAATTTTTTTATGACCTATTATACACTTTTATATGTTTAAACATAGTTATGAAAATTACTTCATGGAATAACATATATCAATTCCGAAAAGTGATTATCATAAATATGTTATAGCAAAATAACAGCTCCAAAATTACTCTCTGTAATAGCATATAAGCCCCATCTTTGTTACTTTTTAAATCATATTTTTCACCATACTTTTGTTATTATTTAAACCCTAATTTTGAAACCCCATATTCATTTGTATTGATTATTTTTTAAACCTTATTTACGTAATACCTTGTTTTCTATAAAATGTATTTGTGGTACGTTTCATGGTTGATTTCATATATCTTTGTTACATTTTTTTTATGTAACATTATTTTTTTCATGGTTGATTTCATATATTACATAATATACATGATACTTTTTTTTTACAAAATGAAAATAAAAATAAAAAAATACACAAATTAAAGTTGTTGATCATCAAGTGTCTCCTCATTTTTGTCAATTAGAAATTTCAAATATGCATTATTTGTGTCCAACCTGGCAGCTATTACATGGGCTCCTTTCACCTATTTGAGGACCATGTTACTCACAATATTTTACACTTCGCACTCCTTACCAAGTTTTTTTTATGACTTTTAGACAAAATTATTTTACGAAAATTATTTTTTGTAAAATAAAATCATATGAAAACTAATTTTTTTAGAATATTAATTCTGTCAAAATACATTATAGAAAATAGTTTCTGTAACATAATTAATTTATTTGTTATGTGTTCAATAATTTTTATGAGAAGAATAATTTGTAAATAAAATATTCATATCAATGTATTTAATTTAGTTAATTTCGGCATTTTTTGTTTTTAAATAACTTTAGTATTTGAATTACTTAACGAATAAAATGTGAGGTGAAAATATTTGTTATAGATATGTCATTCCAAAATAATATAACTAAGATGAAATACAATGAAAAATATTGAAACATCAGGTGCACAGATATTCCTCTTCCTCTAATATGTGTGGCTCCCTACTGTGTCTACATGTGAGAATCCTAATGTGTCCCGTGTGAAGATCTTGCCCTCAGTAACCATCCTCCTATCAAGCATGATCTGAGGTAGTTAAAACATCTTACCAAATAAACCGTTCAAAAGAATTTAAAATAAGTAAGAAAATATAAGGATGATTAGATGATAATGTGTGAAAGAATAAAGGAATAGCTTGCAGATTTGAATCTCCTTCGATTAATAAAAAATTAACGATTAATATTTATCGATATAAAAAAATACTATGAAAATATAGATACACACAAGCATGAAAGTCACTCCAGTTTTTTTAAGAAGAAAAGTCATTCCTAGACTGTGGGGAATCCATACTTAAATTGCAAATGCACCTCTCAGTTTTTTAAAAGTTACATATATAAATATTTTGAGTGTGTATATTTTATCATGTTATTTTGAATGTGCATATATTTATGCTGTTATTTTTGTATATTTGAATTCGATATAGATCTATATCCCTAATTTTTAACTCCTTTTATGATAATATTATTAATTTTTTTAAAAAAAATAGATTATTCACCTTGACTCGAGTACTAGATCTACCACTAAACTAGACTATACTTGGTTCATGGTTATTTGTAAGGAGATGCACATGAACTTTCACAGGATCTCTCGGGGGATATCCTTATCAAGTGGATATGTTGTATGGATGAAAAATGCAGTGGAACCAATAAAGGGTTTTCATCCATGCACTGTGTTGGATCAGCTCTGCACATGCTTCTCTAAGAATGTGATCGAACTATTGGCTAATTGATGAAAGTCAATGGCCAGAAAGTGCTTAAAGATCTAAGCCTGTAAAATTGTTAACATAATTAATTGTTGTAACCCCCCCACAAACGCCAAAGAAAAAAATAAAAGTAAATTTGGTATTTGTACGAGAGTTATATCTGTAAATTATTCACTTGTTGATACTTTTTATAAATGCCTTCCAAATTATCCGGAAAAGCAGCATACCGTATTGATGAATTATAAATTTAGGGGTTTGGTGAAGGTTTCCGTTGTGGGTCACCGTCGTGATACATCAGCTATGCCCTCAGTTTCGACACTCTTCCACCATGAAAATAAATTTTTAGTCAAATATTCGCCCCCACCAATAATTCATCTTCCAACAAGTTATCAATTATGGCTTCCGCAAAACATTTTATTTAATTTTTAATTTTTTTATTAGCTAAAAATTTCATTTGATTATTTGATAAATAATATTTTAGTAATTTCTAACAAATTTTAAATGTTACTTGAAAATTTTCTAATTTCTAATTTTTTTTATATTTTTTCTTTCTATCTTTAATATATTTATCATAATAAATCATGATTCTATTATTTTTGAGTTATTATATATTTTTAACTACTTCAACAGTTAATTTTATTAAATATTTATAATTTAATATGCTAATTTTTTTAATTTCCAACTAGCTTTTTAACTAATTTTATCAAACATTATAACATATAACTTTTACTTTTATATTTTTCACCCTTCCCTCACTTTTCATGTAAAGAAAAAAAAAACAATGACACATATATCTGTCTTAATTTAGGGTGACTAATTACCAATCACCAAGAAAATCAAAGGAAAATTGGTAGCCTTGTATACCTTAATTAGTATTTTAGTACTTTAAAATTTCATAATAAATTATACACAGGAAAGAGATAAATTAAATAGTTATCAAAATTTATTATTATTCTTATAAAATATAATTTTATACTAATTAGGAATGATAAAATGGGTTAATCCATCTAACCACTAACTTATAAAAAATGGATTAACCCATCTGATACTGATACTGCATTTCATATATGAGTTAAAAGTGACGATATGTCAAAATTAAAATATTAAAAATAAAAAAAATATTTTAATTAATTTTATCTTTTATAAATAATAAATAATAAATACTTATTAAAAAAGTGAATATATTATTTTAAATTTTGAATAATAATTTATTTAGATAAAAATAATTAAATTAAATATTAATAAATATATAAAATATTAAAATAAATATTTAATTTTTTTAGTAAAAAATAGATTAACTCGACTCATTCTTTGCTAGACTAAGATAAGTAATTAGAAATCCCAACCCGACCCAAAAAAGGGGCAAAAACGGGTTTTGCCGCCCCTGATGCTGACCGTAAGTTGCGACTTTCAAATTTTCACGGATACGTAAGTATAATAACTATCCCAACGGCCAACAATATTTTTTCAGTGCAAAAAGGATTTTATTTATTCCACTCATCATATGAGGCTATAAGCACTTGCAATCAGCCTCCGTGATATATGACAGATTTCTCCCGTGTCTTATGGTTAATTACAAGATTATGATCGTACATGCATATTAAATAAATAATGCATATAATGGAGGTTGTTTAGAATCAAGAAACTATCTGAGAATAGTCAAAGCCAGCTAGAAGAAATGAGACCTACCCGTAAAAATTCACTCTAGAGTCTATTCGTAGAATGAAAAGAAAAAAATATAAATCAAGATGAAAGTTTTAAATTAAATTAAAATTTAAAAATGTGAGTTTTATATGATTTTATTATTTATTTATACTATTTTTCCCTAGAAACCAACGTATTCTTACCGTCTAAAGTAATAGCATAATTTTACACTAGTACTACTACTTTTTTCAACCCAACAATCTTTACGACTTTCTCCTAATTAATATTAATAAGCGGAGCCATAAAGTCATTAACTTGTTGAATTTTCCTTTGACGTGACCCAATTAATAAGATAATAAATATAAATAACTTGCTATCTGCAACGAGAAGGGACCAATCCAATTGAAGATGCTTCCCTCATTTCTAAGCCTGGTGTCCCTGTACAGCCTCTACCTCCGTCGCTGCTTCACGGGATCTGGGCTCTCATCGCAGACGCTGAGCGTGGACGACGAAACCACGCTCCACTTTTGGGCCCCAATAAACCCAACGGCCCAGAAGCCCTCCGTGGTTCTGATCCACGGGTTTGGGCCCGAGTCCATTTGGCAGTGGCGCAAACAGGTCCAGTTCTTATCCCCTGACTTCAACGTGTACGTTCTTGACCTAATTTTCTTCGGAGGATCGACCACCAAATCGAACGAAAGGAGCGAAACGTTTCAGGCAGCGTCGCTGGGGAAACTTTTGGATAAATTGGGGGTTGAGAAGTTTCACGTGGTGGGGACGAGTTATGGGGGCATGGTGGCTTATTCTTTGGCCAAGATGTTGGGGGAAGAGAGGGTGCAAAAAGTAGTTATTGCGAGCTCTGGTGTGAACATGATGAAGAGCAGCAACGTGGCGTTGGTGCAGAGGGCACAATTGGAAAAGATCGAGGATCTGATGTTGCCTCCTACGCCACAACATTTGCGAATATTGATGTCGCTGTCCATTCACAAGCCTCCCCAACTCTTGCCTGATTTTTTACTTCGGGACTTCTTGGCTGTAAGTTATCTCTTTCTTTATTATGCCTTTAAAACTACTATTCACAATCTTGACTTGGGTGTGTTAAGTCTGAACTAATAACACCAATAAATACCGTATTACCGTGTCTTAAAAGAATTTATGAGAAAAATATATATATTTTCTTTTACGTTACATTTAACTTAATTTATTAGGGAAACTTATGTTTTATCCTCTATAAGTATTTTATTGAGAAACTTGTTCAAACAAAATTCTAATTGAAACTGTTTTAAATCATTAAATTAAGTTTAGGAAAATAAAAATGATTAAATCATCAATTGAGAATTGTATAAACTGATTTTCCGTCTCGTGTGAAAAAACAAATCCAACTACACACATGTCATTTTTTATTTATTTAGAACTACACACATGTTTTTTTTTTGGTGAATTGAACTACGCACATGTCATTATACTTAATGTAACATGACTAGTCTAATTTTTTGTTACTTGATTTTTTTCTATATTTATTGTGAATATTATTTATTATACAACAAGTACAATGACAATTTTCAGGCAACGTACAAATCATTATCATGTATGTATCGAATGTACATGGTTGAATTTTATGTAGACACAAATTAACTCATGTTACTACTATATATCAGTCAAATTTGGTCTTCTAAACTTTATATATCTTTTATGATTATTTTTTTCAAATTTATTTAAACGTATTTTTTTGGAAAAAAAATGAATGAATTAATTTATTCAATCTACAAAAAGATCAAATAACATAGGATAAATTAGATTTGATATTGTATCCAATTCTATCCCAACAAATTAAATGCGCCTTTTTTATATAATTGGATCAAATATCTTTTGTTTAAAAGTCATTGTAAATTGAACTGCAAACATCCTCTAGTAGCAGAGTGCATACTTTGTTTCCTGTATAGGCACGATGACGCTTGAGTGGTGTTTCAGTAAAGTAACATCAAGGAATACAAAGCATATGTTAGCAACTTAGCATGACTAAAACATTCTATTTGTAGAGTTAGGACGTCTGTGAGGCAAAGCACCACATCATTGGAATGTGAAGAAACTAAAACTAGTTGCTTTTAGTAGATTCCTTAGGAATCAGTGTTTCCCGTAGACCGTAGAATTCCTGTGTAGTTTTTCTTTTGGGCTTTAAGCCCCATACAATACAAAAAAAAAAACAGCCTCTAACAACTTATTATGAATTTTAATATACGCACTAGATATAATTACTTGAAATATAATTACTCTCAAGAGAAGTGTCAATAACACACTTTTTAACTATTTTTTGTTGATTACAAAGAGTATTAGCAAAATATTCTTTAACACTTTTTTTTATTATTGATTAAAATTTATTAAAAATTATAAAATCACAGGTTCATCAAATAAAAAGTGAAAACTATCAAATTTTATAAATTTTAGAATATGAAGAATCAATCCTTGTATTGAAAGGTGTTCTTCAACAATACGTACATTTTATATCATGTCACACATAATAATATAAAAACATGTTCAGAAGTGTGAATGTTGGTCTAAATCTACTTGTTTTAAAAAATTTATCCTCTACTTCATGGAGTCGCCAACACCAACAATTGGACTATTTTGTGCATCTGTGAGGGCATAGCAATTATTTTGAAAATTAAAAACTATTAAAAATAATATTTCTATATTTCTCCTTAATACATTATTGTTATGATTTGTAGAAATTATATGGAGAAAATAGGAAGGAAAAAATGGAGCTTCTGAAAGGGTTAACCATCGGAAGGGATGATACTTCAAGAATTTCACCTCTTCAACAAGTAAGCATAGTGTATATCTATGTGCATAAAGCTCATTCTTATATAGTTATATACCTACCCCAATATATACATATTAGTAAATAAATAAAATTTGATATTCAATTGTTATTGTAATTATTCATACCCAGGAGGTTCTCATAGTCTGGGGAGAAGAAGACCGAATATTTCCGGTGAAGTTGGCCCACGAACTAAAAGAGTATGTTATGTGTCTAATTGTGCATGTCTTGTTTTTAATTTCCTTAAAAAATGTGGTTTTTTCTTCTGTGTTACAAATCCAGATGACTTCTATTGAATGCTTTTGTAATTTTTTAGGTTTCTTTTAATTTTATTCAACCATTGACATCTCCTTCTATAATTGAATTAGCGATAGTAATTAGTAAGTAAAAGAGTACAGTGTTAGAGTGAGAACTGTGGGGTATTAATTCTTTCTCTAAAGATAATTGTATAAAGCCATGATGATACACTAACAGGAATTGTTGGCTTCTATTTAAAATTTTGCAGGATAATCAGTAAAAAGGCAAGATTGGAATTGATAAAAGAGGCATCCCATGTGCCTCAAATGGAAAAGCCTGAAGAATTCAACAAAATTCTCCTAAATTTCTTACAGGAGCATTCTTGAGTATTACATACATTAGGGGGATAATTTGTCTACATGTGAACGAGAATGGCAACAACAAGCGAATACGAAAACCAAAATTCGCATGCTATTATTAGAGTGACTTCTAATTTTTTATATATTGCAATAATTATACTATTATTTTAAATTAAATTAAATTATACTTGCGAACCCTCAACACGTTAACTAGTCCACAAACTTGACATAAGACATATTTTTTCGTGTCATTATGGTTAATTACAAGATTATGATCCCACATGCATGTATATGAAATTGGAAGTTGATTATATACAATCAAGAAACGTACACAACAAATTCTTTTGGTGGCAAAGCCTAGAAACGCGGTTATCCATAAATAAGCCGAAACAAAAGGGATGCATAATGCATAATGCGATACTCCCTTCAATTAACAGAAATGATTAAAGACTAATTAATCTCTAATCTCCAGAAAAGGAACCAAACCAATTCAATTCGAAGATGCCTTCATCGTCATTTAGCTTCGTGTCGTTGTACAGCAAGTACATCCGACGATGTTTTACGAACGCTGGGCTCTGGTCGCAGGCCCTGAGCCTGGACAAGGACGGCGAAACCACGATGCACTTTTGGGGCCCGAGAAACGTCAAAGAGGCCCAGAAGCCCTCCCTGGTTCTGATCCACGGGTTTGGGCCCGCGGCCATGTGGCAGTGGCGTCGCCAGGTGAAGTTCCTGGCCCCACACTTCAACCTATACGTCCCTGACCTCGTATTCTTCGGAGGGTCGCACACGAAGTCGAGCGAAAGAAGCGAAATGTTTCAGGCAGCGTCGGTGGGTAAGCTTTTGGACAAATTGGAGGTAGAAAAGTTCCACGTGGTGGGGACCAGCTATGGGGGCATGGTGGCTTATAATTTGGCGAAGATGTTGGGCGAAGAGAGGGTGCAAAAAGTAGTTATTGCTAGCTCCGGTGTGAATATGACGATGAGTAGCAACAGGGCGTTGGTGCAAAGTTCTGAAATGGAGAGCATCGATGACCTCATGTTGCCTACGAAGCCCCACCAATTGCGAAAATTGATGTCTCTCTCCATCTACAACCCTCCCCCGCTAGTGCCCGATTTTGTGCTCAAAGGCTTCATAGACGTAAGTTCTCTTT
The DNA here is from genome assembly GCA_013407115.1 of Glycine latifolia. Classification (NCBI taxonomy): domain Eukaryota; kingdom Viridiplantae; phylum Streptophyta; class Magnoliopsida; order Fabales; family Fabaceae; genus Glycine; species Glycine latifolia. Next base: position 4,913,633 of record CM023946.1, on the reverse strand, counting down.
TTCTTCTTTCTCACTTTATTTTAATTTCCAATGTGGCTTTTCTTTTCTTTTTATTTGAAAACATTTACAATCTATAGGTGTTTGGAAACTAGTTGTGAAAGAAGGAATTGAGTATGAGATCGATGTGGAAACTATTTGTGAAAGAAGGAATTTGAAGACATGGATTTATTTGGAAATTCTTGAAAAAGAAAATCATCACCATTGGGATATTGAAACTACAACTATTAGTGGTGACGGATCTAAGTGGTGAGACAAATTATTATTATTTTAGAATTGAATAAAATGGAAATGAAAAATTAAAGCTTGCCATTCAAAAACCAAAATTTGATGACAAAATGAGAAATTGAAAACGACCAGTTTAAATATACAAAATTAAGAAAGCAAAATGCAAAAACTCTAGATGTATACTTATAATTTTCTAAAAGAGGAGAGGTATATTTACACATCCTTACTCTTAAGTCCAGTGCTGAGTATTAGCATAAAAAATTTACACGCGAGATGTAAAAAATTACACGTGAAATGTTAAACTAAAAACATGCTAGTAGCTAGCCTCACGTGTTATGCTTTAAAAACAAGGCAAATTACATGCGCATGCGTGAATGTTTAGTTTAATTTTTGTTTTTGTTTTTGTTTTTTTTTTTTAAATCTCCTGTACTTTGTTCTATGGGGTTGGCAAAACCGAAATTTGACTATTTTGTGCACGTGTGGGCATAACAATTATTTTGAAATGAAAATACTAAAAATTAAGAATTCTATATCTTCATTAATGCCTAGTTTTTATGATTTGTAGGAATTATACGGAGAAAATAAGAAGGAAAAATTGGAGCTTCTAAAAGGGATAACCATCGGAAGGAATGATACTTCAAATGTTTCACCTCTTCAACAGGTAACCATAGTGCATGGTGTATATCCACATGCATAAAGCTCCTTAAGCTCGTACTTACATACATACTTTCTTATACACACATTAGTAAATAAAACATGACATTCGATTGTTACCATGGCTGATTCATATTAATCATATTCAGGAGGTTCTCATAGTCTGGGGGGAACAAGACCAGATATTTCCCGTGCAATTGGCCCATGAACTGAAAGAGTATCTTTCTAACTTTGTGTGCCTTTGTTTTTCCTTGAAAAATGTAGTTTTTTCTTTGTTCCAAATCCAAATGATATCTTTCTTATCTCCAACTAAAATAAAAATAAAAAAATCCAAATGACATCCATTAAATGCTTCCATTGACATTTCCATCTATAACTGAATTAACTAGTAAATAAAAGAGTGTACCTTGTTAGAGGGTGAAAACCTGAGTGTGAAATTAGTATAGGAAAAATATAATCGTATGCTCCACTGTGGGTGTAAGAAGAGGAAGATAGGAAGAAAAAAAAATGTATATAGAGATAATAAATGTAATATAAGTGATGTGATGAAAAAGGAAAAGAAAGATATAAAATAAGGTGAAATGAAATGGAAAACAAAATCGACGTATGAATATAATTGTTCATTGGTATAAAGCCATGGTGGTGTGACTAACACGAATTATTGGTTCTAATTAACGTATTGCAGGGTAATAAGTAAGAATGCAAGATTGGAATTGATAAAGGAAACATCCCATGTGCCTCAAATGGAAAAGCCAGGAGAATTCAACAATATTATCCTAAATTTCTTACAAGGGAGTTCTTGAGTATTTTTTATGAGCATTATTGTTGTATATATTGTGGGAATTTTTGTCTGCATAATTATTTTTGTGAGATATTGTTCATTTTTCAATCCATGTAATAATAATTAACCTTCATTAAAAATTAATATTGTTTATATCATGTTTTGAATTTTCGACAAATGTTAATAACAATATGAATCAAACTAACTAGGTAGGAAAGGTGATTAGAATATGGGAACATGCTGATCAAAGCAGTGTAATACATGTTTGTAAGAACACAAAATAAAATTTAATTGTCATGAATTGTCGCAATCAATAAAAAAATATCATCATATTACTTTTAGTATGTGTTTGTGATGAAAATCTCTTTGTATGAATAAAAAATTTAGCATCTTAATTTCGAAGCTAGTTTACGAACACAAAAGGCCGAAAAGTTACTAGGATACTCTTATTACACAAATCCAACAAATACCTCCCCTTAAAGATTCACTGCTTACCCTCTAGTCCTTCATTCAGCGACGATAAAAAAAAAAATTAAGAGAGAAAAATATAATCTAATATTCTCTTAGACAAAAAATATTATAATTTTTTTAAAAGTATTAGAAAAATTAAAAATAATAAAAATTAAAAGAATAAAATTAGTATCAATTTTTTTTTTGTCTTTTTTAACTTTTTACATTTATCATTTAAAAGTAATTATTTTAATGGAAACAATACCTATTTTTTTATGGGGAAAAAATATCTATTTAATATATGTAAGTAAAGAAAAAAAAATTGGTGATGACAATTGTGCCATTACATTTGACATAGATCCATCCATAAGGCCATAGCCCGACACCTCATCCTTGTGATTCCTTTGCTGTCAACAAAGCAACTGCAGTAACAAAATGGATTATGTTCCGATCCCCTTCATGCACTCTTTAATTTCCATTCCCAATCATAAACACGCTACAGACTAGCCACAGTTTTGCAAGCAAGCTTGAATATCTATACGCCATGTATAAAGAGAATAATCAAATTCTTTGATGTGAGCGCCACATCAATTCCAAGCACAGAACTTAAGTTCATCCATGATAGCTTCAAGTAATCACTGCCAATCCGTCTAAATTTAATTCCATTTCTATGCTTCCAAATTGACCATATAGTTGCAGCCCATGCTGGCCACCAAACCTTAGTTGCCATTTTCCCTTCGGGTAAGCCCTTGTGTTGCCAAAAGTGACGTTGGCAATCAGCCGGGGGAACCCGCAAATCCCCATACCATGAATAAAAAACATGTATCAAATCAACCTCTCGATTCAACTGTACCTTATGAAGAAGAAATGAGAAAAAACAAATAGCTCTTTAGCAGGGTCGGTAAAACAATTACATCTTTTTTGTATTAATTGTCATTACACAGTTTGCTACATTTTTTCTCTCTCTTTCAAACAAGACAAGTAAAGCCTCTTCACGTGAAGAATGTGCTCATGCATTTAACGCACAATCAAATTAGGGAAAAAAGTTATTCCTTAATGACAATATTTTCTGGTTTAAGGCAGTTTGGAACCCGGGAGTTCCTCCCAAGGAAGCGTTCATCTTATGGCTGGCGGCAACGGCAAGCCGTAAATGCCTTACTTTGGACAAGGCACCGTTCCTTGAAAAAGGAAGCTTTTGTTCATTTTGTAATTCTGATGTGGAAACGCATGATCATTTATTTTTTCAGTGCAGATTTTCTTTGCATATTTAGTCAGCAGTTCGGGATTGGATCGGATTTCCTAGAAGAAATATTTCATTGCAGGGTACTTTGAATAGGTTAATCCATTAGCACGCTACTTCCGGTCACGTTGGGAAGATGAGGTACTTGGCTCTGGCATCCACAGTTTATTGTATTTGGATGACAAGAAACTGTATTCTGTTTGATGGTCAAACTTTGAATATTGTTGATGTTATTGAGAAAATTAAATTTCGTGTGCTTAGGATGACTCATTTATTACACTTGTATTAACAAATTTGTGTTTGTATAGAAGTTAGTTGGCTAACTCTAGTTATTGCTTATTTGCTTCTTTTGACAAGTGTAACAGAACTCATATTTTTTGTATATCTAGGGAATGCCCGGAGTATCTTGTAAGTATCTTTGGAATATATATATTTACATATTTTTCCAAAAAAAAAAAGAAAAAAAGAGAAGAATAAGAAGAGACAATGAGAACCTTTTTTTTTTTGACGATTTCATGCTCTGATCTCAATCACTTTGATTTTCTGGACAATACTTTAAGCTAAAACTTCCATGCACTTTATTGTTGCAAAGCTTTTCTACCTGTGCTTGATCGTGTATATTCTCTTTGTTGAGAGTTACTACTCTTGTAAACATTGGTTTGTGAAAGCCTGAAGAGGTTTAATGTTGAAAAATACTTGGATAGTTGGATCTAGTGATTTTGGGATAAGATCAGGTTGTTGTAAGGTCCGAAGAGGCTGATAAAAATATTTGGTTGTAACCATGGTTTGATCAGTGAAAAACCTTATAAAGGAAGGACTAAATGCAAGTTCAGATTGGAGACAAATCAATATGAAATTGGAATGTTTTTTTCTTTCTTTCTTTTCCTTATGTCTATTAATTTGTTTTTGAATTTATATATTTGCGAAAAAGTTCAAAGATGTATTGCTACATCTTTTTTTTGTTATTTTTCTTTAATCTTATTGACAAATTTGAACTCATAATCTCAATAGACGTCCCTTTTACTTTTGTCATACATTCTTCCTTTGCCAAAGGATGATACGACTCTTTGGTAAATGAAAACAATTTTGTCTTTGTTTATAATTTTTTAGTTTAAGAAAAAGCAACAGTTTTGTTAGTTTGATGTGTCTCACGGAGAAGCCTCGTACACAGCTCCAGCTCTATTTATCTTGTTACCCCATACTCCTTTTTTGATTAATTATGGAGAGAAGCCTATGCAACGTCTCTCTGTCACTGAGAAGTGAAAAGGGAAAAATGTTCAAGTTGTTTATGTTTTTGGATTTTTAAAATATTTCTTCTAGAAATAATTATCAAAATTTAATAAACTTTAGATTATAAATTGATTGATAAGTAAAAAAAAATGTTTTAGAAAATAGTTTTTAAAAAAGAAATCAAATATGGTCTAAAAGACTAAACCTTTACTATTTATTAAAAAAATAGGAAAGAAAGTGTAAAATGGACAATGTCCCATTCGTTTGCCTTTTTTAAAAAAATATTTTTATCACATAAAAATAAAATATTTAAATTTTAAAAATAGACTTTTTTTTGTTAAATTTGTTTTTTAAATTACTATAAAGATGATTTTATATTTATTTTATTCTCTCTATTATTTAAAATAAATGGAAATAATTTATCTAATTTTTTTGAGCCATTGGAATAATAATATATTTTAATGATGAAAGTGTAAGTTAGGACAAAGGGTCAGGTTGAAGGAGTCAGGGGAGTGGCAATGGCAACTGAACTTGCAAGTGCCAAGTGCCAAGTGCCAACTAGCAGCATAGCATCTCAATTCTCAACTAAACGCACGCAGATGCAGATGCAGATGCAGATGTGTCCTTTCCTGTCTCCTTTGACTGCCAATACTACACAGATAGAATGGAATCACAACACAATTCTCTCTCCTTTTCTTTTTCAACCACACTTGAAATCGTGCAAATTTTCATTCTGCTGCCCTTCAGTCAAACTAGTCAGTCAGTCATGCAATTTCAGACTTGGAAGGAATCTCATGGCATCAGTGCGATGTGATGTATACCATGCTTGATTCCATATCTCAGATACTATAATTTCTCACATTTTCAATTTAATTTTAAGAAATTAAAGTTACTATTACAGTTTTTAAATAGTAAAGTTTTTTATTTTTATTTAATAAAAACAATAGTATAACTCATAACATTATCTTGGATAAGTTATTTTATGTTTTTTTTATCAACAATGGTAAATATTTTAACTGATAAAAACAATATAGTGATGCTTGGTCTGCGTTAAGATGTTGGAGTTGAGAGTGGCAGGCGGAGAGAGAAAGAGGGGTCAGTGAGTGTATTTTCCCAAGAAGACATAAAAAAAGTGTCATTGCTGTGCCTGTTCTTGCTGTTGCTGCTGCCTTCTTGTGTCTTTTCTAAACTCAACTTTGACTCGACCAAAGGGTGCAGGAACAACCAGCCAAGAACCCTCCCTCACAGCTCTCGGCGCTCTTCTCTTTTTTAATTCATTCATTAATCTCTTTCTCTATTTTAATTTTAGTTAATTAATTTCATCATATATTCATTCATTCATATATGTCTATGTTATATGTACACTTACGGCATTGGTCACACTCCTCTGATCTGAATCCCTTTATGTTATAACAATATTATAATCCCATTATTATTATTATCATTACCTTAAACTAAACAACAATTATTATTGTTATGTTACTATACAAGTACTTGAGTACTACATGGTATAGAACTTGGAATACTATATACTATATCTTCCTCCACAGAGAAGAACACAAACTGAACTTGTTGCTTTCTAGTTTCGCTTCACACTTCACACTTAACGTATCCGCCAAATCAAGGGGCATATTCCATTCCACCACCATTTCTCTGCGAAAGAGACCCTTTTGCTTCTTTTCAGGTAACAACTATTTCTTCTGTTGCATTCCCAATCTCTCTCTCTCTCTCTCTCTCTCCCTCAAGATCCTTCTTTTTTTTGTTGTTTATATTTACGGAGGGTGGATTTTGGCTTAGAAGATCTCTGAGTTTGGTGTTGCGTATGTAGATCGAGATGCGAAGATATTCTCCTTTTTTCTTCACTTTTTGTATAGATTTTTAACAGTAGATTTTTTTTGGGTACCATTTTCCACTAGATTCTCTTTCTGGTGTAAACTTTGATGATAGGGTGGTTGTACTCTGCATGCTCTTGCTTTTCATGGTACTTCAATTGCTAAGCTTTCATGCTTCATGTGGAGAGAATCAGCATTCAAAGCATCAAATAATTACCCTGAAAAATAAAATAGAAAAAAGGACCATTCTTGCCCCTATAAATGAATTGATAACTTGATGATTCATTGATTCTGCTCCATGCCCGAAATTGTAATTCTTTTTTAACACTCATGGGCATCTTAATTATCCTTAACTTCACTCTTTGTATCTGATAATGGGGTTTATCCATTTGATAAAATTCAAGTAGTTGTAGGAATGTAACCAAAAAATAAACTAATAAATAAATCCAAGTTGTAGGTGATCATCACATCGTTTCCCATATGCAAGGAGTAGAATATTCCAATGTCTGTTAAATGTAGCATTTTGGTTGAATAACTTGCTCAGAATAATCATTAACTTCAGATCTGAGGTGTGTGGGCCGGGAACTGTTCTTGCTAAAGCGTCAATTCAGAGTTTGTTTCAAGATACTCTTACTATCCAGCTGTGCCCTTGAGTCTTTTTTTGATTTATTCAGATGTCTTATTCTGTGGATTGAGAATCTATTATTTGCATATATTATTGCAAGTTGCATGAAGTATTAGCTTGGGTTGACTTTAGATATTCCTTTGAGGTGGGAGAGCCTGCTTGTGTTTGTTTGCTCTGCTCATGTCTTCTTGTTAGGTGAACTCAAGTCCATAGAGGGTGTGTTTTTGAGTAAACACCTTAAATTAAGCAATGGATTCAATAAGCTCTTGTCAAATGAGCATTTGTTTATAAGCTTGATTGTGAAGACTAGTATAATTAGTTAAAAAGAACTTATTATTTTACCATGAAGTTTATTGAACTAATAAATAGAGTTTTTATAGAAAGGTCATAATAAGCTACTTCCACAAGTCTAATTAAGCTCCAATAAATGCTGCATAATGCAAGTAAGCATTAAAGGAGGGTATTTAAAATTGAAACTCCGGTTTCTGGTGGAGCTTTATTAATGCATCTTCTTTGTAACAGGTAACATGGGCTTAGTCTGCAGCAGAAGTCGTCGTTTTCGTGAAGCTGATGCTGAAGAAAATTCTCAGGTCTTTTGTCCTTTATAAATTTGGCACTTATTAAATTAGAAATAATACTGTTAAATAAGCTTTAATTTGATGAATGTGGCGTGCATTTGCAGGATGCAGAAATTGAAAGAAGAATCGAGTTAGAAACAAAGGCTGAAAAGCATATTCAGAAACTTTTATTACTAGGTGTGTTTTGCTAGGTGTGACTTTCCTTATTTTATACAGCAATCTGTAGAAGAATTATTTGGAGTTTAGCAATCAGCATTAATACGTAATGTGGTTGTACTCCCAAGAGTTTGAAGGAATCATATGCGTGTGCCACAATCTCTTAATATACCGTGCAAATACTAGCTTTTGTTATTTCTTATCTGAACTTATCTGTGTGTTAATATCTCTGTTGTTTAGGTGCTGGAGAGTCTGGGAAGTCTACAATCTTTAAGCAGGCAAGAAATTGCATCTTCTCAACTGCTTGTGAATTATGATAGTATATGATTGTTATTATTATTTATTTATTTGCTTATAATATGCAGATAAAACTTTTGTTTCAAACTGGCTTTGACGAGGCTGAGCTAAAAAGCTACATACCAGTCATCCATGCTAATGTGTATCAGACAATAAAAGTACGCAATATTTGAAAGGGTGTGTTGATTATTTTTCTCTTAAAAATACAGAGTTAAAGTGTCCAATGTTAATAGTTAGAAAAAATGTTTTATGTGAGTTGAGTTCCATAGAGCTAGCTGAGAAAACTGTAATCCTTAGTTTGCACTTGATGTGTTAAAACAGGTACTGCATGATGGGTCAAAAGAGTTGGCGCAGAATGATGTTGATTCTTCAAAGTATGTAATATCTAATGAAAACCAGGTACTTCACTATTACCACCTCTTTTATTCCCCAATACAGTTGGTTAATAATAAATGAGTAGTTTATATGGTCTGGTATGTTGTTGCTAAGTTTTTTCAATAAAGATCTAGAGAATGATTAATTGTAACAAGGCTTCTTTCTTCTGAAAGAATCTGTTGCTCTGTCAAAGTTATATGGAAAAGGATTCTTAATTCAAATAGAGCTTAATTTTTCTGGCAGAACATTGGTGAAAAACTCTCAGAAATTGGAGCCAGGCTAGATTACCCGTGTTTTACCAAAGAGCTTGCACAGGAAATAGAGAGACTGTGGGAGGATGCTGCAATTCAGGTGGCCATATTGCACCCTTTGATTGCTTTGCCTTAATCCATATGTGTAGTTATCTTTTTTGTCATCAGTTACTTTGTATGTCTCACACATTCTACTTGCTATAGGAAACATATGCCCGTGGTAATGAACTCCAAGTTCCAGATTGTGCCCATTATTTCATGGAAAATTTGGAGAGGCTGTCTGATGCAAACTATGTTCCAACAAAGGTGTTCAAATTCTTCCATTATTTCTTTGTTTACAAAGATGCAAAAGCCAACTCCAAATTCTTTCTTTTTGAAGGGTGTTGTATTTTGGATTTTCTAATTGTTTCAGTTATGAGAGTACAAACTATTTTCTACATGCATAGGTTACTACCTGTGGCATTTCTATTTAGTTACTAATCATCAAAATAAATTTTGACAAATTAATTGCTATTTACTAAGGTTGTGATGGGGTGCCAACATAGTTGGGATGTCTCCCTCTTCTGCCTTTGGAGCAATGCACCTCCTTTTGCATATTAAAAAGAAAAACTAAGGTTGTGCTGGTTTTATTTATTTGAAAATAAATAAATAAATCAAGCGATCATGTGTTATTTGTTTTATCTCAAAAACAATAAGTGGTTTGTAATTCTGTCCTAGATAGCGCTGCTGTTCTTTACTTATATTTATCCATATATCAGCTTATTGTCTAGAATTGACAACCATTACGTTGTGAATCATATTATATGCTAATTCAGCACACCAAATACAGCATATGTTGCAAGAAGTTCACTGTGTTTTTGCTTTTGTTTTCATTTATGGACCCTCAAATTTGAAGGTGAAGTTATGGATCTCTTAATATTTCTCACTCTATTTGACAACTACAGGAGGATGTTTTGTATGCAAGAGTTCGTACAACTGGTGTTGTTGAGATCCAGTTCAGGTGAACATGCTGACCTAACAACTTTTGTACTGAAAATGATGCAGAGCCATTCTATTACTCTCTCTCCAATTTGTTCTTTAGCTCCTGAGCTGTACAACAGATTTTGTTGTGCCAATTTGTACTACTCATTTGTTCTTATGACCTTGTCTTTCTGTTTTTTTTTGTTCTTATGACCTTGTCTTTCTGTTTTTTTTTTGTGGGGTGGGGGGAGATCATGTATTTTTCACATTCACACTATGATATACATAGTGGACCAACTTTATTAGTATTGTTTTTGCTATTTTGACAGCCCTGTCGGAGAAAATAAGAGAAGTGGTGAAGTCTATAGACTCTTTGATGTTGGTGGTCAGAGAAATGAGAGAAGAAAATGGATCCATCTTTTTGAAGGAGTTACAGCTGTAATATTCTGTGCTGCAATTAGCGAGTATGGTCTGCCATTTGGTTGCATGTCGTTATATAGTTTATAATGATAGTGATAAAGTCTCTTTGGACTAAAAAGTCAGCACAAACTATTAAAAATATATAAATCTCAAAAGTGCATCTCAATTTCCTGTCTGCATATCTGTTTGGATTGTGTTGCACACCAAATTAAAAGGTCACATTCCAGTTGCACATCCACAATTATAAACTTACAAGCAAACACTTTCTGTTTGATGTTTTGCTGTAAAACTTCAAAGTTCAAAATGCTTGATGATTAACAAAAGCATATTCTTCTTGAAAAAAGAGAGGTAAGCTCAGTCGAGTCCTGTTACGTGCATGTTTGATGTCAGTTACTAATGTTAAAAAAAAGGTTGGTGTGCATATTGGTAATAAATGTTGTGTCAGGTTAGATTTGGAGTAGAAAAAGTAATTCGCTTATCTTTTAAGTCGTGTTTCAAGAGATTTATAATTATGAGTTTTGTAAAAGTAAAAAATATTTACTCTACATTTACCTTCCAGGTATGATCAGACACTTTATGAAGATGAAAAAAAGAACAGAATGATGGAGACTAAGGAACTTTTCGAGTGGGTCCTGAAGCAACCATGTTTTGAGGTTTTATTTTATTCTTTTTCTTTTTGGAATTGTAACTTGTACATTTGCATAGGAAGTTTTATATCAACAATTCTTTATCTCCGTGTCCTTTATTATATGACAATTAACATTTGTATATATATCTCCCCGTGAATAATGACGGTATTTTATTTTCTGGACAGAAAACATCCTTCATGTTATTTTTAAACAAGTTTGACATATTTGAAAAGAAGATCCTGAATGTAAGAACCATCCAGATGAGTACACTTTGTCATAGGTGGAGTCTATTATCATTTCAGTTTAATACCTTGCGTTGTGCAGGTTCCGCTCAATGTATGTGAGTGGTTCAAAGATTACCAGCCACTTTCAACAGGGAAACAAGAGATCGAACATGCGTACGAGTAAGCAACTTCTTTATACCTCAGGAGGGATATGGACTCAAGGGTGTTATTGCTGATGGCAAAGTAGTAGTGAAACCATTCCCGATTCAGCATTACATTTTTTGATAATATCTAAATATAGGTTTCAAAAGGGCTGGATGAAGAAGTTTCTATAACCTAAACTATTGATTTACTTGGATAAACTATGTCTGCAGGTTTGTGAAGAAAAAGTTTGAGGAATTGTATTTCCAGAGCACGGCTCCTGACCGTGTAGATCGTGTGTTCAAGATCTATCGGACGACTGCCCTAGATCAGAAGCTTGTGAAGAAGACTTTCAAGCTTGTTGATGAGACTTTGAGACGGAGGAATCTCTTTGAAGCTGGCTTATTATGACCTTGCAACAGTATGTATGTTTAAGAGGGATGATATTTTTACATTGAGAAATTAAAAGGTCATCTGATTTTGTTGGGTATATTAGAGGTCAGGTATACAACAATATAAAATCGATTTGTTGATTTTATGCCTAGTAAATCCTGGGTGGATAAGGAAAGCCTTTCTGAATACTTGATCACCGCATCCATCTTTAGAAGGAAAATTAGTTGCGCTCAAATTTTCAGAGATGACATTATGCTTTGTGATTATCTTTTTCATTGATTGAAAGTCACTAATGATATATTTCATATCCTTTATTTATGTCTATTCAATGTTGATGAGGTTTTGCCCTTGGTTCAGCATGTACGTTAATTTGAGGTATTTTTGTTTGCTTGCTACCTGCCTTTTGTTCTCAGTCCATTTAATCTTTGGAACACTTGCACGAAACTTCATTGATGTTGGCAAGCGACAGCTATACTTGTTGATTGTTTAAAAGTGATATTTCTTTCACCTGTGGGTATCTTGTAGGGATAAGAAACCTGCACATAATATGGATTAAAGATAGTAACACGCCCAAAGAAGCCATATATAATTAAAATCAGTGGAAATATATAAATTATAAGTTTTTTTGGACAAATTTGAATTTTTTTTTCTAAATAGTACATCACCCTACAAAACTCGAGCTAAAAAAATGATAAAAATCACTCGCAAGAGAATCCCTCTCATCTCTTGAATTCACATCCTTATCTGGAATTTTCCTTTCACATGTCCGCTTGGGGTGATTATTTTCTTCCCATGACTCCTTTATACAACAAAAGTTATGATTTCATTCATAAGTATGATTTAGTTGACTTTTATTGTTACACCTTTTTAGTTAGTCTTTTATCATGATAACGGTACATCTCATTTTTTTTATTTATCAGTAACGGTACATCTTATCATATTTTGGAATTAATGTATCTTTTAAATTTTTCTGACTTGTATAATTGTATTCATTTAAAAATTTCGAACTATTCTTCCCATGTAATTGAGAATGAAATTGCAACATATGTGTCAAATGCAACCTAAGAATAATAAGGATAACTTTAAGGTATCAAGGAATAGAAATTTGAAGAATTTAATTAGAATATGTAAACAAAGTAAATGTTTTATATACTATTGCTCAGATAAGATAAATAAAAATCGTTACTTTTGTAACAATTATTTTAATTAGATAACAATAAAAAAAAACTTATATTATATATCAAATGTGAATGATGAATCTGAATAAAAAAAAACTTAATTGAATATAAAAAAACATGATTGATGAATCTAATGCTGTTAATTTATTTTAGTTGAAGTTGATCCAAGAACCGTCGGCTTTACAAACAAAGGAATCCGTTTTGTTTGTTGATAAAAAGTGAATTAAAAGCAAGAGGGAGAATAAGCGGTGCATCTTCATTGGCCAATTTTATCTTTGGTTTCCTCTCCACTTTGTGAATGAGATAACAAGCTATGCATACTACCACCGCATGCTAAGAATAGTAGTGGGTAAATTGGGTTAAAAATGGAGGATCGAAAATCCCTACTAAAAAAACAAAGGCTTTTAGGCCTCTTTTACTTGCAACCATCCCCTGGTTTCCTTCATCCTCTTTAAACCAACTATCTCATTTTGCAAGTAAAAAACAAACGAAACACCCAAATCAAAAAGCAATTGTTCATGCTTCTTGATTCGTTTTGGAGGCAAATTAAAACAACTTTCCAACCATCAACTTAACCAGTTCTTTGCATATTTTTGTCTATAAAAACTATCATCCTAAGCCACCTCTTACAAACACCTAGCTCTCCATCTCTTTCCCCCAACTTAGTGTGTAAATTTAAATTATATATTCGCATCATTTCATGGGTACTAAACAAGTTTGTTGGGCCATCATTATAGTATGGCTTACATTGTTTGAAGGAAATACAATGCTTGTTAAAGGTGATTTTAATTACAAGGAGGCTCTGACCAAGTCCCTTATCTTCCTAGAGGCACAACGTTCAGGGAAGCTCCCTTCAAATAATAGGGTTCCTTGGAGAGGAGACTCAGCACTCGATGATGGCAAACTCGCTAATGTACATTTTCTTTCTATCTCTTAAAAGCACATATATACACAAATTAACATGCAAAGAAAATGATGGAATAATTTAGGATATCTTATCATATAATTAATATTAATTTATATATAGGTGGACCTTGCTGGGGGATACTATGATGCAGGGGACAACGTGAAATATGGGCTCCCCATGGCTTTCACCGTTACTACGCTAGCATGGGGTGCCATTTTTTACAAGTCAGAATTTAAAGCTGCAAATGAGTTCGATAATATTCAAGATGCCATTCGTTGGGGTACCGATTATTTTCTCAAAGCTAGTTCTCGACACAAAAGATTATATGTGGAGGTACGCAGTGCCATTCTTAATTTTACTAGCAAATAATTTCGCCAGCTTGTTTATAATAATTAACATGCTTCATTTCTTTTATCTTGGAAATAAAACATAACATTGTAATCATATTAGGTTGGGGACCCGGAAGATGATCACCATTGTTGGGCTCCACCAGAAAATATGAAGACAAAGAGAAGTGTTAAGATGATTAATAGTGACACTCCCGGGACTGAGATCGCGGCTGAAACTGCAGCAGCAATGGCTGCTTCTTCCATTGTTTTTAGGCCCAAAGATCGTAAATATGCTCGTCGTCTTCTCAACAGAGCTAAATTGGTACGTTTTCGTGCATATATACACAATGAAATATTCATGTCTCCTTAATTAACATTAATTTGGGTGCTTATTTTTCTCTCTTCCACATTGCTTGTAGCTTTTCCAAATGGCCAAATCGCATAAAGGAACTTTTGATGGAGAGTGTCCCTTCTACTGCTCTTATTCCGGCTATAATGTAATTAACTACTCCTATATAAACTTCATCTCTAAATTATGGAGAAATTGGACCATGTGCTCCTATTCAATTTTCACATGACATGTCACATTGTTCAATTTACTAAAAATTGATAATGTGTCGCGTAGAGATTGATCAAATCACGTGGTTCAGATGATACATTAATTTCTCCTGAATTTACCAGCCTTTAATTTAATTTCATTATTAGTGCAAATTAACGCATGTGAATGGTGTTGGTGGGATGCAGGACGAGATGATGTGGGCAGCAACATGGCTATACATGGCTACCAGGAAGTCTATGTACATGAAATACATTACAGAAGAATGCATGAGTGCAAGTGTAGCAGAATTTAGTTGGGACCTTAAATATGCTGGAGCTCAAATCCTTCTCACCCAGGTTTAATTTTCTATCATCATTACTCTTTCTTTCTCATGTGTTTGCGTGTGCCTGCGCTTAATTAATTTAATCCTTCCTCTAAGTCCTAATTAACAAATGATACTGTTGCTCAGTTACATTTTGAAGGTGAAAAGAATTTGGAAACATTCAAAAGCCATGCCGATAGTTTCATTTGCTCTGTCCTACCTGATAGTCCCTACCACCAGATTAAACTGTCCCCTGGTTAGTGCTCTCTTTTATTAGTAACTATTTAAGAGACCAAACAAATATGTTTCCATTTGTTAATTATGGAGTCACTAAATTATAGTGACGTATTTTCTTTTGAAGTTAGACATGTAAATTGTTTCGTCACTAATTTTAATTTTTCTATTAGATTGTGATCTTTACAAGCTAAGCTATGATTAATATACATGTGATGTGACCTTATTGTTGGCTACAAATAATGTTGCAATGCAGGTGGCTTTATTCATTTGAGAGATGGAGCCAACACACAGTATGCCACGGGCACAGCTTTCTTGTTCACTGTATATAGTGACTTGCTTGACAAATATAATCAGAAAATCACATGTGGAGACAAACATTTTAGCTCCTCTCATCTCCTTGCTTTTGCTAAGAAACAAGTTAGTAAACACACACACACACACACTCACATATATATATATATACATTAATTAAATATTACATATGCAAAACATAGACTATTCGATTAATTAATCTAAAACAAATATTTATTGATTAATTGGGTGGTGAAATTGCAATTTGCACAGATGGATTACATACTAGGGAAAAACCCTGAAGGAAGATCTTACATGGTTGGATTTGGAAAGAACCCACCAACGCAGGCTCACCATAGAGGTGCTTCGGTGCCAAAACTGAAAAAGGATGAAGAGGTGGTTTGCGCCATGAGCTTCTCCAAATGGTTTCAAAAAGATGCACCTAACCCCAATGAACTCACTGGTGCCATCTTGGGTGGACCTGACTCCAACGACAAGTTCAATGATAAACGTTGGGACTCACCTAAGACTGAACCATGCACTTACATCAATTCCCTGGCTGCTGGAGCTCTTGCCAAGCTTGCATCTTTGGGTTGATTTTTTTGTTTCAAAAATTTTATATAGACTGTGACCCATGGACTAGACTTACAACTTACCGTTGTAAGTCTCTTACATTTTGGTGTACAATAGTACGTCATACTATGATTTAAACTTAGGACCTCGTACATTATATTCTAAACCTCTTACCACCAGGCCGACTCTAGTGATTTGTAAGTCTCTTACTTAGTGTGTCGGTGTTTATATTGTATCTTGTTCAATTCCTTTTTATGAATAAATAGATGGATAAGTATTACGAAACATATGGAACGTGATGTGAGCATTTTCTTAACTTGTTCTTATTTTAGCTTGAATAATGTGAGATAGCCAACATTTTACTATTGTTTTTAGTTAGGTGTAAGAATTAAATTGATCTCTTTATACGACAAAATCTTCCTTTATGCCTTAGGTTAACTTCCTTTAAACGAGACGTATCAGAAAATCTTGTGGAAACTAATATTATGGCATAAACGAGGAAGGCAAATTTGTGTTTGTCAAACACAACGTAAGAGATCATCTGAGTAATCAATCTGATTCCAAAACATAAAAGGAGTTTAAGTTAATTATTGTATAAAAAATATGTTTAATTTAAAATCTACTTAGGAAGATTTGATTTTAGTCTTTTAAATATTTTTAATTTGATTTTAATCTTATATATTTTTTATCCTTGTAATCTATTAACTTGTAACTTCATTAATGAATTTAACATAATAATCATGTATTTTTTTTAGAAATCATTTTTAAATGATTATCTATTAAAAAAAGTTTATTGAAAGAAATTGTAAGTGTCATAAACTTGACTTGATTTTGCTCAAAGAACTTTTATGTTAGCTACTTTCCTATCTTTTAGCAATCCTGATCATCCACGATAATATTGATAATGTTTCACAAAAAGTGGGACTTTCAAGTTTACTCATGTAAACTCTTGAAAATACAGATACTCATGATTGTTTATAGTTTGGTGATCTTTCCATCATCTTATAATGTTGACTGTCAAATACTCATGCCTGTTTATGTTTCTTGATTATTATTTTTATTACTTTGTCTCTTGTCTTCAGGGCAAAAAATGATGTGGAGTTGTGTAGGGATCAATGGAATTGGCCGAAGAACAATCCTAGTGTGTTTGGAGCTTGGAATCCAAGTTGTCTCTTTGATTCATGTGTCACTTTTGACAATTTGATCACTTTGTCATGTCAGAGTTTAGTTTTGATATTACTTTGTTTTATCTCAAGTATCAATGTTTTATATGTATTAGTGTAATTCAGGAGATGTTAAATGAAACATACCTTTGTAACCTGTTACGATTTTTCATCGCTAGATTCCTAGAGGCTGAAAAATATTAAATTATTGAGTTTCGGATAAATAAATGAAATTTATAATACCTAACTGTTATCAAAACAACAATCAATCCTCTAATATAGGTTGGATTAACGACTTTCGATTTGAGGTAAGC
Source organism: Glycine latifolia (assembly GCA_013407115.1). Classification (NCBI taxonomy): domain Eukaryota; kingdom Viridiplantae; phylum Streptophyta; class Magnoliopsida; order Fabales; family Fabaceae; genus Glycine; species Glycine latifolia. The sequence goes on along the minus strand of CM023946.1, from coordinate 4,896,320 downwards.
TTCACTGTATTTTTCTCAATATATTATTCAATTTGGACTTAACAATTCTTATCTACTACTTTATAATCATGATATTCTCATAATTACTGGACTTCATGAAATACAATCAAGTTTTATGAAATTTTTTAGACTTCATGATTCAACAATAAACAACAGGGGTATTGAGAGTGAGCAGGGAAAGATATATTCAGGAACACATTTTTTTCAGGGTTTAATATACTACAGGTGTTATATATATATATATATATATATATATATATATATATATATATATATATTCAGGAACACATTCTATTTTTTTTTTATAATTTATTAAATTTATAAAAGAGTCCATGTATCTAATTTGTTATAATTCTCTGATGCTTAATAACATTAGAAACTGTTAATCAGAAACACAAATATGTTCATTTTATTGCGGTAGATTGAGAACTAAAATATAAACATAGTGATCCATTTTGTTCTTATTTTTGAAAAAAAAAATGAATTTAAGAATAAATACAATCCCAGTTAAAAAAAATAGTTTTTAATCCAATTCTTTATGTAATTAATCTGTAAAAAGCCATTTCCTACTTTCTCTTGTATAATCTCGACGATAATTCGAAAGTAAGCATAACGATATGAGTAGTTAATGTAATCTGGCATTAACAATATGATAAAGCAAATTTTTTTTTTTTTTTTGATACAGGGAGGGAACAGCCCCTAAGAAACTACTCTAATACGACGAGTAAAGGAAATAGACAAATCATCCTGCAAGAGAAGTAGGCTACAAATAGAAGGAACATGAGAGAACTTTCAACCCCAAGAGGCTGATTATGAGCAGCATTGGCTAGCCAATCTGCCACTGAATTGGTTTTCCTGATGACACTTTTGAACAACTTTTAGGAAAAGAATTCATTGGATTGTTAGTTCAATTTTTTGGTTTCATGATATCACATATTATATAAGAATTTTTTATAATTTTTTACTCTAATAGTAGAATTCAATTTGAGTTTTTGAATTTTACTTGTAGATAAAAAACAAAAAAATAGAACCTTTCTTTTTTTCTTAAACAATATATTTTTTTTAAAAAGTGAAGTTGTGAAGAGTTCTTCTCCTAAAACTCTTATAAAACAATTTTAAGAACTAGATATTCAAACAAAGCGGAGACTATGGTGGAAAAATAAATTTCTTTGCGTTTGGTGCACAAAGATGAATAATCGGGTATGATAAGTTTTTGGGTTTTAAAAAATTTTAATATTTTGAATATATTATTAAAGTTAATGGAAAAAGACAATGTGCCATTTTTTTTAAAGCATAAACAACTGAATAATAATCCATTGATGAAATTTCAAGGATCTTAAACAAAACCAACAACGATGCTATAACTATAAGAGTAAGTACCGCATTCTATGGATTAAATTAACTCATAAAAATAATTATACTAGTAAAGATAGATTTGGCACAAAACATACGGGATTCTTCTTCCGTGATTGTTTCGCCGCTCTTCTTGTTATGCTTCTTGGCTTACCTCTGGTTCCTCAGAAACTATAGATTCATGATCCATCCCATTGGAGTTTGGTGGAAGTGTGGCGGTGTCTCTTTGGCTTTTTGTTGATGCCAATCCTATGGGGTTGTGAGTTGTGTGGTAATGTAGTTCTTCAACTTTGCCATCTCTTAAACAGGGATGATATAATGAACCGAATCCTACGGGGGAGAATGATTACTCATATTTTAATTACATTAGTATTTAATATATCATTTATATATAAATAGTAATGTAATTAAAATATGTTATTTAATTAAATATTTTCTAATTTTATGATTAAAAATAAGAGTTTACCATAAAATAATGAATCTTAATTCAACATATTTTATATTAAATTTATTTCACATTCTGTTTAATAATATTGAATTTTTATTTTTTATATACAAATTCATAAATTTGTTAAAAATTCTTTTAAGATTGACTTGGAATTATAAATCTATGTTTTATGTTGTTTGATGTTTTATTTAGTAATGTAAATTTTGACTTATTTAATGAATTATCTGAATAATTATATTTGTAATATTTATTTATAACTTAAGTTTGAATGAATTAATGTTATGATTATTTATTTTAATAATAGCTTATGTCTTACATATAAGAAAAGTAGAATGCAATACTTTATTGGTCCTATTATAAGAAGTATAAGATTATTTTACTAAGATTTTCTTTTTACACCTGATTAATTATGATGTTTATTAATGATATCAACAAAACAATGTATATTTTTTATTAAAAAAGTATTTGAAAAGTAATTACATCTTAAATCATTTAATATTATGAATAATCTTGAAATAAAAATAAATTTTTTGACAAATTAATGAATTTAACAATCTATATTAGTCTTGATGAAGTAAGTAACTGTTTTTTTTATATATATAAGATTAAAGATAATATAATATGTGAATATTTTTAATATTATGTTTGAATTACTTAAAGAGTAAATTTTCACTTTACTTATAATAATTTTTCTAATTAATATTTTTAATTAGTTTATTAACTTTATATATAAATAATATACAATTCATAAATGCATATATGGGTATACGGATGCTAAACAGGAAGATTAGAGTTGTTACAGACGTGAATATGAACTATTATTTTTTTAAGACGCGGGTACAAGGATGGATATTATAGTATTCTACATTTCTACTCTGATCGTATCATTGTCATCCCTACTCGGCTACTCGTAAACCAAGATCTAGACCTCAAGCCACAAAACCTCCTCCTGAAAGCCGCTAGCAACCTCAAGGTCTCCGACTTCAGCCTCTCTGCCTTCCCTGAGCACCTCCATGACTGGCTCCTCCACATTGCCTGCGGCAGTGAGCAGCACTCTCTGAAACTAGTTCCCTCCCTACAATGACGCTGACACCGACGCCGACGACCAACCAATGCTCACCTTCACCTTCGTGCAAGAAGAGATAACTTTCTTTTCCAGGTATTCGAGTACTTCAGCGGGAATCCAAGCGGAATCTCTATCACAAACCCAAACATCGGTGCCTTTGTGCAAATTCATGGTTGGTTTCAGCAAAAGACGGAATGAGGAAAGAAGAGGAAAGTGAAACCCTAGAGGGGAGAGGGATGAAAAAGAAGAGTTGAGAAGGAGAGGGAGAGTTAGTGTGTGTTTGATTGTGTAAAAGAGAAAAAGAAAAAGATTGTACATGAGCTATTGGCTAATCCTATGAATACTTGTACATGAGCCATCCCAAATTTATTTATTTTATATAAATATAATTATATCATAATTCAAACTTGAATATATTTTATATCACAAGTGAAAAATTTTAATCTACTTTTCATGTGAATAATCTTGTCAATCTTCAAATTATAGGTAGCATGAGTTTGTAGTCTATTTTTATTAGGCAAATCATTTTTTTAGTTTAATTTCACATTTTATTCCTATGTTTTTATGAATTTTGTTTGCACATCTCATTTCCTATTTTTTAAAACTTCGTGAGTTTTGCCCCTCAATTAGTTGAGCATCTATGGTTATTCATTGAGTAATAACATATATAACAACGCCGACTGCTGATATCACATTGTCATGGATTGCTAACATCACATAAGAGGATTTACTATCCTTAGTTTCTTAACTAAATTTCTTTAATTGTTTTTTAGACCATATAGTGTGTTAGTGAGATTAAGGAATTCTAACAAAATTTTGCTCCTATGTTAAAATTCTTAATTGAGTTTTTAACTTTTTGTAGGTTCTATAAAAATAAATTATTCATGTGTATTAATATTTATATTTTTTAGCTTAAAATATTATTTTATTAGTATTACAATAATTTTGAAAAAAAATGAAATGGTAATTTTTTTCACGCTAAAATATTTGAAACAACAAATTGAAACGCAATTTTGAAATAGTAAAAGTTTAAACAATGAACCCTGTAATAATAAATGGTGCAATGGTAATTTTCTCGTAAAGCTCACTCCTTCCTTCAACCTCTATAAACCAACTCCCTCATTTAGCAAAGAAAAACAAAACAAACACCCAAAACAAAGTATTGTTGTTACTTGTTACTACTTCTTGGTTCCTTTTGGAGACAAATTAAAACAAATTTCCAACCATCAACTTAACCAGTTCTTTGCATATTTTTCTCTATAAAAACTCTCATCCCAAGCCACCTCTTACAAACACCTCTCTCTAGCTCCCTCTCTTTCCCCTAACTTGCAGTGTGTAAATTTAAATTATTTGCATCATTTCATGGGTACTAAACACGTATATTGGGCCATCATTGTAGTATGGCTTACATTATTAGAAGGAAATACAATGCTTGTTAAAGGTGATTTTAATTACAAGGAGGCTCTGACCAAGTCCCTTATCTTCCTAGAGGCACAACGTTCAGGGAAGCTCCCTTCAAATAATAGGGTGCCTTGGAGAGGAGACTCGGCACTCGATGATGGCAAACTCGCTAATGTACATATCTTTCTATCTCTTAAAAACACATATATACACAAATTAACATGCAAAGAGAATGATAGAATAATTTAGGATATCTTATCATATAATTAATATTAATTTATATATAGGTGGACCTTGCTGGGGGATACTATGATGCAGGGGACAACGTGAAATATGGGCTCCCCATGGCTTTCACCGTTACTACGCTAGCATGGGGAGCAATTTTTTACAAGTCAGAATTTAAAGCTGCAAATGAGTTCGATAATATTCAAGATGCCATTCGTTGGGGTACCGATTATTTTCTCAAAGCTAGTTCTCGACACAAAAGATTATATGTGGAGGTACGCAGTGCAATTCTTAATTTTACTAGCAAATAATTTCCCCAGCTTGTTTATAATAATTAACATGCTTCATTTCTTTTATCTTAGAAATAAAATATAACATTGTAATCATATTAGGTTGGGGACCCGGATGATGATCACCATTGTTGGGCTCCACCAGAAAATATGAAGACAAAGAGAAGTGTTAAGATGATTGGTGGTGACACTCCCGGGACTGAGATCGCAGCTGAAACTGCAGCAGCAATGGCTGCTTCTTCCATTGTTTTTAGGCCCAAAGATCGTATATATGCTCGTCGTCTTCTAAACAAAGCTAAATTGGTACGTCCACAACTTGCATATATACATGAAATATTTGTTTCCTTAATCTGATATATATATATATATATATATATATATATATAGCTTATTTTTCTCTCTTCCACATTAATCTTGCAGCTTTTCCAAATGGCTAAATCGAATAAAGGAACGTATGATGGAGAGTGTCCCTTCTACTGCTCTTATTCCGGCTATAATGTAAGTAATTACTCCAATAAAGTTTATCTATAAATTATGAAAAAATTATTACATGGTGAGAGACAATGTGATTTTAGCTGATTTCTATGACACATAATTATATTATTCTATGTAAAAAAAATCCATATTATTCAATTTATGAAAAAGTTAATAACTTGTCACATAAAAATTAATCAGATCACATGATTCGGATCATATAACAATTTCTCCTAAATTATGAATCGTTAATTTCATAATTAGTGCAAATTAACGCATGTGAATGGTGTTGGTGGGATACAGGACGAGATGATGTGGGCAGCAACATGGCTATACATGGCTACCAGGAAGTCTATGTACATGCAATACATTACAGAAGAATGCATGAGTGCAAGTGTGTCAGAATTTAGTTGGGACCTTAAATATGCGGGAGCTCAAATCCTTCTCACCCAGGTTTAATTTTCTATCATCATTACTCTTTCTTTCTCATGTGTATGTGTGTGCCTGCGCTTAATTAATTTAATCCTTCCTCTAAGTCCTAATTAACAAATGATACCGTTGCTCAGTTACATTTCGAAGGTGAAAAGAATTTGGAAACATTCAAAAGCCATGCCGAAAGTTTCATTTGCTCTGTCCTACCTGATAGTCCCTATCACCAGATTAAATTGTCCCCTGGTCAGTACTCTCTCTTCTTTCCATGTGTTTCCAGTAGATTTATACTAAAAATTAATAAATTAGCTAGCGACTGAATCTACTGACGAAAAAAATGTTTTCTTCCCTTTTAATTATCGAGTCGCTAAACTTTAGCGACAAATTTTTAAAAGTTAATGCTCCGTCAGTAATTTTTTTTTTTGTAAAATAGATTTTGATCTTTACAAGCTATCATGACCTGGGGCTGAACTTTGATTAGTTAATATACATATCACCTAATAGTTTGTTATAAATAATGTTGCAGGTGGCTTTATTCATTTAAGAGATGGAGCTAATACACAGTATGCCACGGGCACTTCTTTCTTGTTCACTGTATATAGTGATTTGCTTGCCAAACATAATCAGAAAGTCACATGTGGAGACAAACAACTTAGCTCGTCCCATCTTCTTGCTTTTGCTAAGAAACAAGTTAGTACATATATATACATTAATTAAATATTGCATATACATTTGAAAACAAACAAACAATTAATTAGTACTATAAACATAGACTAATTGATTAATTGGGTGGTGAAATTGCAATTTGTACAGATGGATTACATACTAGGGAACAACCCTGAAGGAAGATCATACATGGTAGGATTTGGAAAGAACCCACCAACGCAAGCTCACCATAGAGGTGCTTCCGTTTCCAAATTGAAAAAAGGTGAAGAGGTAGTTTGTGCCTCGAGCTTCACACAATGGTTTCAAAAAGATGAACCTAACCCTAATGAACTCACTGGTGCCATTTTGGGTGGACCTGACATCAACGACAAGTTCAACGATAAACGTTGGGATTCGCCTAAGACTGAACCATGCACCTACATCAATTCCCTAGCTGCTGGAGCTCTAGCTAAACTTGCATCTTTGGGTTGATTTTCATGTTTCTAAATTAGTAGTAAATATGATAAGATTTGTGCTTGTTTGAATATAAGTTATAAATATTATTTTTGAGAATTTTTTTATTGAAAATATAAAAAAAAATAATAAAATAATTCTCAAAAATTCTTTTAACTTGTATCAAATAGACTCCTTATAAGTTATTTTTGTGAGTCTCTTACATGCTTAGTGTCTACAGTTCGGCAAAAAAATATAATTAACATAAATTACTTATTAATTTAGCAAAAAGGGGCAAATGAAGCAATATTTAGGAAAATGGGGTACCCAAACACCCCCAAATGGGGCGTGTCAAATTCCGTCTCTAATTCCGTCTCTATTTCGGTCTCTAACATTTTTTTACACAATATTGGGTTTTTTAAAAATCCGTCTCTATTTCCGTCTCTATTTCGGTCTCTAACACTTCTTTACACAATATTGGGGTTTTTAAAAATCCGTCTCTAGTTCAATCGCTAGCACTTTTTTTACAGAAAATTGTGATTTTTTCGAAATGTGTTGTAACCACAATATTGTGATTTTTAAATTTTTTAGAACTGAGAACGTTTAAAAATTTACAGTATAATTTTGGTAAATAAGTATTCCCAAAAAAAATTACTTAATTTGGGCTAAGTTTTTATTACTTAATTACTCCATTTTAAATGGCTAAAATTTAAAATGAAGTGTAATTTAAAAATCTTAGCCATTTAAAATGGATTGTAATTAGCCATTTAAAAATCTTATGTAAGTGGAAAACGAATCGCCAAAAGACCGTGAACAAGGTTTGAAATGCATTGGTTATTGACTACTGGTCATATGCTCTGGTGCATGCCTAGACTAGACTGTACGGACGGATGAAGCAGAATCAATAACGGTGTCATTTTCTACTTTAAATATTAAGATTAAGCTTATCAAAAATGGGGGTGTATTTAGCAATTGTTAGGTTTTAAATTTGATTGTGCATATGTCACTCAGACAGTCATAACTTTTGATAGAAATGTCCGATGGAGGTGTACGATATGTCAAAACGCTCGAAATTAAGAGAAGTAACTAAAAAAATAAAAAATAGCATGCAATTCACTAATTAAATAAATAAAAAGTTAGAAAAGAAGAAATTTTTTGGAGGTTTGAATCTTAAATCGCAATTTTGAGGCACTTAGAGGCCTCTTTTGGGAAAAAAATTTGGGCAAGTCCCCTTTGGGTACTTGCGAATGGCATCTCCTCTGAATTACGATCGTTTTGACATATCATACGCCTCAATCAGACATCCCAATCAAAAATTATGATCTTCCGAAGTTCACGTTCACACCGCGCTCCACCTGTGCCTGTGCCACGTGTCACCACCACCTTAAACATGCCCCATTTGGGAGTGTTGTAACACCAGCCAGACGTGTTCCATTGCCCCATTTTCCTAAATATTACTTCATTTGCCCCTTTTTGCTAAATAAATAATTAATTTATATTATTTATATTTTTTTGTCCTGGAGTTCTTAATTAGCATATAAAATTAATTTGGTTGTACCTTGCTCCTAATTGCTATTAGTAAATTGAAGGATAAGAATTAAGAAACATATGAACCGTGACGTCTGCACTTTCTTAACCTCAATTTTTTAGCTTTAATAATGTTAGATAGACGCCAACATTTTACAATGAGTTTTTTTAGTTAAGTTTAAAAATTAAACTACAACGATCAATTTTCTTTTAACGGATAATGTATCGAAAAATCTTGTGGTCGGAAGGTGAAAATTAATATATATAATTTTGTTGTTGCTCACTCTCATGCAGTTACAGTAATCCTGTTTAGAGTTGAAGGCTTACGAGTAGGCTAACCACCAACACAAAAGCCAAGGGGTAGTTAGCAAGTGACTCTAGACCACATGATTCCGAACACGTGTGATGCAATAAGTTGAAGTAGTTGAGACTTGAGAGTATAAATATCAATACTTTTAATTTTAACAAAATAATACTATTATTCTTTTTCTTTTGATCTTTTGATAGAAAATGATGGTTAATTAAATATTTTTATTTCAAAGTAAATTTTATTTTAAAATTTTAAATTATCATAAGCATAAAAAATAAACAGATATTAATAAAATATAAGTATATTCTTTTTTAAAAAAATACTAATAAATGTCATAAAACAACTTATAAGAAAGAAAAAACATTACAAATTATGCTTTAAGAACATTAACACTTACTGAGTATTTGATATATATTTTTCAATATTTTTAATATAATAATTTTTATAAATATTTTAAATTAATGTTTTAAGAATATTGATTATTAGTTCTTTATGAAAATATTCATAAAATGTAATATTTAATATATTAAGAACTTAAAAAATTTTAATAATTTTTAATTTGAATAATTAGTAATTGTTTTAAATTAGTCGTTAATACTTCTATTAAATTTAAGCTATATTGATCAGTTTTAATTTTGGAAAAACTATTTATTAAAACTAGTTGAAATTATTAGAATGCATGAATTCTTATATATTAATTTATTTAAACATCAATAAATAATACAGTATATTTTTTCATCTCATATTGTATAGTGTCTCTTCAATGCTCTATTTGGCAAAGGGAAGAAAAATAAGGTGAATGTAAATAGAAAAGAGAGAAATAAATAAAAAAAATTGATTTTAATATTTTTTTACTTAATTTGAAAGAATCCGGAATTTGAAGTCAAGAAATATGGAAGATAAAAAATTAAAAAACAGGGAACGTGAAAAAAATTGTTAATAATGAAAATAATTTTTTCTCCTTCAATAGAAACAATGAAGATTGATTATAGTAGTAATTAAAAATAAAAAGTATTGAAAATTTTGCCTATAAAGTGAGGAAATAAAATAAAATGAATCCACATTATTTTTTCTTCTTCCCTTATATTTTTTCGCCTTCCCTTGCTCCTTCCATTATCAAATAATTTAAATTTAAATGTTCTTATTTTATTTCATTTATCCCTCTTCTTTTAACGACCAAAACATATGGTTTAAGAATAGAGTTGATAGTAGATGATATCCAGGTCATAAATGTGAGTTTTTGGCCTTTTGGAGGCAGAAAAAGAGAGTGGCTACATAACAACAAAAGAAGGACTGAAAATAGGGAGCAACAATTCAGTTAAGCTGACAAATACATGTTTATTGGAATGCGGGCGTTGAACTTTAATATCCAATTACCAAAATGGGCCCCATCTACCCCTACTCCTGGAATGGATAAGCTTAACCTTCCTCATCCCATCCAAATCCAATGCACTACTAGTCTACGACACTCTACGGTACTGCCTGTACTGTACCTCGCACTCATTTTGAAATGAAAAGTAACAGCGTTTTTTTAACGAATTTCATCTATAAAACTAATAGTAGGATTAGGAAGAGCTTTCCTAAATCTTTTTAGAAATTATTTTCAAGATAACTTTACTTAATTATTACTCTTTAACTTTATTTTTTTTTAAGGGTTTAACTTTAGTTCTAATATCATAAATAGGCTCTTTTTTTAAAAAAAATACACTTGAACATTTAAAAATGTGTTCATAAGTGTTTGCTTGATTTGTAAACTTTTTTTTTTATCTATACTAGTTAAAATACAGGCACTCTGTGCCTTAACCATTTATTTATTTATTGTTAGAATTATATATAGTTGTAAATAACTATCATCTTTGAAAAGCTTTTGTATAAATATCTGCTTTTGATTGTGGGGATGGTTTTTAAAAGTGATTCAAGGATAAAATAGTTAGAAAATTGTATATACCAAAAAGAGGTGTTTTTTTTTAACTCGTATTCACGAATAAGTTGATGATGCTGTGAATTAGATAGTTTTTTCTGTATTTTTAGTATTTAAACATTAAATAGTTGATAGTATATGGAATTGTTTTTATTATTTATATACAGATTTTAGAAGCTCTATTTAAAGAAATAAACTCCCATCGTTTCATTTGTGATGTAAGAAAATAAACATGACTATTATTTTCGTTAACTTTCGATTAGGATAGTGCATCTGATATTTAAAAATTGTTCTTAAAAAATATTTTAAAGAAAGCATTAAACCGTCCACGTTACTCTTCGTACGTGTGGCCATTGGATTTGGATATTGCGTACGATAGATTGTATTGAGATACACGTGGCTTATCTGTTCACGACAGGATCATTACTCATTAGTATTACTAATATTGCATGGGAGTAGTTACAAGCGGCATTTGGTATATTCCATTTCTGATTCCTTTTATTCATTTATTGTCTTGCAATGATCACCCACTCGCTTCCCAAATTCAATTAGAGTAATTTTAGTGCTGAATTTTGAAGAAAGATATTCAGATGAAAAATTTTCTTTTTTTTAGATCTATTATTAATGAGGATATGAAGATCTTTATGGACATTTGAGTCTTTCTCAAGAACTCTAAAGATATGTAAGAAATTAAAAAATAATTTTTTTATGTGATAGAATAAAAAAAATAAATGAAAAAAATAAAACGAAATTAATTATTTAAAATTAATTATATACTTTATTAATATTTATATATTTTTTATGCTTTATTAATTAAAATTAATTATTTAATTAATTAAATTAAATTTTAAATATTTAAAAATGTTATCCATGTAGGACCCATTAATATCATTAAAGAAAAAAATGTCACAAATTTTAAGAAATCTTTAATATTAAGTGATATGTACGGTTCACCAAAAAATAATTTAAAATTTTAATTTAAGATCTACTATTAAAAATATTTTATCCTCCTCTTAAGCTAGCCTTTGATCGATACTCTCACTGCTCGTCTTGTTCCATTAATGAAAGGCTTCCTAAAATACCTAATCAGAATATGCAAATACCCAACTCTATACTCCTTTAATTACCAATGAATAAATATTGTAACAAAATATTTTTTAGTGTGCGTCATAAACACATGATAAGAAGTTAAAAAAACAAAAAATAATATTTTTTTAATATATAAAAAATTATGTTATTTAATGTTTAATTTTAAACTAATTTACAACATTTAATAAGATACACTTAATTATTCAAGTTTATGTGTTTATATATTGACGCACAAAAAAGTTCTCCATATTAGATTTATTTGATATTTTTGTATGCTTTGAAGTTTTAAGAGATTTTAAGGGTGGAAACATGAAGACTTGTTTTTGAGGATGTGGATATGTGCAGGCCTTTACCCTTCCACACTATGGCATTAATTAATTTAATTTAATGAGACTGAATAAAAGTAAAAGAAATAGTGTTAGGGTATCTTGCTGAATACTCTATTCATTAAAGTAGTTTGGATTTACATAAATAACGAAACATATAAAGGAAGACCACACAATAGTGTGTTGTGTTGTGTTGTGTTGTGTCTGTTCCTACCTCCTCATCTGACTCTCAATTTCACTTCAGAGTGTTGGTGGCTTCGGCGTTTGGATGGAAGCATCGCCGTCGTTTGAGGTTGAAGATGATAACGAGCACTGCTCAACTTCCGCTACTTCGTCCATTGGAAACGACAGTGATGTGTTGTCGGAGACAGTGTGTGGTGAGAATGACAATGAGGCTCACAGTGCTTATAAATGTCATCAACCTTTGGACACCATGGACTCTCTCCAACAGGTTCTTCCCATCAGGTTCTTTCCCTTCTTAGATCACACCTTCAAGTTGACATGTTTCAACAAAAAAAAAAAACACGGATTCTAATTTGATTTAATTTGGTGCACTTGACTGCCTAAATATCCTTACAACACGAGAGACACAAAGCTAAGAATTTTGCATCTTGATCTAGGTTGTCAAGGTGGAAACAATTGCAATGTAGCAACTAAAACTAGGTTTCCTTCTCTGAAATTTGGTGATCATAGGTGAATTTAAGTTATAAATTTCTTAGCTAGCTTATGCTAAAAACAGTAATAAAATGTTTAATTGGAACTGATGAAACTATATGTGGCGAGTGTATGATTGATTGTTTGAGTTGTTTCATGGACAGGAGGGGCATCTCAAAGTTCTATGATGGCAAGTCCAAGTCCTTTACGAGTCTGGCGGATGCTGGTTCTACCCCATCTGTCAAAGACATTGCAAAATCAGAGAATGCTTACACCAGGAGTCGTAGAAATTTGATGTGGGAAAAGAATCGCAACTACCCTTTGAGAAGCAACAATGGTGGCATTTCCAAGAGAACAACAATAAGCTCGAGCCGAAGCACAGTGACTCTCGCGTTTGCCATCAACTATGACAGTAACAGTAGCTGTGCGAGCGAGGATTCATCTTCAAGCTCAAATCCGAGGTCACCTTCATCTCTTCCACCACTACATCCCCAAAATTGAGCATGCAGTTCAAGTACCACAGTTTCTCATCATGCTGGTCCTTTTACTTAGCTGATATTCAAAATTGTTCCACTGCTGCAACAGTAAAGATGCATCGCTCCTCCTGGGGAATGAAGCAGCTCATCCATCAAAACAAACTGACTCATTAGCTCAACCATGTTTTAATAACCACTTTAAATGAAATATCTTGCCCATGTGCTATTTGTCTATGCGAGCAGTCGGCTGCAGAGATACCAATAGTAGGTATTTAAATCTGATCTAAGGTTAACCTATCATACGGCCTCGGCAGACCATGCACTAACTACTTCCCTTTTGGTTTTAGTACTTCAGATTTCAGAATTTAGAGTCTCTCCATAGAAAGTAGAAACTTTATTCGTCAAAAGGCTTGTTCCCGTTACCGTTAAATTACTCAATTTATCGAATTCGTAGACACTATATGTTAGGATTGGAAAAGCATTTACAGAAATTACGGTAAAAATAAAAAACAAAACCGTAGGCGGTTCATCCTGCACCGAGAAGGCAAAAATAATGCCACAAAAAAAAAACTCATTACACGCATTATACTCAATTGAAATGATGATATGCTCATCAGTCATTTTTCTCGCCCTAACCAAGATTTTAAAAGGATCGATCATTGATATCATTACTCAATTGTGGTGTAGCTGCTGTACATCTTGGCATCTGGCAGTGTCACAACCAAGAAAAAAATTGGTTATCCGTCTCTAATTGGCAGCAGAACTGTTCGACACTTCCAAAATTAAATAATGGCATCCAAAGTCAGTCAAAGATACCCATAAGGTGATCTTCCATTACGAAGTTATGTATAGCCGATCTTCTAACTTTTCAAAGGAAGCATCACCAGCATCACACTGCTGAATGATGAAGTTTGAAAGGAATAAAAAATGTAACTCGAAGACGGAAGTTCATCAGCATTTTTACGGGACAAAAATTAATATAATATTTTTTAATAAAAAATTACAAATTTAGAGTTGTTTTAAAACTATTTACAAATATGAGACTATCAAACATAGGGGTGTTCACGGGTATGGGTCACCCGTGAACCCAAACTGATCCGAATCGATCCGAACAGTTTGGGTTGAGTCATTTATGTATTTGGGTCAAAACCGAACCGAACCGATCAAAACCGTTCATGTATGGGTTGGATCACGGGTTTAGATTTACAAATTCGTTGACCCGATGACCCGATCCGTTAACCCGTAATAATAATATAAATTTTATTATATATATATATATATATATATTAAAAATTAAAAAAAAATTGACAATAAAAAAAGTGTGGTATTGTAAATGTGTGGGCTCACTGAAGCCCAATTCATAATCATATTATCTTATCTTATCTTTAGGATTTATGTTTCTTTTTATTCTCTCATCCTTCTCTGCACTTCTGTTACCCTTTCATCTCATCTCCTTCTCTACAACTGCATTAGAATCCTTTGTCTGGATTCTCATTAGAATCCCTTTGGGTTCATACTTATCGTCTGGCTTTGGCTACCAATCACTCTACTTGAGGCATTTTTGTTCGCCATTGAAACTCCGTCGTGGGTAAGTGTGATTCTTTGTTGCTATATTGCGATTAATATTGAATAGTACACAAATGCTATATTGCTATATTACCCAAACGCTTTGCCTTTAAAAAAGAATTTGTGAGGTAACTATTTGTTTGGATTTGATATATATGCTCCTGAGTCATGAATAATGGAGCTTGAATATTATATAAATGATAAATTCTAATTAGTAGCGTTTTAAACACATTCCTAATTATCATTAACAATCAAATTTGATATAATTTTTAGCTACTATTTGCTATAAATTAAAATATATTAAACTTGTTGCATGAATCAAAATTAATTTATTCATTTTAATTATTTTTCAAAAATTTCATCATTTAATTGTTTCTAAGAGACTAGAAAAAAGAAAAAAAAAAGTAGTTCCTTTATCTTCTTTCTACCTGTTAAGGCCTACCCTTTGACTTATTTCTGTTTCGAAAATCATTAATGTAGTTAGCATAACATGATGCTTTTAAAGCTCTGGTTCTCTAGGAAAGACATATGTGGTTGTTTATGTAATGTAGTGTTTTATGTAGTAGTAATGAATAAATCTTTTGGATAAATGTTTTTTCTCGATTTATAGAAGGACGAATTATATTGTTTTGAACCTTGCTCGCATAAAGTCGGATTTCAATTTCTATCCAACAATCAGGATGGATAGAAAGACATATCATCTGCCCTTTGATTCTCTGGCCGAGTTGGAATTGCAAGGGGGAAGAAGTTTTTACAGAAGTAAGTGGGAATTGATAATAATATAATCTAATTTACTGATGCCTACCGGAAAGCTCAGTAGGGGTTGAGCTAGACAAGCAAGCAACTGTCAGCCCTCCTAATAGGCAGGGGAGAGATCCTTACCAATACATTTGAGATCCGGCTTAAAAGACAAAGCAAAAAGCATCTCTTATATTTTGGTTATTACAAAACTTGGTTTGTAAGAAACAGTTGTGATTCAGACTATTATAGTAAATTTTGTTCAAAAATCTTTTGTTTTAATTTATATTATAAGTCTATTTTAGAATATTATGTTGATAGTATTAAATGAATCAATTTTACCATTTTCATACATTTGATAATATTGTGTTAATTGTATGAGATATTTGAAAGAATCGTGATATAAAATAGTAGTTTTAAAAAAAAATTAAATGGGTAACCCGGTGATCCGAACCGAACCGAACTGTTCATGAATGGGTTGGGTTGGGTTTCAAATTTTTTTTCCTGAAAATCGAACCGAACCGAACCGATCAAATTTGATTGGGTTGGGTCTTAAATTTGACCAAAACCGATCCGAACCGACCCGCGAACACCCCTAATCAAACAGTTCAAATTAGGCATGTTATCCCCCGTTACAACATGTGTCACGCATGCATGAATTAGTGGTGTATATAAACTTCAAACGGTCATAACTTTTGATAGAAGTGTTTGATTAAAGCGTACGATATGTCAAAACGTTCGAAATTCAGATAGGAAGTCGTGAGCAAATGTCCGGAGGGAATTTGGTCAACTATTATTTCCAAAAAAATGTCTCTAAGTAGGTCAAAATTAATATTTAATTTTCAATCATCCAAATATTTCCTTGTTTTTCTAATTTTTAATTATTTAATTAGTTAATTTTTTTAATTACTTATCTTAATTTCGAGCGTTTTAATACATCGTACACTTCAATTGAATATTTCTATAAAAAGTTAAATCATTTGAAAGACATATCGTATACCTAAATTATATTAATTTTTTTTCGACATTAACTATTATATTTTACCCCAAATAATATAATGAATTTGTTTAAATTTAGACAAGTGTCATATGCATATGCAATTTGAAATAGATTTTTTCTTATCAACTATTTCGATGTTCTTCTTTGAGCTGAGCACTCACATGTCTAGTTGGTATTTGGTAATATATCAACTTCTGACTTAGTAGTTTTCTTTATTTGATAATTTGTTGTTTTTATAATTGAATTCCATAAAAATGCTATCTATTTTAATTGTATGAACCATTACTTTTCATGACAATAACATGTGTCTAGATATACTCTTTAAGTTTTTTATTTTGGTTCAATTTTTTTTAAGATTTGAGCAAAATTCAATTTAATATGTTCAAATTCATTACAGTATATAATTAAATATACATATATATATATATATATAATTTTAATTCACCCATGATTTTTTAAGTTGATGTTTTTATTTTTATATCTTAATTCTATATTGTCATGTTAATATCTATTTAATATAAAATATTGTTTAAGAAAGAATATGATATATTAGAAAAATAGTTAGACCATTTAAAGTTTATATATACCACCAATTCTATTTTGGATGATCGTACGCCTAAATCCTAATTTGAGCATTTTGACATCATTCATTTCAATCGAACATTTCTATAAAAAGGTATGATCATTTGAAGTTTATATACATCACTAATTCATGCATGCATGACACGTGTCACAACTGGAATAATACACCTAATTTGGACGTGACTTATGGGGATCACAACTGGAGTAATACACCTAATTTGGACGTGACTTATGGGGATAACACACCCAAATTAGGGATGACCAGTCACGTCTAATTTGGGCGTCTTTGATAGTTTCATATTTGTAAATAATTTCAAAACAACCCCAAATTTATAATTTTTTATTAAAAAAATATTATATTAATTTTTTGCCGCATTTTTACATCAAAGAATAAAACTTTTAATTTCTTTGGCCAAGGCTCCGATTACAATTACATACGTACATAGAATACAACATAAAATTTAAATGACAAATATGTGAGATGATGGGCTGCAATAATAGAAGCAGCACGTCAAGACTATGTATACTGTTGTCCAATCTCTAGATAATTACAGAGCTTGCTGGCTTAACTATGTAACTCGGAGAGAAGTTACAAATCAAACCAAGAAAATCATTTTTTCTTCTCTGATTGGTAATTAATATCAACTGATTACCAAATGTATTTGGTGACAGACCAGTAAACTTGATGAAAACTAAGAATGCCGTCCACTTGAATAGAAACATTTCCGACTGGGTTGTGCTGCCATTTAATTCCAGAGATCAAATATTGAAGTTAAGTTTCATGCAACGATCTTCCAATTGTAGTGCGGATCAATTACTTATGTAAAATAAGAAACTGAGCACAGGGATAATCACACAAAAATGATGGAAGATCAATATCATCAGTATTTATAGCAGGGATTGCCTTGTCTATGTCTTCAGCAGAAAAAGGAATGCTGCACAAAAAAAAAATGAAGGTTAAGATGAGGGGATCAAAGCAAATGGAATTTCCAATAATACTATAGGTCCTATGGAAATATTTTACCGCAGGAAATGTCTAAAGAATCAGAGATTTATATTCTTGAGTAAGCATAGAAAATCCTACACATCAGTGACAATGTGACAAATGTAGTTCTGTAAACCCAAAGAAGAATCAAGTATTCAATGCAATTTAACCTAGACATACTACATGACATGATCAAATTAAGACACTAGATTCTGCTTTGTTTCAGAACCACATAAAAGGATATTAGTTTATTACCAAGTAGGAAATTATAATTAAAACATCTTAGAAACCAAATTTGCTTTGTAGCATGTCAATAATTAGAACACCAATCACTTGCTAAAACTACAAGCAACTGAAAAGAACTTAGGTGGTTTAAAGCAAACTACCTCATATCATCATCCAACAAGAATGAATTGGAGGTCAAACTCTGATTGTCCTTGCTCACAATTTCCCTCATTTCACTAACTACCTGTTAACCATATGCAGTTCAGAACTCCAAGGAAATCATCATCATAAAAGTATTTTAAATCAATCTAAAACACAACTTGCCTCATTGGACACACTCTGAGTTCCATACTTGTCATCCCAGTACATAGTACTGATTCGATAAATTTGCCTCACAGTCAATGCCTGTTAAGAAGTGACTTGGAATAGGTTAACCTTTCTTTAAATTGTATTATTTCAGCAAAAGCACAAATGAGAAACTTGCACCTGTGATGCATGTAAGCAATGAGATACACATGAAACAACAAAACGAAAAAAATAATAAATGGCATAAATAATTGGAAAGAAGGAAGCAAGTTCCTCCCTCCCAACACACTGCATTGACATTCCAACTGTTACACTGGTATTCTTAGATATGTCTGGCATAAAAGACACCAACATATTTTATTGAAAGAAACTAATAATTTAACAAATAAATGAATCAATTACATTGGAGCAAATATTGACATTCACATACAGGCATTTTATACCACCAAACTTTCTTTACCTAGCTTCCAAAGAGTTTTCACTTCTCACCCATATAATTAAATCAGTGTGAAACAAAACTAAAATCAAGAACCCACGGGCCACGGGTCATGGCCATAAGTTGCTGTAATTGTATTCCCCAAAAATAAGCTTCAATTTCTCATGCATCTTGATGAAATGACGGAACTCAAACAATTTGACATTGAAAAGCTATTCAGTATCAATATGTGATATAAGAGATGTTGCAATAATAAATACAATTAATGATAATCATACCGGACAAAGATCCTGTCGAATTTCTTCCAAAGATTTTTTCCTCTTCTGATGTATTACCTGTACAATTCAAACAAATGAAAGAATAAATATGGTATAGCAGTGCTATTTGAGACAAAAGTACAACTAAGGTAATGCTTATACCAGAAACCCAACAGCTTGTCTTATATAATTCAGCTCATGCCAGGACGTTCCTGCATACTACACGTCAGAAGTACCTGGTTAAACCTTAAAACTAAAATCATGGAGTAATATCAAAGCACAGTTTACCTCCTCTTTTGCATTTGCTATCCATTTTTCAAGTTCTGCGAGACCAGACTTTACATATTCACCATTTGAGAAAGTACAACATTCACGCCGCAACAGAAGGCTAAAAGATATTATGGGGAAATTAAAATAAAAAATTAGAGAACTGAACTACAGAAAATCAATTCAATAAACAAAGTGAGTTAGTGCTTTGAGACAACAAAAAATGCCATCTAGTAAATAGAGGTTTTTACCTGTTGAAGAGTGTAATATTGATGAAGGAAAAAACCTGAGTAACTAACTTGCGGATGAAGAAGGGTGGTACCTGAACATAGGGGTAAGAAAGGATGAGGGGGAAAAATAGATCATATTGAATGGTTGATACTATTAAAACAGGAAGCTAAATTCATTACCACAAAATATCATTATTCATTTCTTTGATTTCTAGCTAGGGATTATTTCGTTAATGTCTCTAGTCTGATTTGTAACATGTTACTTTTTGTTAAGGTCACAATTTGTGGCCTGCATACAACAATATTTTGATTTGCTGTTAAAATAATTATTATTCATTTTTTTTTATAGGATCATTATTTGTCTTTTCTAACAGAAATGTGACTTGATACTATGTTCTCAACAAGTGTCTAACAAAGAAGCACTGGATATCTCTGCTTTCAAAGAACTATACTATTTCAGCTCACCACACCAAAGCTTCAAAATTGAAGTTTCAACTAGTAAAATGACACCACTGAACAAACAGGAAACAACTACATCACCGATGAGTGGTTCTGGTGGCACAACTGTTGAGGTATCTATTGGAACAACCTCTCCCAAAATTTAATTTACCTTAAACATATAATATTAACAAATAAAATAACCATAATATGTAACACTTGTACATCAACTATCCCATTTCATACAACTTTACGATAAGATTTTATTTTTTTAGACTAGTAAAGAATTTATTAATATAGAAAAGTAAGATATAAAAGGTGGATAAGAAATCCTCAAACTAAAAAGGAACAAGAAAACATAGTAATGCAGCATGCCAATCTCTTCGAAGAAAACAAAGACACCCAACTAAAAAGACCACGAGCAGAATACTACAAAGCTAGATAAACTAAATCCCAAATGAATTCAATTGAAAATTGTCAATATTTTGAAAACCAAACCAGTCATTAAATCAATAAGAGCATCAGTTCAATAATAAATATTCTAACTGTGATTGAACCAACAGTAAACAAATAGTATTTTATAAATTTTAATATAATAAACTAAAAACAACATAAAATTGATAACTTCACAACATTAAAAATCACTCATGAATTTCAAAACTTATAACACTAACATTCAAAACTGTACACATAAAGTCAAATCAAATATGACAACATTTTAGTTCAACAATACAATAATATCCATTAGCAATAGTAACATCTACAAATAGAAACAAAATAATTCATATAACAACATTCATTGAGGTTGACTCTTTCATATTCTAATATGTTAGACATTTATAAAATAAAATAAACAAGTGTTTTGAAGAACTAATTAAACTGTTGGAACTACCGGTTTGCCTGATTCAAGTCCAGTTTTCATTCAGTTCTTTCATGCTAGAACGGTTTTGGACAGGATGCTAGGCCAGTTCCTGGTTGGTCCGTTATAGTTTTGAATTTGGAAAACCATAGTCCAAATAATGAAACCGTAATCATTTGTTTGGACATTCTATCTCAATGTCCAAACAAATGATTACAAAGACTACAAAAAAAAGTAGAGCACAGATCAAATGGTGACACCAATCAATACAAAAATAAATAACATACATGATTTGCACATAAGCGGCTCATGAGTGAATCCAAAAAATTGATGATGTTGTCCCATTGAGCAACAGGTGATTGTTGAGGAAGCCCACCAGGAGATCTAGATGATTTTCCAGCTTGCACTCGACCCGTTTTAGGTGCCTAACCAGTATCATATATAATAAGAAAATTGATTTTGTAAAACATCATTTAAAAAACCAAGAAATTAAAGCTTGACAACAACAAAAGCACTATTGCACTAAGTGGGATTGGCTACATGAATCAAACAACACCATTGTGTTATAGCATAAAGCTAGTCTTCAAAAAGGGACACTAAGATCTAAGTCCCATTTTAATGTAAATTTGCAATTAAATTCCAATTTAGATATTTTTATCAGTTAATGTAAAATTATTAGTGCTGAGTTTAAACTTCATAAAAACAGAAAAAGTCTTCAAGAGGTTATTAAAAGGATACATTAAAAAAATTATCAATTCATTTATAACTGCAAATATTCTATGTATATTAGTAACATAAGAATCTGAAATTAAGGAAAAATATATAGCAGCTGTTGAAAGACAACAATCCAAAGCCGTAAAATAATCAATGCAAGAAATGAGTAAAATTGGTTCCAAAAATGGAGGTTGGAAAATCACTTGGCAAAACGAAGGCATCCCTGCCTAGCTCAACCATCACCTAAGTTTTTCCAACTCACGTATTTAACAGCATCACGTAGTAGCCACAAGAAAGAAGTTAACCATCAAAAAAGTTTGTTACCTTGTACAACCAAATTGTTTCTCTACATTACTCTATAAACTCTAATCCTTAGCTTCCCACAGCAAACATCTTACTATTGAACTTAAATTCAACTCCAGTAATGAAATCAAGTCAAACAGTCATTAAAATTTTGATTCACATCTATGGTTTAGAACTATAAGATTATAGTGGAACCAAGAATAAAACCACGATGATTTACAAAATATGACTTGCCAATTTAGTCGCACATTACTTGAATCCCCAAAATATTAGCAAGGAGTAAGAAATGCCACCTGAATACATGATCCCAGAAGTGGAGACAGCTCCTTTTTCAAATTATCTCGTATAAGGCCAAAAATCTTCTCTACACAAGCGGTTAGTTGTTGTTTAAAAAGAATAGCTGGATATCTTGCCTCCACATGTGATGTACTATCATCGTATCCAAGAAGCTTCAAGGGAGACCTCATTCCCTGAAAATGGGAAGTCAAACTAAATAAGCAGGTAGATAAAGAAAGCAGGGACTGGGAAACAACCAACTAGGGTGAAATGCAAAATCTGAAGAAGAAAAAAACTCATGGCACCAAAACCAAATAAATTAACAGATAAAAACAATGCAATAATCACATAACCTCCAAAATAATCCAATAATTGTTACTTATATCATATATTGTCTCGAATGATAAATAATTGAAAGTTGAATATACAACAAAATAATCAAATCATCAAACATTCTAAACAAAGAAATAAATAGGTTGTTCTCCACTTTATGCATCATTGAGCTTTCTTCTAGCAGCCATCATCAGCATAATGAGCAGAAGCTTGTAAGAGAAAAATCTTTAGAAGGAAAAGCATTTTAGCAATAAGGGTTTCAAAAGTGTTGATAAAGTTGCAATCATTACAGGCTTTCTGTCTATGAAGATACTACAATAGTACAAGTTGATCATTCGCTGATCCAGTATTTTGCATAGAATCACGGCACAAGACTGGTACTGGGAAGGAAATTAACACTGCAGAATTAAGGCTCGAGACCAGTAATGGGAAGGAAATTTGTAGCTGGGAATTTTGTAAAGTGAAATGATAATTAGGTTTTGTCAAGTGTCCAGGATCAGAGCTGTTCAAAAGAAAAGTTTAAGTAGGATGTTAAAGATTCGCCCTACAAAGCTTATACCAGATATATGTCTAATTTGTAGGTTCAGCAGCTGTTGCTCATTTGTTTCTACATTTCTGTTCATCTAATACTACTTATCTGGTAGTCTTTCAATGGAAACAGTCTCTGTCTAGCATTTGAGGTTTACTAGGGCAGGGAAAAATGATATGACAGTGTACTATCTATTCAGCTCTTTGGTGTATTTGCCCCATCAGAGAACTGCAATTGTTTGAACCAAGTCAAGCATCACCCACAAAGTAGAAGAAAAGCATTTCAAATGTGCAAGTAGGGGAAAAAATCTGATATCAATATTCAATTTGATAACTCACATTCCCTATTCGGCTGGTCAAGCCAGATGATCTGCTATAACGATGAGCAGTGGTTGTTAAAAACACATTTGAATGCAAGTTCCTTTGCAAGAGGCATAGAAGTGCAGATGTATTGGACAGCCAATATGGCAAGACAATGTCATCATCTCTAACCTGAAACAGATGCCACTCTAATGAAATAAATCTCATAAAAATTACAGAAGCATCCCACAATTCAAATACAGTAGTATAAGAGCAAATTATTTTACCTTAACGACATCATTAATTCCATCAACTATGTAATCAAATATGGCTGTGCGCTCAGATTCAAATGCATGCCAATGATGAAGACATTTGTATATGATACTAGCTGCCAGAGGTTTACCATTTTTGAACCCCAAATCCTCTTTGATGCACCTAGAGAGGAGTTCATAGTTATCCTGCACAACACATGGTATCAATAAGCCTATAGGGCACAATATTTGGCAAAATGCAAACAACGGTCAATCCTAGCTTCTGATGAATATGTTTAGGTATAAGATTGTGATTAGGACAGAATGCAAAACATAATTAAAAGAGTGTATATCAGGAGAAATAAGAGAAACGGGGAAAAGGATGCTGATGTGGCAAGAGTGGAAGGGTAGTGCGCGCATTTGTTATTGGAGAGAGAAGATTCCCTAGGGGAGTAGGGTAGTTATATAGAACGCGGGTCTGCATTGCAGAGGCACCTTCTAGGGGTGGGAATTATATTCAGCTTTTGCTGCAGGGAGAGTGGCCTTCTCGAATTGGCTAAACTTAGTTGATGTTTTCGCTTATCTTCATTATATCAATAAATTCAGTGAGGCATTGTTCATACTCTTGTTATTTCTGTATTCAATCCTATTAGATTGATAATATAGACCTTTCATTCTTGTTTTGCACCACATTTCAGTTTTATTAGTGTTGTATCCACGCCTAAGTCAATTGATTCTTACATTTCCTACACTTCAAGCAGTTATCTGAAGTCTGAACACAACAGTGCTCAAGCGCAAATAATACCTGGTGCCTCTCTGCTGTTAATTTTGATCGATGAGAGTCTGACAAGCCGCCACGTGTAATATGGGGGATAAGTTTTGTAGGTGTGGGTGATTCCTGCATAAAATTGCAGCAAAAGAAAAGCTATAATTGTGTTCAGTCATTATTTTCAACAGAAGAAGCCAAAATGTAGGCATCTTACAAATGGGGCCTTTTGCTCGGTGCGGGGGGGCTATCGCACTTGAGTATTTCTGTTTCAGAAACGTAAATTATATAGATGTTATTATACCAGAATTTAAATTTTCATCAACATTTGAAACATTTAAATTGGCTGTCTGGGAAACGAAAACCCAACCAAAGATACAAATTAATAAGGAATAATGCAAAACAGCTTCTGTAAACATTAACTGATATCAACATCAATATGCATGAGGAAACTTACTTCAGATAATGACTTTGTCAAACCCCGATAGTTACTCTTAGGAGATACACTTAAGGCTTTCTGACGAAGCACATGATTTTCATCCTCTAAACTTGATAGCTTTTCCTCAAGACTACATTAAAAATAAAATAGGAAAATGAAAATTACAAACAAAAAAAACACTAGCTATTTAAGTAAACCACACTGCACATGTACCATCAAAACTTTTAACAAAGCTCAAACTCTAATAAAGGCAAGCAAACAAAACTTTGGAATGGGAAGATACAGCACCTTTGGCACTAAAACTAAATGAATTTGTAAAACAGGAAAAATGAAAGCAGAAGAAAAGGCACCTTTTGACATTTTGCCCAAGTTCAGAACACTTATGTTCCAACTCCCTCATTTTCTGAATGGTTTTATCATCGTCTTTCCGAGCATTCACAAGCTCAAGCTCCAAAGCCATGCTCTTCTTTTCAAAAGCATCCAATGAACCCTACACATGTCAGACAAGAAATCCTATGTAACAGAATTTATTAGAGAGGACAAACAAAAAAGAAAGTGAGATAGGGATGAAAATGTCTTGAACCATTCATTCCAAAAGCTTAAGCTAATAAGTGAAAGCAAATGAATGATTTCATATCTCACACATGCCTTCAAGCAAGAGCCCTTTGAGTTTTAAGGGTAAACAGTGCACAAGCCCACCCTACCTCATGCAGAAGCTGAAATTAATCTTTTACCAATTTGGAAGAATAGAGACAAGGATCAAACTACAGACCACATGATCATAAATGCTCTAATACCATATCATGAACCAACCATCCTAAAAGATTACTTCGTTGGGTAAAAACATTTAAATGGTTTTATATGTAACTAGAGTAGCAACAAAGCCCAGGAAAAAAAAAAGGCAATCCAATCCGAATGCAAATGAATTAAAAAGGCGAAAAGAACTACCAAAAAATTATAGCAGAAGCCAACACATGTCCTATTTTGAACATATTTTCAGTTACATACTACAAGATAAAAAAAATAGATATATCCTTAACCTAACAAATAAGATTATTATACGCTAGATGAAGATGTAGCCGCCAGCAAACATAAGTACCATCCAACTAATTCTCTCCTAATCATACAAGGAAACTAAAACCATAAAAAAAATATAAAAAAATCAACACTCCATCCTCCAACCCATAAGCCTAGAACCTGAAGATGAACCAAGTAAAACCACTTTTCACAACCAATGAACCTAAAAATCAAGTGAAACATTTCACATTATATTGTCCCATGCCATCTCACTCGAGAGAAGTAAAACCGAAACATTTTCACCCACTTTGGCCTTTAATGAAAAAATCCAAACTCAATGTTTAACCACTTTTTTGACCCAGCACAAACACTGCAAACTGTAATGAATTTCATTGTTCATGATCTAGTGATTCAATCCATCTTTACATTTAGGCTCTCTACCAGTAACCCATCTTTAAATTTTTAAATCTATCCCACATCACCCATAACCACACCTCATTTTCTGCAAATTATAGCATGAGTCTGCATTAGAGAAGAAAATAGGTCAGACCATATTTTGGGGGCTTATGATCTATACCCCACATCAGGCCTAGGGTAGATTTTGCCTATTCGATAAATATGTCAAGCCAAAACCTTTTTAAAACCTATTTAGTTAAAAAGGTTAGGCTTAGATGTCATCCAAAAAGCCTTTTAGGGCTAAGATACTAGGCTTTAAGAGTATACTTACTCGTATGTATTTTTTTTCTATTTAAAACAATACAAATAATATAATGATAATAATGTTATTGTATTAAATTTTTACTACAATCTTACATTATAGGCTTGATTGCATTTTTTACCCCCAACTTTTTAACTTGGCACATTTTACCCCCAATTTTAAGAAACTTGTGAATTTTACCCAACCATTTTTCCATTAATAAGCACAAAAATTGAGGGGGTAAAATTTTCCAAAAAAATAAAAAGATGGGAGTAAAATGACAAACTGTAAAATCTGCAAGTTTCTTTAAAGTTGGGGATAAGATGCGCCAAATTAATTTGTTGGGAGTACAATTTGTCAAAAATTAAAAAGCTAGGGGTAAAAAGTGCAATTAAGCCTAAATTATGTACCCATTGGTCTATTGGAAGACTTAAACTCGCTGCCTTACATATAATTGTAATTAGCCTAGGTATGTTTGTAAATAAAGAAAGCTTTTAATAAGCTTTCAGGCCAATTTAGGCCTCAAAACAAGGCTTATATAAGGTAAACAGGTCAATCTCAGTCAGGCCTTTAATTTGGGCAATAGACCAGGTTCAGGCATTGTATAGCACAGCCCAGCCCATTTCTACCCCAATTTGCATACATCACAAAGATTAAAAGGATAAATTCTTGCAGAAAAACAATGAAAATAGATTTGTAAAGCATTTCAAGCCAGATTCTAGACCACACAAAGAAGTTGAAAAATCCTGCCATATAAATTGCATAGCAAGAATAATTGAAATTCATATGTATTGTCAAAATCAAACAAACTCAAATGAACACAACTACTCAACATTAAGCACCTTTAATAGAGAATTTTCCTTTCGCACTTCATCCATTGCAACTAGCTCTCTTTCTAAAGCGGACTTTTCCTTTACTGACAATTGCAACTGATTTTGCAAAACTGTATTTTTGTTGCACTCATTAATTGTTGCTAGTTTAGCTGCATCTAATTCAAGATTCAGAGCATCTACCATCTTCTGTAGCTTGGAAATCTCAACATGCTTAGCCTCTTCATTAGAAACCTGCATAACAATGAAGAATACATTATCACAAGTTCCTCAAATCTCACCTGTATAAATCAAACTCTTTCTTTAATATAATCAAAGTGAACTGATGGACAGTACACACTGTTGGTCCAAAATTCACACAGCAGAGAAAATTAAATGACAGAAAATTTGCAAACATAACCAATAATTAACAGAAAAAAAAAATGGCAATTATGCATGAGGACACATTTTTTAATAAAAGAAATTCTATTAGAGTTATAAAGATAAAACAACAAAAAGATGGAGGAAAAGGAATTCTCATACCAGAAAACAAAGCCAAAAGAAATATACAAATCACAACTGAAATCATGAATTGTGAATTATAAATTGCATCAAATCATAAGACTCAGAAACAATGAAAAAATGCTTGAAATATGGTGTTAATTGGATGATTTTAAACTAAGATTTGACAAAAAAAATTAACCATTACTAAAAAACTCATAACACAGAAATAACCAGATGCACTCATAAGTCATAATCCACTGCATGTCAAAAAACATATGCATGACATTAGCAAAACAAAAACTTGTTCTTTTTCAGAATGTGGCGCAGCAACAAATAACATGTCAAAAAACACTCTTTCGTTTACAAGGAATCAAAATTGAACACAACCAAGCCATAACATCTCTTTTTTTTTTCAGAAGTAATACCCTTATTTTCTTCTCAAGATGCAAACGCCATGTAAGCTCTTCCAATTGTTTCTCAAGTTTATTCTTAGCTAAACGCAAGGCTCCAGCTTCATTAGCCTCCTAAAAAAGATAAATCAAAAAACAATAAGGTGTGAGAACAACTTTTAATTGATTCTCCCCTCCACCTGGAAAAAAGAAAGAAAACCTCACTTGTTTAAGTCTGCGAAGCTCTCTTTTTGCTTGTTTACACCGCCAAAGGCATTGTATTGCTACAATTGAATTTTGATGTTTTAGGAAGGCAGACCGAACCTTGCACATCCTCCAATGGGCCTATATATCAATGTTATGTATTATAAACAAAATAATACATCAGAATCCATCTTGCCAACCAAATAAAAATGGCAGAAAGTAATGCAGGGAGCAATTGAAACCAAATAATGCATTATCATGCTTATAAACATGAATACATGACAGATGAAACTAAAAAATCTACACAATAATATTTTACACAACCAGTCAAAATTACACACAAACATAATTCATTAATTCAATGGTATAAGCATAATATGCAAAATGAAATGAATATATTAAAATGAAGAACATGCCATTGCTTCGACATTTTAAAGGATATGATACAACTCCATATCTTGATAAAATACCTGAATAGAAGTGGCAGCTTTGTGTTCTTTACTACGCAGGAATCTTTGCCGAGTTGTGAAACCACGAACATTGGATTGTACAATAATAGCAGAATAATGTAATTTCACATAAGCATGCCTCATCAGACACATACGGATATATTTCTGAATGGAGATAGCTGCTGCTGTCTCCCGTTTAGAAACATATATCTTTCGGCCATTGCATCCTATGAGAACAAAAACTGATGAGGACCAGGACAATTAATTGATTGGGTTCCTCTAAAGTGAAGATTTTGGAAGATAAAGTGTAGTTATAGCCATTGATTATAAATCAATGGTTGAGATTGTGATTAAATATATGCACATGTAAAACAAACTACAAAGCTATGAAAACCACGACCATTGATTTTCTAATTAATATTTATAAAAGACATACAAATATATTTCTGAATGAGAATAGTTGTTACTGCTGCACCATCTCCGCTTTAGAGGAGTTAAATCCTACATACAGTTTAAAGATCCTAAATCTACATGAGAAATGCTTGCACTAACAATGATCGTTTAGTTCATGAAGTTCTAAAAGGGCCAATGGTCACTGCAGTACAAATCAAGCACATTTTAAGTCATTATATTCAATAAAAAAATCACAACTGAGATATATTTATTGACCATAAGTTATAAAAAGTAATCAAAGGGGAATTAATTTATATTTTTATTAAATGTCAATAAAGCTGACCCCTGCAGCATGCTTGAAGAGAAAGAGCAGCAGCTTGGATTGAGATGAAATCCTGGCGTGCAATAAATGTCCGCAGTCGACGCTGAATACACTTTGCAGCATTGTCCAAAACTTCCGCACGTCTAGAGTCTAAAATGCAAATTTGACCAGCCCTGAGAAATACCTTGGTCCTACCTAACTGAACAGATAAAAAAAATCAAAATATGACCAACATAAATTCATTTATGCTTTTACACCCAAGTTTTTATGAACAATGGCAGTATGCATGGGCCCAAAGAAGAACACCTGAAAATTCTCAAGCTTTAGCTTTTGCAATATTTTCAGAGTTACAGCTTTATCGTCATAGCTGTCAACACAAAAAGTATAAGCAAACATGGATGAGAAGTAAAATAATTATCAAATAAGAAGCTTCTGTTGCTTCACTCACATTCATATAAATAAAATGCATGTACAGTCAATACAAATAATCCAATTAATGCCACAAGGTAAAATTTCTACAAACAATAACATTTTCCTGTACTGAATGAAAAGGAAGAATCACAAATTTAAAAAGATGTAAAACCAACTTGCTTTTTCTTTTTCATTTGGTTCAGCAAATTAAAACCATCAATAAACATGGAACCATCATAACCAATATTTTTATAACAAGATCAAGTTGGCTATTTCAAGAAGATAATTGAACTGGCCCATGATATGTCCACGTTAACAAGTAGAACAACTTTTGCACTAATTGTTTAATAACCAAATAAACCAGCCAATCTAGGAGTAAATAAGAGAAGCAAATCCAGGTTTTATGGGAGTAATTCAAAGCTTCCCACTTCACTTTCAAAAATAAAAAGATCATGTAATTATAGAGTTAAACTGTTATATAAATTAACAAAATTCACCTTCCATCCATAAATTCGGGAGCTATTAATCCAAAGCGATCCACAAACTCAGAGTAAATCCTTCGAGTAGGGTAACCTGCCAGACTTATTCTAACAGCCTCAAGGACACCCTAAATAAAATAGGGCCATGAAAAGAAATATTAATAAATGATACCATGCTAGGAAGTAAATCTAGATGACAAGACAAAACAAGATAATTATGGCTGGCTCATTAGTATGAAAATTTGAATAAAGCCCACGTCAATTTTTTTATGCATGTACTCATGTAGATGGAAGTCTATTAATTTATATTAAAAAGGAAAAGAAATTAATAATAGATAATATAAATTAAGAGGGGAAACAAAATGACATCCAAATAAAACTGAGTGCCATTAAAAACCTTTCAAATTATTTGAGCAGGAAAAATTCAGTGCACGAAGACAAAAGATATTCGCCACCATTAAAAGGAAAAACCACAAAAGTAACCTTATCTGTACAGTAACATTGGATAAAACTATAAACGACTGCTTTGACTGACAAAGAAATCAGCAAACAGCAATCAAGGAAACAAATTTAACATTTGGCATACTGGCAATATGTGTCTTTACAACTTTAGATGGACAGTAATACTAAAGGAGTTAGAATATCTAACTACTGACCCCACAGCGTAATTGGTGTATGACACTAGTATTCTCAAACTTTTGTGGTTGATTTAAAGAATTCGGCTTGACACATCGAATGTAATGAGGCTCTGTTGTGTTAAGCGTTTCCATGAGTGATTGAAGTTGTTGCTGAAGTTCCCATCACCAGTGTCACATACAGGACATGAAACAGGAAAAGATCAACAACATAAAATTAATGACCAAATACTTTAGCCTCCTATACTATTTTGTTTGTTCATTATAATGAATCCCCTTAAATTCAGTAACGCACAAAAGGAAATATAGATTCAAACCTTAAATCTGGAAGCCACAGAAGAAAACTTGTACGATGACCTTGAAGATTCCTCTGCTAGCAAAGGAAAAAAGAGCCGACACAAAGGGGCGTTTTGAAGAGGATAATAGATTACAATGTTCTACAACTACATAATCACGATTTTTCTCTAAGAAGGTGTTTGTATGATAAGTGACCTACATAAAAGTATTGGAAGATATACCCCATCAAAAGATTTCATGTTCAAAACAAGAGAAACTACTGCAAGTCTGCAACACTGGATTACCTTTCCAGCATAATGAGAAAGGGTAAAATCTGTTTCAGAAAACTTCTCCTTTTCTAACCTAGGGTGTGACAAGAAGTGCTTAAACAACTTGGTTGAGAATGTTTCATGCGTTGATTTTGGAAACATGCTGAAAGGAGACAAAAATCAGGATTAAAGATAATTTGCAAGAGGGTAATGTATAAATAAATATACACTAATTCAGGTTAAATTAACTTAAATTGTACCAAGCTTCATCCAACAGGGCAATAACACCAATGGGTTTCTGCGAAAGAATGAATCAAGTCAATAAGAAAATGCAATTCAAAGGAAAAAAAAAAATTATTTGTACATAACAATGATGAAAGCAACAGAATTTAATTTCCAAATGAAGCTACATGATATTCATTAGGCATGATTATGGTTAAATGAATCCTAGATGTGCAGATCTTAACAACTTATCCTTTAAAAGAACCCAATCCAACACTTATTCCCTATATTATGTCAAAAATCATATATATGAGAGATCCAAACATTAGACCAAAAGCACAGAATAAGACAAAAAGGATTTGATTTAATGTGGTCAAGTAATTGCTTTCTATTAGAGAGAACTAATCAATATAGCCCATGTACCCTAGAGCTGGTCGATCAACCAGCCATATATAGTAGTGCTGTAGTGTAGCCTTTATTTTCTGATTTCAGTTGCCTGTCACTTTCAATCAATTGTAACTAGCAAGTTAGTTAGGCTTACTGTTTTAGTAGAATCAATACTTCTGATCCTCGGTAGATAGAGACTCGACTAATTTTAATTCAGTTTTTCTCTTATCAATAAAATCAGAATTCTCTCTAATTGTGCTCTTTTCTTCTGGCTTGGTTTATCAATGTCTAATACTTTCTAAATACTAATCAAATTCTCCTTTCAATTTCAGTATTTTGGTCTACTGTAATAAATTGACAAAAGACAGAATTTGTTTACAATTCTTTAGGCATCAACATTTCAGACACATGTATTAACCACATATTATGCGTGAAACAAGCAATCTATTTGAAATGGATAATACTACATGGGAACATAGAAACATGGAATCAAAAAGCTCCAGCTAAAGAAACAATTTAATAAAAACCTTTTCAATCAAATCTAAAACATCTTGGTTATCTATAAATTCAATGTAACTCCAGTTGATTTCTTCTTTGTTGTATTCTTCCTGCTCCATCTTGAAAACATGCTGAAAGAAATGACAAGCAACAGACAAGTTATAAGAAAATTTAAAAATAAAAAACAAAAAAATCCACACATTCACATTAAGACACCTAGGCATTGAATGTGTTCGGAAAGATAATTGGGTAGCTTCTAATTAGTCAAGTAGCTTATTTTGACAAAAAATAAGCTACTAGAGGTGTTTGATTAGGTAGCTATTTTGAAAAAGTTACCAACTTAAAATCTCTAATTTCATAAATTAAAGACTTGTTTCAATGGCAGGATATAGGATATGATAGGATGCATTATGCTATTTTGTTTTGATCGATTGTTTGGTACACAAACATTATCCTACTACATATTCTATCTTCTTGTCGTGTAAGAAAAACAAATTGTCTCAATATTTTTTTGATCTTAACCCTTGAGGGCGAGCCCTGACACAGCGGTAAAGTTGTGTCTTGGTGACCTGTTAGTCATGGGTTCGAATTCGGAAACAGCCTCTTTGCATATGCAAGGGTAAGGTTGCGTACAACATCCCTCCCCCTTACCTGCGCATAGCGTGGAGCCTCCGGGCAATGGGGTTACTTTTTTTTTAACCCTTCAGTTCAGCAGAGCAAAGGAGCCCTAACTAATCCGGAGTTTGGTCGGGAGGTAAGTAAAGCCTGGCCAAGAATTGTTTCCACCAAGGATCAAACTCTGGTAGTACCCAAACGATTCAACCTTAACTTCAGCACATTAATCACTTGTACTCAATCACTTGGTTAAAAATTGTTTCAATATAATTGTCATTTTAGTTTTCCAATGAAACATTAATTACTTTTTTCCACTTATATCTCTTATAAATTAATGATGAACTACAAAATCTAGAAATGAATTAATGATGTAAGGTTAATTTTGTAAAATTACTATTCTCTTTCATCTATTTATTAATTTTTCTTGGTCGATGTAAAACAACCTAGGATAACTATTATTTTGGGACAGATGGAGTAACATATATTAATATTAACATTAATTTATATACATACACACATATATGTGCATTCTTATTGTTTCAATTTTTTATGAAATATACCTTACCTAATAATAACAACAACAACAACAATAATAAATTTTTATGCATAAAATTATTTAATGTTTATATATACATTAGCATATCCATGCCATTTTATATGTATCAAAATTTTACCAAACACTTTCAATCCAATCAGGTAACTTGTCAACTTGCAGTTTTGAACTCTATACTTTTGACTCTAGCTTTCAACTAATTATAACAAACAAAGCTAACTTGGTGAAAGTAAACTAACATATAATAACAAACTTGTATACCTGATTAAAATGTTGCTGGAGCTTTTCATTTGCAAAATTGATGCAGAATTGCTCAAAACTGTTTTAAGGAAATATGATTGTATCAAGCAAGGGAATCATGTCAACAAAGAAACCAAATTAAAATAACAGCAGCAGAAAAAACAATTCAATAATCAAAACATAGTAGGAAAAAAAATCAATAGATGGTACTAGTCAAACTCAAATGTCTGAGCACAATTCATTTTTTCTACTAGTGGATGTACTAAAATTTACAAGAGCACTAGAGAAGTGGAAAGTATTTAGAGTAATACATACAAGACCCATGCATCAGGATAACCCACTCACTTCAAGTATCCACAATGCATATAACCCAAAAAAGTATATATTCCTACTCCTCAGAGATATTTAATTGACAATGAATTACCTATTATCCTTAAAACACTCAAAACCATATATATCCAAAACTCCAATTTGCTTCTGGGAATTGATATCTTGCCCGACAGAACTATTGATCTTATCAACAAGCCTGGTAGAACAACAAATAATTAGTATTTTCACCCTAATATGTGCATGATAAAAAAAAATGTATCAATTCACCACTGTCCATAAGCATACCAATCAAAAAGACGAGCATAGACAGTTTTTGCCAAAGCATCCCGACCAGCTACAGCAGCATTACAGTCAAGAGCTTTGATGATATTTCCTTCTCGGGTTTGTATTGAACGGGTGCATAGTGTTGCTAGCAGTAGGTTCAAATCACACCTAGAGATTGAAAATTGGCAGCCATTCCATTAAGTTTAAAAAAGGATGAAAAGTGAAAACTTATATAAAAATTATGTCTAGTCATTAGATGTTAAGGAAAACAAACAAGTAACCAACCATCCATCTCATTTTGGTATTTTTATCATTTTCTCAAAGATACAAAATATGTGCTAGTTGCGCTACCTGTTCACACAGAAATCCAATCTCTCACAGACTAAAGAAAACAATGATAATTATTCGAAAGCTTAGTCTCTTTCTTGGACATACCAATTCTGAAGACTTAATACTACCTTTGCAAAGTCAATACCCAGTAGTAGTTGAAACTCTATTTGGTACACATCTTAGCATTTCCTAGTCATTTTTGCACCGTTGTATTGTACACAAATTTTATTATCCCCAGACTTCCCTGGCATGTTTTAGTTTTATACACTGTTCATGCACCCTATTTAGTCATATTATCAAAATCTTTTATAGAAATATCATGAACATTTAAAAGAATAAATTAATGTGAAAGCAAATGCAAATGAGAGAAATGAAATTAAACCAAGTAAAAATATAATCCATGCAAGTTAAATAATGTTCCAAACATAAATCACCTGCCTGAAAAGATTAGCAGCCATCTGCAAATGAAATCTTGATTTCTCATCTTTTATTACTGACGAGTCATGCTCTTTTCCAGGAGAAAATTCAATGTTTCCCAAATGTAATATTGCAGCTAAGGTGGAAAATATGGCTTCCTGATAATAAAAGAAAGTATAACTATGAGAAAAGGATAGCAAATCAACAAAATTAACCAAAACAGCATACAATAAAGCAAAAGATACACTAATGGGTAGCATCATTATACCTGATCCTCGTGACTTATGCCAACAATATCCATTGCTCTCCTTGTCTTCATGTACTCTTCAGCACTGCTTACGCCATCTAATTCATAGACTTTACTTTGATTCAAATAGTGGAAGTGGCTTGGCTTTCCCAACTTATACTTCTCTACATCCTAAAAATGAAGCATTCCAATAACATGACATACTGAAAACAGTAACCTGCACAGTGCAAAACATAGCTTTGTACTGCATATTAACACCTAAATATATAATCAAATAAATACTTCACCAAAGACTGAAATATACCCTTTCAGATGCACACAATTGATAAAAACAGTGATAATTTCTTTCTGGATCTGTTATCTGCACTACTCGTGATCTTTCTAGTAAGTAAGTTCTAATTGCAGCACCAGATATTCTACCATTTGAATCAAATTGAATTTCAACAAACTTCCCAAAACGGCTGCAACCAGAAAAATAGAAATAACATGAGGCAATGAGCAAGAACAATTTGAATGGAAGAGTATTTGACGTGCTAAACTGTAATTACTGTTTCATTAAAATGTAAAACCCTGTTAAAACATTCATAACAGAGAACCTGATTATCCATCACATGCACATATTTGAAAATCAAAATTATCTTACAAACTTAGGTAGTATTCTTCCCTTCACCCACTTAAACCTCAGATGTTAATCACAAACATCAATACATCACCATTCCTAGTTTAAATCCTTCTGAATCTAATTCCTAGGATATACACAAGGGTATCAGTTTTCTACAATGTCACAGAATTCTCTTCACACTTGCATATTTTAAGATTTTATGCAACAATGGTGCAGTCACAATTCACTATGCTAGCAAATCTGGGTTCCAAAAATATCTGGCACTCCATGAAATGGCACTTCTTTAGGTACATAACCATATTTCCATTATGTCAACTATGGTTTTTGGATGGATTGGATATTAGACACGATTATTACACATAGCATGCTTTAGTTAATAAAAAGATAAGAAAATATCATAAGATAGCCCAAAGAAAAATTACAAGTCTATTTCTTAGATCTAAGCGGGAAGTGAAAATAACTAGAGATTGGCAGAAGATGTAAACTACAAACTATAAAGAATCAACTTTACCTTGAATTGTCATTCCTAACAGTCCTTGCATTTCCAAATGCCTCTAAAAGTGGATTCGACTGAATCAAGCAAAAAGTGAAATTATTATCCCCTATTGATGCCTAAATTAAAATAGAAGTGAACTAATTGCCAAACATGTGATCCATTGAATTCAAGAATAGCCGGCCTACTTCAAGAACTTGTTGTTCAACTGTTCTATCATCACCAGCAGCACGCCCACCAACAAAGGTAAGGTATTGCATAATCAATTTTGTTGTCTCAGTTTTCCCAGCACCACTTTCACCGCTGACCAAGATAGACTGGCTTTGACCTCCATTCATCATTGCTCTAAATCATGCCCAACAAAAACTCACTAATTTGCAAAATGAAAAGTCAAGTAGTAAATATGACAAAAAACCAAATAATATACAAAACAAAATGCATACTAACCTATAAGAAGCATCGGCAACAGCAAATACATGTGGACTAAGCTCACCAAACGGAGCTCCCTTATACTGCTCCATCATATGGATATCATACAAATGCGGAAGCTTTGTGAATGGATTAACAGCTATTAAAATGCTCCCTGTATACGTCTAACAAAGAAAAACAAGTCATGCAAAAAGCATAAAATAGTACAGAATGCAATGTGAAGGATAAGCGTAACAGTCCCCAGATAAATAATAATATATATTAAGTAAATTTCACTAGGGGATATTGCCAAAAGGCAAATGAAAATGTTAAAAGCTACTGATTATGTGTTAATTTATATATCAGTATTGGCTACCTGGTCAGGTAAGTAATGCGCCTGAAATGAACTACCAAAAAAGCTCTCGTAAATGAAAGCTCTAATTATTTAACTTCATACATAAACAGAAAGTGACAACAAAGCACATATGTCAGCTTATGGCATGTCAGTTGTTCAAATACCGGCACAGTGTGAAGTGACTAAAACTCTAAAAGCAATAGTACCATAACCGAACAAAATTTTCCAGTAATAATAAGAGTTTAATTGTCATGCAGTGTCAATATAAAATACTTTAAACTATTGATCAATCAAAAGCCATCAAAGGGATGAAATTTAAGATAGTATTTTTAAAGAGATTAATTTCTATGAACTGACAGTTTTAAAAAATTTAGTTTAAAAAATCTATACACTCTCAATGTATTTCAATTAAACTCTAATAAGTAATAACAAATCTTACATTGATAATCTAGTACAGAAAGTTAGATTTCATTTCACCAATGTGTCAATCCTCTAATGCCAACTCGGCTCACCAAACACCATTAGACATTTTCAATTTCACACAGCACAATAACACAACTATAAACTCACGTTCATCTCATCATCAACAAATAAGGACTGAGAACATGAAGAAACCCTAATTGTCCACATAGATACCAACAAATTCATTCAATAAACACTCACATAAATATCGTTCAGCGCATATCTTCTCCGGAGATTGTACAACACCCCTGGCTCATTCAAGTAAGCCAACCTCGTCATATCTTCGACTCCACCATGCTCTTCTTCATCTTCGTCCCGGGGAAACACGTTCTCCGGAAGAGCAACAACCTGCAAAACAAAGCACCTCACAGATTCATCATCCGAATTATGCACGGTACCGGCATTCACACACGCAAGCGGTGAGAATTAGGCAGAAACAAAACTCTCACTTTCTTGCCCGAAGCGGTTGCAACAGTAACTTTATTTCCGGAAGATTCGAGTACTTCAGCAGGAATCCAAGCGGAATCTCTGTCGTTGACCCAAACCTTGGTGCCGTGGCGCATATTCATGGTTGGTTCCTGCAAAGGAGAAAATGGGGGAAGAAGAAGAAGAATTAAAGATTGAAATCCTAGAGATAGAGAGCGACGAAAGAGAAGAGTGGAGGAGGAGAGTGAAGAGTAACTTACTGGCATGAGGTTGATTAGAGGTAGTTCTGCTGAAAATTGGGGTTCCCGCCCTATTGGGTATGGACTATGAGTCAAAAATGGCGAAACTGTACGGTATTTATATCGTAGTCGACACGTCACCACCGTACTCAGTGTTTGTGCTTGTGGTTTTTCTTCCGCTTTTCACTTTGCGGTTTCGCTTTACCGTATCCTCTTCCCCTTCTTTTTGTTGCCACGATCAAGGCCGAACCAAATTACTGTTATAAAAAAACATTTTTATCATCAGATGAGTAAGTTATAATTTTTTATTTATTTATAAGAATTTAAGACAAATATCGTTACAATAATTACGCATTTTGTCCTATAAATTAAACTAAAATCCCTTAATAAATACATTTTTAAAATTAATGAAATTTATTTTCGCAAATCCTAAGAAAATAATGTTTACATTCATTTTTCTTATTGGATGTGAATTCGATCTTTTAATATTAAGGATTTCTCTTATATCCTTTATAACATACATTGATATTCATGACTTTAATAATTAATGACTAATTTTAAAGTATTTTTAATTTAAATAAAAATGATGTTATGATTTAACATTTATAATTTTTTAATTCTTTGTTAACACATGAGATAATTTGGTTTCTTTTAAATCTTTAAAAAAATTCAAAAGCTATATTACATAAGAGATACATTAATAGATGCTTTTTGAGTTTTTATTTTTGGAAAGACTCGTATAATTGTTATAGTTATTAGATTTATTTAGTTTTCTCGTGGCAATAGAATAAACATTATTTTATTCATGAAAATTAAAAATGTTAATATTTTTGTAAAAAATCTATATAAATTTTTTGAATAACCATTATCCATTAAAGCTTAATATAAGTATTTAAATTGATTGTAAAAAATTCAAAGAAGCGGCTAAAATACAATTAGTATAGAGAAAAATTAATGAAGAATAACAGTTATATTTTTTCTATGATATATATAAAAAAAACTATATTTTTTTTACTGAACGGGCCTACATGCAAAATGCAATCATATATCTCTCATCTTCTATATTGAAAAGTTACATTCAAACTCCTTATTTGATAGGAGAGAAATGAGAAGAAGAAAAAGTATATGGCACCTATCACCTCTTTGGTCTAATGTGAGAAAAAGGGTGAGAAATATATCCTTGCATCTTATTTTAGTGCATTATCCAGTGTCCTGTCTACTACACATTATCCTCTCAAAAAAAATTCTACTAGACATTATTGGTAATAAAATAAATAAAAATATATATATATATATATAATTTTCCATTTAATAAATTTTATTTTCTTTCTCTTTACTTCCTTTCATATTTTTCTCATATCGCTTCTTAAGAAAAAAAAATAAAAAATATCTTACCTCTTTCTTTCTATCAAATTCTTTCTTTCCATTTTTCTTTTTTAAAACAAACAAAAGTACAAAACAGTTATATCATTTTTTTCTAACAAATATAAAAAAATCTCATCTCATTTTATAAAATAAAGGAACGGAATCCTCAATCCAGGCAACATAGACGTTATCTTTAGAAGTGTATTACTATTTTTATATTTATATTTGATGTTACTAATACATTCTCACTATAATTTTAAATAATTTTACTGTAACTTTTTTATTAATGAGACTCTAATATTTATAAACACAGTCTACCTGCCGTACACTCAACTTTTTATTTTTCGTTGAATATTTTTTATCAGTAACACAAATCGAAACAAATGCCATTCGCATCGACGTATAAAGGAAGCAAAGGACAGTTTTTTTTTTTCTTCCTTCAGTTTTGTTTCTCCTTTCCTTTACGCTTCAATCCTTTATAATTTTCACCTTTTACTCCACTTGTTAGTTTGGTAAGAGATAAAATCATTAAAAAAAATCATACATCACTTTTCCGTTTTACTAATAAAAGTACAACATTAATTCATAATTATTTACCCAGATTTATTCGTAAAATTAATCTCTACATATAAGTTTTAGTATGATACACTTGACAATTAATTTATGATCGAAATTGTTATTTACATAATTACATATGATGGAGTTAAATTACAAAAACAAAACATTTTATCCTTTAAGAGAAGTTAGACCAACTACTTGCATGGAAGTATCCTTGAGTATGTGACAGAATTGTCCAATAATCAAACGAAAAAAATGTAATTCGGAGTTCCCCGTTGGTCCGTATTAGGGGGAAAACGTGTACTCAAATTAGTAAAATCATTTTCAATTTTAAGTGTTGGTAAAATTACATTGCTTACCAGAGAAAAAATTAATCACATCACCAACGTCATAAAAAAATGGAATGGGTAACTATCTTTTCTAATCCAAATTAATTAATCTTTGAAACCATTAATGTGTCAAGATTACGTATTTGAAACTTAAAAAAAATCACATAATGGGGGGACAACATATTTGAGCTTATTGCAATGAAACCTATGGCATATTTTTATTTTTTATTTGTTTAAACTTATTTGTTAAAAAAATACTTATGTTAAGAAAATAATTATTTTTTATTTTTTAATATATTTATCTAAATTACTTTTACTTAAACAAATAATTTTTTATTTATTTTAAGAAACAAATCATATTTATTTTCAAAAAACACTTATATAAAATAAAAAATACTTATTTTAAAATTATTTTTATGTTGAAACAAACTCACCCAATATTTTATTATTTGGTCCTCTGGGTATTTTCAAAAAAAAAAAAAAATTGGTCCTTCGGGTTTCGACAGAAATGCAAGATGCCAGTCCAAAACCTAGTAGTTAACTCGTTATCTTCCAAAATTCGTGGTGGTATATTTTATAAATTCATTTCACTTCTATGATAACTTATTTTAAAACGTGACTTTTAAATAAACGTAGTACAATTAATGCAGTATAAATAATAACTCGAGTGATTTTTTTCCTAGATTATCCACACGGATCGCATTGCATAAAAACATTTGACATTTTTTTTTCCCTTTGTGGCTTAAAATATACAATGATTCATTAATTCTCGATTTGATTCTGAAAATCCTCAGTGACTATTTTGTGATATTACTTCCCCAAATTTGAGGAAGAGTTGTGCATCAGAGGTGCTCATGGAAGGACAGTTAACCAAGTGAGGAGTTTTGAGATTTGCATATTCATCTTTGTAGCATTGCATTTTAGCAGATGACTGTGAATCAGGTAGCAGCACTTGTGTTGAGTCTGTTTGTTTTGGTCGAGTGATGGATGGCACAAGGCTTCCCAGCACGCGAGTCACTTCATGCATTGTAGGCCTATCAACTGGTTGCTTCTTTGTGCATAAAAGAGCAAGCTGAAAAACCTTTTTTACTGCTCCCATGTCCCTGCATGTGGTAGTAATATCTGGATCAACGGTTTCCATTACGCCATCATTAGCTGTCTTGGACAAAATCTACGCAAGTAAGGAATATGATAGTTAGTTATAGTATAAGAAAATTATCGTGAGAATTTAGTTAGGAGTATCCCATAAATTACCAACTAAGCTAACACCAAAGGGTCACAACACAAGATTTACACCAAAGTGTTACTAACTTGCTATGGCTTTACGTCAAACCAAAGTGTTTATGTTTGCTTAGGCTATGTTTGGTTTGCCTGTGGGGAGCTCCAAACTCGATTTGGAGGATAAACTTATTTTGGTGACATGTTTGATTACCCCTAAAAGCACGTTTGCAAATGAAAATTTTGCCTGGAAACTTAGTTTTATAGAGGTCGACTTGAGTTGTTTTTTGCAAACTCATTTACAAACTTAAGTTTAACCCAAACTTAAATTTGTAAACTTTAATTCAAACATGCACTTAGACATTGAAAAAGCTCAAGCAATACGGTACCATAGCTATACACATCAAACATCCGTTTGAGCCAATCCAACAAGACACATACTTTTCCAATGGGGTGCTATGAAAGTTGTGACACCTACAAACCAGACACACACAAGAAGACTCACCAGATGATGGAGGTTTGATTCGTTGTCAACAGCTTTCCTGCCAGTTAGAAGCTCAAGCAATACGATACCATAGCTATACACATCGGACTTCTCAGTGAGGCGGGAAGTTCTAGCATACTCGGGGTCTATGTAGCCAATTGTGCCCATTATGTAAGTTGAAGTGTGGGTCTTAGATGGGCATAGACTTTTTGCAATGCCGAAATCAGAGAGATGGGGCTCAAAGTCTTTGTCTAGTAAAATATTAGATGATTTCACGTCCCTGTGAATGATGAGTGGACTACAATCATGGTGTAGATAAGCAAGCCCTTGGGCTGATCCAAGTGCTATTTTTAGACGAAGATCCCAATCAAGCTTTTTCTTCTTGGTAGGCCCTGAAAAAAAAAAATGTACATAT
The DNA here is from genome assembly GCA_013407115.1 of Glycine latifolia. Classification (NCBI taxonomy): domain Eukaryota; kingdom Viridiplantae; phylum Streptophyta; class Magnoliopsida; order Fabales; family Fabaceae; genus Glycine; species Glycine latifolia. The sequence goes on along the minus strand of CM023946.1, from coordinate 4,853,103 downwards.
CAAAATCATGTATAAAAAATCATTGCTTGGATTGAAAGTGTTTATTTACATATCACTCAAAAGATGCATCAATTAGGTTCATGAGTAGGTAAGTGCAACATGCAGCACCAAATCCTAAATGTACACGACCATACAAATTAAGGGATATGATTGTCTCTCTTCCTCGCTTGACTTTTGGCAGGACACCCCATCAAAGTAATGGATTCGGCTTAACTATCATTCAATCACATGTGTACAGGGACACATGTAGGAAACTGGATGTAAAACAAAACAAAGAATACATGGTCAACCTCAAGTTAAAAGTCATACATGCAACTGGAAAGTAGAAACCTCATTATAGGAGTTATGCACCTTGGAACAATTGCCAGCATTACTGATACAGAACTTATTTGGAAGAGGAGATATGGAAAATTGGGAAATATTGCTAAATCAATGTAAGGTTGAATGTACATAGTAGATTGTACAGAAAAGTATGCAACGAAGTACATCAGCATCTTTCAAGCCAAGGCTTGAACTTACCATGCAGAAGATCCCATAGACTGCCATTTTCCATGTAGTCATAAAAGAGAAGATTTCCGTACGGAGACAAAGAGTAGCCTTGGAGACTGACCAGATTTCTGTGCTTAATGCTACCAACTGTCTCAAGCTCAGTCTCAAACTCCTTCAAGTATTGCGGATAGTGGGAATAGAGCTTCTTGATAGCCACCGGCTTGCAATTTTTAAGGACACATTTATAAACTGTACTTGATGCACCATACCCGATTATATACTTCTCACTTAGGTTTTCAGTCATCCTCATGATATCATCATACACATGAAGTGCCATATTCATGTGAAGAATCACTAGCTTCGGAGGTGAGTAATTGACTGTCAATTTTCAAGCATGAACAATCAGCATATTATCATCTTCAGTTTCAATAGGTACAGTTAAGATAAAGTACCTGGTTTGTCAAAAGATCCATCAGAGAAAGAAGTTGGATTGTGTGGTCGGCAAGCTGCTAGCAATATCATAAAAAGAATTACAAGGGCGCCTATTGCAATTCCTAGGATAGCTGCCTTGGACAAGGTAACTGCATGGGCAATAAAACATATTAGCTCATCCTGCACTTTGAATGATATATATGAAATTTAAAAGATACATGTGAAACCTTGCTTTACACTTCAACTGCTGATATTTTAAAAAGTTCAACATTAACAACTTAGTGGCAGATACTACATTCAGTCAAGGGAACCCCATCTTAGAACACCAACAATCCCTTATCTTTTGACCGTATTACCCCAGGCATAACAACCAAAGATAACAAGGGAAGATGTTTGGCAGGAGGAGGTTCAGATTTTTGGGTTCTTAAAAGTATAAAAACATGCAACAAGTCATAGGTGGGAGGCAGCAACAGGGTATTATTCCTACTGGAAAGTTCAGCTGACCTCGCTCTGTAGCGTGAGACCCATGACAAGACAAATCCAGCCAATCACCACAAAGACCAGGATTTCCAATAAAACTGCAAATAAAAGGTTACATCAATCAAAATGCAAGAAAACATGCTGATGGAAAAATATGTTGAGTTGAAAAAATAGTACCAACAAAGGCTAAGTTTAACTGTAAATAACCTAACCTGTCAGGGGAAAACCTGGAAAAATTCTTGCTTGTGGGAATAACACCAACTAGGTTGTTATAAGAGACATTACTGCAAAATTTACAAAATCCATGATCAACTTGTTAGGTACAAGTGACATGATCTTTCCAGTGAATTATGATGGCAATTTGTTTAAATAATTAAAACAAAAGAGACAGAACTTACAGTAGAGAAAGACTAAAGCAATTTGCAAGCGAAGACACATCCCCAGATAATTTGTTCTTTTCCAGTCTCCTGTAGAATTCCAAACCAAGAGATACCATTAAACATTGTAAAAATAGTAGTAAAATTATTAGTCTATCATGATTGTCAACCAAAATTTACACAATAAACACGAGCTGGAACAAATGACTAGTTCTCAGTTTTCAAGAGCAATCGGTCTCACTACTCAACCAAATCTGATAAATACAAGACTGCTGAACATTTTTTTTAGCAATTCATTCAAAAATAAAGCATATATTACAAAAACAAATTATATATTTCCACCATCTATTATTAGACAATAATTAGTAGAATTTAAGGTAGTCAATGTACATCCAAAAGAGATTTGCCAAGTTCAAAAAATACCATCAACTTCTATTACCAAGAGCATAAAAGGAATATAAAACAATGAACAAGGAAACAAAATGGAGCTTACAAGGATATAATATTCTGAAGCTGACTAAGTTCTTCAGGAATCAAGCCAGAGAGTTGATTATTTGAAAGATCACTGTCATACAGAATTGTGAAATTAGTCATTTAGTTGGTATAAAAACCAACAAAAGATTTGTTTTATTTTCATCAGAAAGTTAATGGACCTACATATCCATGACACTTCTTAGATTTCCAAATTCTGCTGGAATAAACCCTGTTAAATGATTTCTGCTCAGATTCCTAGCAAAATGATTACTAGCAATCAGTAAGAAGTAACATTCTAGATTTCAAAAGTAACTTGCTAAAAAAAACTCACAACTTCAGAAGATGTTCCAAGTCACCAATGGAAGAAGGAATAGAACCAATTATATTGTTATTTGATATATCCCTGGAAATAAAACATTTATTAGAATGAAATCAGAGGATTGATATAAGGAGGCATGTTAAATCATTCATACTTACAGTGTATCCAAATTACCAATCCGTGAAAGTTCAATTGGAATGGAGCCTTGAAGATTGTTTGAAGAAAGATTCCTTAGCATGGGCACCGCACAGTCATGAAAGAATAAGAATCAATTAAGCAAATTTGTAATAGGTTGATGTTTAAACTGTTAAGTATTGGCCAACTGTGGTAGGAATCCAGATAAGCTAGCATAGAAGTTTGTGTGTATTGACATGTTTAGAGAAGGACAGAACTAATCACAGTGGAGTTACAAATATATATTGAACAAATGGACTACAATGTCAAGGTGAAACTTACAGATAGGTCATACTCTCCAAGCTATGAAAAGCTGAGGGGACTGTTCCACTCAGCTTATTCCCATGCACATTGCTGATACATGACAGTTGGAAATCCATCAGCTTAACATAATATAAAATTCCTTATTACAAATTGATATACAAGGCTTATTGCTTACAGGCTGTTGAGGTTTTTACACGAGCTAAGATTATCAGGAACTAGACCCTCAAGGTTGTTGTTGGCTACATTTCTACAACATCAAGGTTTGACTCATGAAGTCACTCAAAAACCAACAAAGTTGATGCTTCATATTAACGACACTTACAAGTCAAACAAATCAGTAAGCTTTCCAAGCTCAGGTGGGATATGTCCACTTAAATGGTTGTCATTCAATTCCCTGTAATTGAAGTGTGAAGCATTAGATGACAAATTTAAACCAAGTTGCACCTCTTGGTAAGTGGTCTTTGTTCAAAACAAATGTAGGTTTAAAAAAATTGTAAAAAGGCAACTGACAAGATGTTCTTTTAGAAGTTGTAAAATTCAAAAGTGAAATGATTAACTATTGTCAGCAAGCCGTTAATTCTGATTTCAAGAGTCCAGAAAAGAAATACAGGATGCATATGGTCAACTAATGACTAAAGCATCTTACAAATAGTGAAGGTTTGTCATATTTCCAAGTTCTGGGGGGATGATGCCAGTCAGCTTGTTTCCATGTAAATACCTTCAAACATTGCATATTTTATCCAATGAGTCTAAAAATTATGATTTAGTGCACACACTTTAAGGCAAAATCAAACTTAAAAGATACAGATTCAAAACTACTAGCATATACTTACAATTTTTCTGTGTAGGTCAAATTTCCCAAGATAGGAGGGATTGGTCCACTTAACATGTTACAACTCAAATCTCTATAGGAAATGTCAAAAGACGGATTAGTAAATAAGAGAAAGAATATCAAGTCAACAAAGAAACTTCATAAGTTTGCTTTAGTGCAATGCTTACAAGACAGTAAGTGCTTGCATCAGACCAATCACTGATGGAATATGCCCCGAGAGTTTATTGCCTTGCAATGACCTACCAAGCTCAAACAAATTTAAAAGGAGCTTCCTAAATAAGGAAAATGGAAGACCACATGCCATTGTTTTTAAAAATAACTGAAAAAGGATAATGCAGTACATACAGAGTTGCTACTTGCAGATACCCAATATTGAATGGTATCTCTCCGGTTAGCTTGTTGTAGGATAAATCCCTGACATCAATAGAATATATTAAAAAAGAGAAAAGAAAACATGATGAGGCAAAGTCGGTCACACAGATACAGTTGCATAGGCATACAAGACCCCTAAAGTAGTACAATTGCCAATGTTTTCAGGAATACTGCCCGTCAAGCTATTGTTTCTCACATCACTGCAAAATGGTATGATGAAACTAATTACATTTTGTTTAAGGAAATGTAAACTTTCAAGGCTTGAAGTAAAGAGTCAATGTTCTAACTTACAAATACCACAATCCAGTTAACTGGCACATGTCTGGAGAAAGTGAACCCACCAAATTGTTACCTCGCAAACCACTAGCATAGGAAAAGGAAAGACACAAACAAAGATTGACAGCAAGAACACATCATAGAGCCTAAAAGAAGCACAGATAAGTCAATTAAGTGATAGATTTGATTGCGAATTAGTAATGCTCACAGATATTGCAAAACTTCATTCCAGTATATAAGTCTTGGTATCTCCCCGCTAAGATTATTCTGTGCCAGGTCTCTGGAACAGAAGCAGTTTTCAAAATTTAGTGCATGATGGCTATGATAGTTTTAGATACTAAAGTCATCCTTCTGAAGAGAAAACCGAAAAGTAACTTACAGAATCTTCAAGTTAGGAACCTGAGAGAGTGTTGAAGGGATTGGTCCAATTAGCTGATTATTTTTCAAAATTCTGAGAACAAATTTAACAAAACAAAAACCTTGTCACAGCCTAGGAGGCAAAACAAAACTTCAGTGAAAGAGAAAAACACAAAAAACTCACAGATTTTCCAGCTGTTTCATCTTTGAAACAGAAAACGGTATATCTCCCCGAATCTCATTAAATGACAAGTCTCTGAACAACACAATAAAATGCAAAAGTTTCTCATTATGACATTTTCACTTGGCAGTCAAAACCTAATCTATTATCAATTGAATTCAGTTCACCAGAGTATGACTTCTGAAACATACATGCTTTTCAAAGAGGAACAATCACCAAGTTCGTCAGGTATTTGGCCAGATAAACGGTTTTCCTTGAAATCACTGTTTAAACACAAGACATACTTGGTTTACATAGCCACAAGTATGAGAAATGCCGGTGAAATTAAGACACTAAAGTGAAAAAAATATTAAATAGTGATAGTAAGTACATACATAGAGACCAAGCTGTTAAGTCTCCCTATTGCAGGTGAAATTTCGCCCTCAAGATTCAACCCCGAAAAATTGCTGCAAAAAAAAAAAAAAAAAATGAAAACGAGATCCTTGTAAACGCTTATAGAATACACCAAAAAAGAAAAAACTAGTTAAGAATAGTGTTACTCACAGTGCAACCACGTTGAAAGTGACATTATCACACGTAACACCTCTCCAAACACAATAATCAGAAGAAGTTGAGTCTGTCCAGTCATACAGGACGTTATCCACATCCCTGAACCACTTCTTTATCTCCAACAACGTTTCTCCTTCAATTCAGAATTTCAGATATTCATACTCATACTTGAGCTTGTGAAACAGAGGAACAAAAGAAAATAACACCGAGTTTGGTTAGAGTGAATGACTCACCGACGTGTGAATTCACAGAACTAACTGAATCCAAACAAAGAAGAGAAACCAGAAGGAGTAGTCCAAACCGAAAGGCCATAGCCAACAACAGGAACAACAACAACCGAAGGTGTTGTTTTAGTTTTAGTTTAGAAAACTAGTTCATGATTCATGGTTCAAATGATGTGATGGGATGAAAGCTTTTTCTGTTTCATTTTTCTGGCTTTGAAGGTAGTGAAATGACATCACATCACCCTGGCACATAGACCACGCTCTCTCTATAATGCAACAACATTACTGAATTACCACTGATAATAGATTAGAGAGAGAGAAAAAATAATAATAATAATAATTTTCTCGAATAAAGTTAAAACTATTTTGGCAGAGCTTCTGCTACAACCTGCAACACTGCACCATAGTCTCTATCTATGTGTACCCAGGGAGTGAGGCCCAGCTTTTTCCATGTTTGTGTTTCTCTCTCTTAACTATGGTATCTCTTATTATTATTCGTTCAGTTCAGCCATTGCAAATTATGCCATGCTTTTAATTGAGATCGGAAAGGGGTCGCTTTCACTCTGCAAGAGCTTGTGAGAGAGGAGGAGGGAGTAATGGCAATCTATTTGAGATGAGATGACAGAGACAACTTTCTCTTTACCGTTCCCTCTTTCTTTTCTTTATCAGTCTCGTAACAATGCGTGTCTCTGTGATTATTGGACTTTGTCTGTTTCTCTCGTTTAATGTTTGGTATTTATGTGGAGGGAGCTATGTTTGGTAGTTATGGATGCTGCGTTTGTTAGATAGTGTAATGTGATGATTTTTTTATTTTTGTATGTTTGGTTGGATGAAAGGAATTTTTATAATTTGAATTAGAAAAGAAAATAATAGAAAGAAAAAATCTAAATTTATGACCTTTTTTTATTATTTTTTTTTTACTTTCTTACCTACTAAATAATTGACAAATTAATTAAAAATTATAAATTCATTTTATAAGAAAAAAGATAAATTCAAATAGAATAAATAAATATAAGCAGTAGTGGAAATCAAACCGGCATCGTTAACTTGAAAGACTTAAGGGTCGATATTAATTCATCATTTTGATTTTAATTTAGCATAACCAAACCTGAATCAACTGTTATTAAATTCTTCCAGTTTAATCAAAAAAAATTGTGTTCTGAGATTTTTGTATACAGTTGCAAAAATATTCAGATAGATTGAGAAATTATTGATTGCGGAAATGTTCAAGATTTTAGCAACGTATTTTTTTATACCTTCTTTTACTAACGTACTTTTATTTATTAGTTAAAAATTGTTAAAAATATAAAAAAAAGTCATACATCAAATTTAAAGATTCTCTTTAATTTTATAAATTTTAATAAATTTTAATTAATTAAACAAAATGTATTTAAAAAATGTACTAGAGAATATTTTTAATATTTAGTTTTTTATTGAGATAAGAATGTCCTTTGTAAATAACTTACATAAGTTGGTACAATTATCATATACTAGCTGCAAATTTATTTATGAATGAAGAAGAATAATGTGTCTGAAAACATAAGTGCGCGATCTAGTGTTTAAAGGAAATCGTAGTATTTTGTGTTATAGTAACGTACAAGTTAAATGATTGTGAAAGTTTCTATCACTTCGACCATGTAAATTATACTATCACGACAATGACAACCCCTGTCTTAATGCCTTGTTCGATATGCAAAAATCCCATGAAAATGAAAATACGAGGTCTTCTTTAATATGCAAAAATCCCGTGGGTAACCAGGGAGACCATGTCCTATTTACTAAGGCCCCGTTAGGTGGTTTTCATTTTTAGTTTTAAATTTTTCAATAACTAAGATCAGCTTTAATTTTGAAAAAATTCTTACAAAGATAAATAAAATAACTCTATTGTTATATTTTATATCGATTCACATTATTAAACAATATGATATAAAAAGTGTCACAGAAAAATATTTAAAATAAAAAATAATCAAACTTGCTAAATTAATAACAAAAATAGTGAAAGATATGAAAAAAAATAATTTTTTAGAACAAAAATAATTATATTAACAAAATAACACAACAATGATAATAACAAAGATATATAACGCTTATAATGATAACAACTAAAGTGACAATAATGATCATGCTAGTCACCATAATCATAATAGTAGTGGTGTTGGAGTATTTTTCAAAATTATAAAAAAATCACAATTTTTTATTAAAAAAAAAGGAATTGAATTAAAAATCATTTTTGTTGACATTAGATTGACAAAATGAGAATTGAAAATATTAGGGATGAAAGATGAAATAACCTGTGTATATAAAAAGGAATCAAATTATTTTGATATAATTTTGGTCATTTATCATGTCATCTAATAATTTTTAATTAAATAATATTTTTAAAAATCAACATATCTAAGTTGAAAGTTTGTTAAATATAGATTATGCATACAAAATTTATATCTTTTTTAGAATTATTTAATATTTAATTCAGTGTTATAAAATGTGGTGATTTAATTGAGCTGATTTTACTTTCAGACCGAATATATAGTTGATCCAGTCAAATTCAATTGGATTCTTGATTGGACCAGTCAGACTCAGTCGATTTTTATTTTTTATTTTTTTGAAAAATAAATAAATTTTTTTTGGATTTTTTTTTTTTAAATAAAAAAATGGATTTTTCTAAAAATTTGAATTTTGGAGTATAAATAATTTTTTTTTACTCTAATAATGATAGTTACATACTTATATATAATAAATACATATGTAATTTTAAATTTTTAATATATATTGAATCAAACCAAACCAATTACTGGTTTATTGATTTGATCATTAATTCATTACCTCAATCAAATCAATGATTGAACTGAATTTTGAAACTATGATTCAATTCATATAGATTAAAATTAATATATTTATACTTTTTTAAATATACTAAAATATATGAAACATCCAATCATCTTTTTATTATTTTTAAATTTTGACAAATTTAACATAACACTACTATTTGAATTTCACTTTAATTTCCATAAAACTGGAGAGTGACATTTGTAGGTTCATTATTCAATTGTTGGCATCCAATAGGTTATATAAGTGTATTTCTCCTGCCATTTCATTATCAACGAAAACACAAAATATTTATTTTATTATCTTTATAGTTTTAATGGTAGTCTTTTAGGTATTTTCTTGTATACTATCTATTTGTTATATATCAATTGGTGCTTTCATCTGGCTTATTTTATATATATTATCAATGAAAATATTGTTATTGGTCATAGTGAGGGGTAAGGGAGAAGAACGGCCACAAAGAGGAGATAGGAAATTGGGGTTGAAACAGGAAACGAATCCTTTTCAGTTCTTTTGTTATTCCATCTATTTCGTAAGTTTTTTGGAAAAATACATGATTTGGTGATGAAACATATTTAATGGAGAGTAACATTTTTTTTTCTAAAGCTTAAAATATGTTTGGTACTCTTGAAAGACAAGAGAGGAAGGAAGGAAGTTAAAGTGAATTTTATTTGATAGGATAGGAATAGAAGAAAAAAAATTAAAAAAATGTAGATTCCACCAAGATTTATTAAAAATTTTGATGCAGAAATATACTAAAACTGGTGATGCTTGCGTGCCACAGGCAATTATGGTAAATACACAATCGATTATGTCATTATGCAGATTCTTTAATATTTTATTCTTATCAATCAAATAATTTTAATTAAAATATTATTTTTACTCTATTTTTTCCGACCTGTTCAGTCTCTTCTTTTTTTTAATCTATCTACTTCTGTTTTTTTTCTACACAATCAAATAGGACATTAATAAAAGAAATGGAGAGAAAATGAAATAAAGATGATGATTTTTAGTAGAAGCTAACTAGAAGTGAATTGGTTTTCTTATTGTTAAGCCTCGTTTGTTTGAAGAGAAAGAAGATGAAAATGAAAAAAAAAAACAGAAAATTGACATATATTCACATTTTATTTTAATTCAAATTTTTTCTTATTTTATTTATTTTCTGTTTATTTTCATTCTATAAATGGACCCTTGATGATTGAATTACATGGGAGCACAATTTTAAATCTAAAGGTTATTAAATTTAAAAAAATTAACTTTTATACTTGAATTTAATACAAAAAAATATATTTTTTAAAAGGTTAGGATTTGTGTAGTTACAATTTGGAATGTAGAGGATCTTATTCTTAATCCAACTAGAAGATTTTGCATCGAAGTAGAGCCCGCAGTGTACTCTGGTTAACTTGCGTCAAAAAGGAAATAAAGTTACAGTATTCACATTGGGAATGGGAAGGTCATTTGTAAGATGAGAATGAGATCCTATCCTTTTTTTTTTCTCTTTTTCTTTTAATTTTTTGTTTTCCCCAAATTATATGATCAATCATCATAATTCATGTTGGTACTTGGTTGGGGTTATGTACTTATGTTTAAATAGGTCAGAAGTGGACTCAGGACCCCCCCTATTATTTATTTATTTAATATTAATAGGACCCGCCTATTCCTTAGACTGGTCCTTTGACGCCGTTAATATTGCTGTCCGTCCTTTTCATGTCTGCCCTTACTTTAAAAATTTACTTGTTTTTCAACAGGGTTCATTTATTGGAACACCCTTACACAACACGCGCGTACACATTTTTACCACGCGAAACTCAAAATCTAATAGAAGTACTTGATATTTAATAATTCATAAACCTTGTGAACATTATAGGAGTATTAGTAATTATGATGTGCGTTATAGGAACATTTTTTTTAATTTGATTTAAAAATACTAAGAATTGGAGTATGTTATTAAAATAAAATATTAACATTTTAGTGCAAAGAAAGAAATTTTGAGTTTATGTTTTGATCTTCATCATATCATTCAAAATCTTCAAGATTGAAAATAAATTATTATAGAATAATTATTAAGATATATACATTGTTTAAAAAAGAATAATTTTTTTCTCTTTTTCTCTCCCTAATCTCAAAATGATATCTACCACTAAAGAATAAAATGAAAGATATATTGAAATATATTTAATCTTACATGTCACATTATGGAGTCTATTAAAAAATGGTTAGAGAATATTTTATGGTAGATCTCAAATTGAGATCTTAGACAACTTTTTGGTAGATTTTATATTGTCAAGATTTTTCCTCTTTTTTTTTATTTAGTGGTTGATCTCATTTTAAAATCTTGGAAGAGAGAAAAAAGAGAAAAATTATTAATCTTATACTAAAGATATTCTAAAATCTTAATTTAGGATCTACCACTATAGATACTATAAGTAATTAAATGTTGAGAAAAAAATATAATTAAAATTGAGATTTGAAGAATTAAAATATTAACATTAATGGGAATTTTATTGTAAAAAAACCTTAACATGATTTTTTGAAACAATTAATGCAATAGTTGTTAATTTTCAAAATAATACATCAAATAAGTATTAAATAACAGCGAAATCAGATAACGAAGTTAGAAAACAATTTCTTATAATTTTAGCTGCCAGAAACAAAACTGTCACAAAGTATATTCGACCAACAAAATTTTAATACATGACTAACATGTCAAACTAGTAGTTTGCATGACAAATAACGTGATATCATTGTAAAAGAGATAAAACACAATGATAAAAAATAGTTGATGGATTATGGTCAATGTCTAGAAACTAAAAGTAAATTTTTAAAAAAATGTTTAGGGACCCAAAACACATTAATTTCTGAAATAATATTACAAAAATATCGAAAAATTACGGGTCTCATTTTTGTTAAATGTCTCACTCATGGTTTGTTTTTTTTTAAAAAAAATTAATAATAAAGAGTGTATTAAAATTATACAAGAAATGTGTTGATACTTGATAGTATTCAGTTATTGAAAGAGTTTGGCATTCAACAAGTTGCAAGCCACACCGTTCGTTTGGCAGAGATAAGGTAATTGTAATATTCTCTAAGAATGTTTTATGAGTTCGAAGGTTTTCTCTTCTTTAGACAGAGATATATCATCTCTTCTTCTTAATTTTTTAGAATCTAAAAACCAAAAAGATCATACAAAAATCTCGATACGTATAAGAGCTAAATTGAAAAAGATTACCTATAGAAGATGGAATTAAAAACTGTGCGAGATATATTGAGAACGATTACAAATTTTATCCAAAATATTATATTTGGATGAAGCTTTTAAATTGGAGAAAGTAATTTAAATTTTTTAAGGTAAAATTTAGTGTTTGGATATTTTATTTGAAATATTTTAAAATTCAAAAAAAAAATTTAAATAGGAATTTTAGTTAAAACTACAACTAAGGAATTGTAATTTCAGACTAAAAAATAAAAATTGAAAATTTTTCCTCAGAGTCTTTCACTTGCTCCTTGTTCTTGTTTTTTTTATTTTTGTTTTTGTTCTTTCTCATTCTCACAATTCCTCGATTCGGAGCTCGAGCTTGACAAGGACACCCATAGGAAGGTCCTCACAACGGTGATTTAAACAGCAGAGGTTTGAGGAAGTCATCACCGTAGACTCGGTGATTTTCCTCATTGCGACGAAGAGGAGAATGAGTGGAGCGAGAAGGATGTGGAGGTACTAAGGAAGCAGATGGTGAAGAATTCAATGGGGAAGCTAGGGAGGTGGGAGGCAATAGCGCCGACCTTTAGGGGGAGACACGGAGTGGAGAGTGTGAAAGAGAATGTGGATGAGGGTGAGAAAATTGTTGATAATAGTTGGAGTTATATTGAGGATATAGGAAGATTTTAAAAATATAATTGAACAAAAATATATATAGATTTTTAAAACAGTAATTATAAAAATAAATTTTTTTATTTATATGATCATTTATATTTTTAAAATATAATTGGATAAAAAAATGAAATATAATAAATTAAAATTTTAATTCAAACAAAAAATTTAAAATATAAGAAATTTAAATTGTTTAATCCAAATAAAAAATCTGAAATTAAAGAAATTTAAATTGATTTATCTAAATAAAAAATTAGAAAAATCCAAAAATTTTAATTAATTCATTTTAATTTTTTTGAATTTCACATATTCTGAAATTTTAAAATACTCATCAAAATCTAAGAATATTTAAATTAAGATTTGTTAACTACTTTCTAAAGATATTGATTAAAAATAACTAAATAAAAATGTTAAAAATTGCGATATAAATGTATTAAAAATCCCTGTAAAAAATGTCTTAAAAATCACAACCAAAATGTTTTATTAGTATTTTTTAAATTTCTTGACCATAATCTTTAAAAATATTTGCCTAACCGCTAGCATTTTCTTCAAAATAATTTAGTACTAGTATAGTACTTCCTGAGTTCCTGTGTCCAAAAATAAATATCAATTTAAGTTATTTTATACATATAAAAAATTAATAAAATAGATGAAAAATAATAATAATTTATAAAATTAATTTTATTATTAATTAATATTATATTGAAAATTTAAAGTAACACTTTTTTTAGAAGTATTAGTAAAAATAATAATTAATATTATATTATTTTAAATATATATATTTTTACATATGACATTTCTTTAAGACTGATGAAGTAGTATATGTACTATGTACTATTTCTTAAATTAAGTCATGCTTCTGATTTAGGAAAAAGACTCTCCAATCTCCGGGGCCTGTTTGTATGACGCTATATGGAGTAGCTCCTCTCTTCGTAGGGTACAAGACACAAACAGGGAGCTAAGGACATAACTTCACACAAAAGAAGAAAAAACAAGTTTTTTTCTCGTGCTTGGTCTGCTTGGGCCAGGCATAAACTTCTCATGGAAAGGTAATAATAATATTCCCTCCCAAGGCTTCCATACATTTTATTTATAATTATAATAATGGTTTTTCTATAATAAACTACGATAATTACAACAGCAACTCTTTGTTTGCTTCAATAGAAAATGGGAAAAAAAAAAGAAAGAGGAAAAATAACAAGTAATTTTATGTTGTCCAGTTAAGGAGAGAAATGGAGAAAAAAAATAAACATTTATGTGGGACTCATTAATAAAATAATACAAATAAACAATTTTGAAGAAAACAAAGAGAAAATATTATTTTATCAAAATCTTTAAGAGTATGTTTGGATGAAGTATTTTAAAATTTTAGGAAATTTAAAATTCAGGGAAATTAAAATTCTTTTATTTTCAAAATTCTGTGTTTGGATAAAAAAAATTAAATTTCTTCATTTTCAAAATTTTGTGTTTGGATAAAAAATTGAATTTCTTCATTTTTAAAATTTTGAACCTCATGCACGGAGAAACGCTTGAGATGAGTATCATTAGAGTAGCGGAGGTCGAGATATTCATTGGTGATGGAGACAGAATAAAGAGTTGTGTGATTAGAACTTCTATAGGAGAAGAGAATTTCAATTTCTCACATTTTAGAAGAAATTCAAATTTCATATTTTTAGTTGTTTAAAATTCTGTTTTAAAATTTCAAAAATTTAAATTATTCATATAAAAAAATCCAAACAATGAATTTTAAATTAAAGAATTTTAAATTCTTTTATAAATTACTTTTCCTAATAAAAATTCTCTATCCAAACACAAGTAAAAAAATACCACAAATCCACTATATAAGTGCAAGTGCAACACATGCATGTCCGATGCTTCCCTCCCATGTTGAATTGAAACAAAAGTGATGTCAATATCAGGTTATGAATTAAGTAAAACTTAATTAATTGAATTATGGAATAATAATTTATAAGTCTTAATGATTTTGCATTTAATATTTTAAAAAAAAATATGCAGGCACATGGATAATAGAACTATAGTGTTTTTTTTCTTCTCTCTAAAGGCTTGATTGGGATTACTGGACTTCTCTCTGTTTCTGGGTTATTTGTTTTCTTCTTACCCGAGAAAGGCAAAGGAGGGTCAGGGGCCCTTTGCAATGACTGCAGCTATGGCACAACAATCACATGCAACGCGTTATAGAGTGAATGAATGTCCTCTCTAAAATTGTTCGAATCACGTGCCAATTAAATGTTCGTATTCAAGGCTTGAGAAAGGTTAACGACACCCTTCCGAATATTTTTTTTATTAGTTAGAATTATTAAAAAAATATAAAGTTATAAATGAAATTCATTAAATATGAAATAGAACCCACAAGTTTTTGCGATTTCCATTTTCAATACATTTTTGTGCTCAACATTATGAGGGTGATCTATTTAATAAAAAATTTGTATCCAATTCTGTCATGTGTAAACATTCTTCGGATCAATAACAATCACAGTTCCATAAAAGAAATTAGTTTATAATTCCCTAGACTAAAAGATACTCGTATAAAACCAAAATGACAATATGTTCACATAGTGTCATAAAGTATATTATTAACATGCCTCTTAAGGTTTAGGACTTAGCATTTACATTGTGTTTCTTGATTGCATTATTATAATGAGAGGAATGAATACTAGTCATAGGATAAAATCATAGAGTTAAAATTAAATCACAAAGTCATGTGACTTTTTTGGGGGCATATAATTATTAAGTATTTTTTAATTTTAGAGTGAACACTCCACATTATGATTTTTATAATTTAAACTTCTTTTTGAATAATTAATTTATGACATTTATTTAATTGTTCAATTTTTTTATATAAAAATATTTATTTCAAGAAAATTCAATTTGTAATATCCTAAAAGATCTCTTGTTTTTTTGTCACATTGATTTTGATTTTGAATAAATGACATCATTTTTTTGGCTGATTATGAAATTGATACGAAATGACTTCAACTAGAAGTAATGAATACTCTAAAAAAACCGTGAACAAGATAAATATTTCTCTTTAAAAAACTTACTTAAAAGTAAACTAAGATTCGAACCTATCAAATCCCTTACTTAAACCATGTGATTGATATCTCCTTTTATATTAAAAATATATGTTTTTAAATTTTTATGAATTTGAATGATATTTTACTCTATTTTTAACTTTTTCTTTAAACTTCCGTCAATTATTTTTAAGAAAATTATTACCAATATACTTTTACTTTCACTGAAAAATGTAAGTATCACTTTTCCTCATTGTGCATTACACAAGATAAATATTTATTTTACACAAAAAGCATATTTAAATTTTAAAGATAAAATACATGTTTAAAATTAATTTGTTATTCAGTTGAAACTAATTGGTTTCTAATATTCCGTTACAGTTACCCTTTATTGATGATAAAAGTATAAGAAAATATACTAAATGCATTCTAGGACACTTCATGAGAGTAGAATATTCTATATAGTAATGCACAGCTCCGATGATTATTGATGTAAATGGTAACCTACTATGTAAGGGAATCACAGCTTACACTATATATAATACACACAGCTCCGATGATTATTTTACATTGAGCGTATCTGTGCTCGAACGTATATTACGGCTTACTCTATAATGCACACACCTCCGACGGTTATTTTAAATTAAGCATATCTGTGATCGAATGGGAAGATACCCATGAAGCTGTAGAAGCAGTGAGTTGCCAACCACGAAAATGAAGCTCAGAGCCATCAGTCCTCCTGATGATTCAAATATTAAGGGTGCAAACAGAAAAGATATGCATTCAAAACGCCATATGCAGAAAATATAAGGTTAATTAGCAAGTACAACATAAAAATAGGGTCTTGTTGCCTCACTATATATGAGAAAATGGAGTGCTATAATGCTGCTCACCTGAAATTGACGGTGTCATGGCTAAGTCAAAATAGGGAAGTAAAACACCAGCAGCAATGGGAATGACAAAAACATTATATGCGACCGCCCAAGACAACTTTTGGTACACTTTTCCCATTGTTGCCTGTGCTAGGTCTAGCGCATCAACAACCTGTCAAATAGAAACTTGGTAAACTAACCTTCCATATGTTTGAACGGCGAGAATTTTGAAATTTGAGTATGTTACTATGTTATCATACGAGGTTGTAACACGATATATTTACATATCTTTGAAAAGTATACAAATGATGAGGGCTCCCTCTTTTTCCCCCACCACGACCCCTTCTATTTTGTTTTCTCTTCAGTAATAAAAGGTAACAAGCAAAAAACCCAATATAAAAACAACAAGAACTGAATCCATTCATTAAGAACCATACATTACACCATTGTGGTTTCAAACAGATGATTGTTTAAGCAGATCACTTGTATCACGGTGCAATTTCAAAGCAATGAGAAAACATTTAGAAATTAGAATTGCCGCAAGTTTTTCAAATTTCATCATCTGCCACCCATTTGGGGGACGTGTATAGGTGAATTAATGAATTTGGGACATCAGAAAAGACATACTTGTGAAATTTTGTTCCCCAGAAGTATGATAGATGCTGCATCCGAGGCAGCATTCTCATGAGCTTCATTCTGCATGGCAATCCCAACATCAGCCACAGCCAAAGAGGGTGCATCATTTATCCCATCACCTACCTTAGAGAAGGGGAGAAAAAAATGTCTTAGTAAAAATGCCATTTTCAGTTTGTTGGAAGATGGATGCAATAGTCGAGTGCAATTCCATAGCATGATGCTTATATCGGAAGCATTTTGGTGTGGAGTTGTTTCATGGTCGTGTTATTCAATTCAGAGCAACCATAAATATCTCAACAACATTGGAAACATAAAGCAAAATCCAATTCTTTATAGCTACCAATACTAATACGTGCTAAATTCAGTACTGCATTATCAGCTCAGTGCACCATTTATCATTGTATGATTCTCTATTGAGCTAAGGCCAAGTCATTACAAAGAGAGAACATGTGGGAGGGGGGAAAGAACTTGAGTAAGTATAGCTGTCATCACCCATACCATTGCAACATGATGTCCAGCAGCTTTCAGAGAGGAAATAAATCCAGATTTCTGTTGAGGAGACAAAGATGCTTTGACAAAATCATTTTCAATTCCAACTGTACCTATCTTCTACTGTTGCAACTGCCTCTTCCCTGTCTCCTGACAAGAGGACCGTTTTAATCACCTTCTGCTTGAGCCTTGCAATAGATGCAACAAAGTCAGCCGGAAAATGCACACATCAAGCAATAAAATACAAGTATATTTGAATTTGGCAGATGGCATAAGAAAACAGTGCACTACTGTGCTAGTTTTGAGCTTGAAATGAAGACCTAGCTCGTTGACCAAAAAACAAAAAAAAAGCACTGCCTCTTTTTCTGAAGAGAGTGAAGTGAACCAACTTCACATTTGGTCAGAAGCAGCTTTGATATTATTTGCCCAAAATGAGTGGGTATGGTTAGTATCCTGAGGACACATACAGCAAAATAAACATACCTTGTTATAGTAGATTCAGCATCTTCACGCACAGTGTCAGATATGGCAATAGCACCAATGATGCCTTCTCCTTCTCGTCCAACATAGACAACAGTTTTCAAATACTTTGAAGATGTTGTATTCAATGAATGATTCATCAAACTATTCTCCAGATTTGTCAAATCAGACGGGTTCACTCTTGTCTGGAAGTGTTCATGAACCCATTCTAAAAACCCAACTGCAATCAGATGCCCATCAACTTCTGCTAAAGTTCCAAAACCTGGCTCAACTAACTATCCCTTTGTGACGGGAACCAACTCTAATGACTCAGCATTATTGACAATAGCCTTTGCTATTGGGTGAGATGCTGTTTTCTCCACTAAAGCAGCAAGCCGAAGAATTTCAGATTCTCCATAAAGGATAGAGCTTATGGCCGACACAACTGGTTTTCCTTTGGTAAGGGTTCCTGTCTAAAAGCATAGTGTTAGAATCTTCATTTTATTTTCTTTTTTAAAAGAAATTTGATTTTTTTCCATATCTAGAATCACATCTTCCGATATATAATTCTTGATAAAGAGATTATCTATGATATCAAATAATTCTTTTTTATCCAATCTAAAAAGTTGGACTAGTTTTTTCAAAATATTTAATTCTGTTCATTAGTTATGTATACTATATCTTTGTTCTACAACATAGTACATCATACTATATAGGTTAGTAGGTTACCATTTAGATAGTATCAATAAAGCCAAACACAAAGGATCAGTCACTCACATACTTCTTTGGACTTTTCTCTCGATCTATTTTTACACTTCTTTCTAATTCTGAAGGATATCGATTGACATGGGTTCAACACTTAGCATAATACACAATTCTAAAATATTTAGAAAGAAAAATGATTTAGATAAGTCCTATTGCTGAATTAAAAATTTACAAGTAAATCATGTTGATCTTAAAACACCAAAATTTTGAAATTTTAAGCAAAAAAGCATGTAATCAAACGGTTGATATTTTCTGTTATTCAAAAGGTATATTATTAATTAGTTTAAAGATTTTTTATGCAGAAAAAAGTTATCAAAGAACAATGTGAAATTTGATATGCACAATACAAACTTTCAATAAATAATGTTTTCTTTAAGACATTCATCCTACTAAAGTCATTAATACAGACCACAGATATATACAGGTTAGCTTATATATGTTTGCATATGGTGTACGGGGAGGAAAGATAGATAATATTGTCTATGAAAATGAATTTACCTTGTCTAGAGCAATATAATTTATTCCAGCCAAGCGTTCCAGCCCATCCCCTCCCCTAATAAGAAGTCCTTTTCTTGCCCCTGGTCATTATCAACATGGATTATGCCTATTGTGAGAATTAGTTAAAATAAATTTGAAGACACTATAAATATCTAATCAGTTTGCCAGGTAGTATGTTTTACACAATAAAAGTTGACAAATTCAAGTGTATAAGAGAACTAGAGAAGACACCTTATCCCTCATAATGCAATAGTTGTGACTCTTGATCGTTAATATATATGATTGTTAAGAAAAACTCAAGTCCCATATCGGCTAGAATATATAAGTGGGAGGCAACTCTCACCCTATGAGCTAGCTTTTGGGGTTGAGTTAGACTCAAATCACATTCTAAGATGATATCAGAGTCTATCCTAGATCTATTAAACGTACCACCCACCCTATCATCCACGCACCAAGCCCAATAGTGTCAAGTGAGGGGGTTATTGAGAAAAACTCAAGCCCCACAATGGTTAGAGATAAGGCCAAAATAGAATATATATAAGTGGGAAAAAACTCTCATCCTAAGATCTAGCTTTTGAGGTAAAGTTAGGCCAAAACCGAAATTCTAGGAATTTTTATTTACAGAATCATAGTTGATCAAGAACGCCAAATAATGAAATTGAAGAACAAAAAATTATAAAAGAAATATTAACGAAAAAATAGCAAACAAAATAAGAAAACATTACACAGTGCCAACCAAATTGGAAAGTCATATTGGACCTATTAAACAATAAATGGGAACCACCTCGTTTAGTGGGTCTAATCTGAATTTTAACCAATAGCAAATGGTATGTTAAAGAGTAACTATAGGAGCAATGTGATATATTTATTTATATTTCATGTACTGTTAAAGTAGTAACAGTTATCTTAGTTTACTAAATACAGAAAGCATAAGCATTGTACCAAGTGAGGTGCCAACCAAGATTGCTGTGGGCGTAGCAAGATCCAGTGCATATGGACAAGAAACAACCTACAAAGTGGGGGGCAAAGACTACTCATAAAAAAATTAACTCACAAGTAAATTATAAACACCAATATTCATTTATGTCCTGCCTGAATTTTCTTTTTCAAGAGCAATTCCATCATGACCCTATTTTTTTATAACTATTTTATTCACACTGTTGCAATCAGTTTCAGATAGATAACATTACAACTACTATCTTACAGCATTATGTCTCAGTTTTGACTAATGTGAAGAGTCCAAATCCAAGGCAGGTTGCAATTTTGAAGACTTTTCAGAAAAAAAGCACATGCAAGGTTTTGTCAAGCACGTCCTAACCAACAACAGAAGCTGAAAGCCAGTAAAAAGGGGGTGCTTCATTCTCACCAAAACATCTACGGATAGTTTTAAACTGAAAAGCAAAGGATCTCCTTCTGGGCCAGCAATATCATTGAGCAAAACATCAGGAAATATGTGTGATCCAACAAAATACCTGGAGACAAATGCAACTAGTTTGTCAAATATAAGGGGCAAGATGAACTATACGTGAAGTCTTTTACTTGGGAAAGTTAAATGTGCATGACAATCATAAATCTTATAGCAAGATTCTGAGAAAAATAAACACTGATGTCTCCATGGGACACAGAAGGACACAACTATAATTCTGTTGAAGTGTCAGGGAGGGTCACATAGGTTGGATAACAATAACATCAATATGTCATAATAGTAAATTAATAATAGTCATGACAAACCCCATTACCATTTGGGACTTGGGATCAGTGGAGTAAATTATAAAATTATCAACTAAAGAACTTCTATGGAAAAATAAGTACTTACCAAAATGGAAATGTTGCTAAAGTCATTACACTGTATACAGATGGCCTTGCTATTGAATCTGCAAGCCTTTGTACAGGTACTTCACGTGATTGAGCATCCTCAACCTAAATTTCAAAAGATAAAGATGTAATATTCCGAAAACTCTATACAGTTGTTTGATTTCCACAGATCACAAGTCAAATGTCAGAATGTCTCAAGAAAAATTAATATCATAACATGCATGATTCTAAGACTTGAATGAAGCAACGTAATGATACAATATGTTCAGCATCACATTTTCCTATAAAACTAACAATTTGGGATGCATGAAATTGCATTCTTAACTCTGAAAAACATGATCATATCATTTACATTATACAGCATCTGACACCAACAAACCATTACAGAAAAAGGGATACTAACCATGCGTACTATCTTTGATATCATAGTGTTGGAGCCAGTTGAAGAAGTGTCAATCCTTAAAGGACCATCCTGAAATAGAAATTTGTTTGGCCAAAGAAATAGATCAATAATTTTGCTCCCAATCAATTTATCAAAGATAGATGAATT
Source organism: Glycine latifolia (assembly GCA_013407115.1). Classification (NCBI taxonomy): domain Eukaryota; kingdom Viridiplantae; phylum Streptophyta; class Magnoliopsida; order Fabales; family Fabaceae; genus Glycine; species Glycine latifolia. The sequence continues at coordinate 4,831,493 of CM023946.1, read as the reverse complement.
GAAATCTCACATGTGCCCACATGTCAATTTAGTGAGACAACACAGAGTTCAAGACTTACCCAATTTATAGTTCCTGCTGAAACTGTGAGGCCTTTCTCCTTAAATACAGGAAGTGATTCCCCTGTAAGCATGGATTCATCTGTAACACTTCTTCCTGAAATGACCGTTCCCTGCTTATGAATTTTTCTAGTTAGCTAGCAATACCATATGAACCAACAAGTTTATCAATACATTCCATCTTAAATCATGAAGGGAGGCCTCCAATTTTAAGCGTAAACATTTGAATGACTATTTTCTATAACAATGTTAATATTATTGGACATTGATGGCATATTAGGCCCATCCTATTAATTAAGCCTTTGGTCCTAGGGACTAGAAACTTAATGTGATGATATGTGTGCACAGTCAATATAGGAACTTCAGATGCCCTTAAATCTTAATTCAGGTACCACAAATATAGCTTTAAAGCTTTGTTCCGATTAAGATAAACTGAATTTCACCAAAAATCAGAAAGGCTTACATCTATAGGAATAGTTTCTCCAGGCAACACGGACACAGAATCACCTACTCGAATATCATCAGTTGGGACTTCAACACAAATTGCATCAGAGCAAAGCACAGTGTCAGTAGAAGGTGAACCTTCTGTTGAAGTAATCACAAGTCTTGACTGAGTGGATAATTACTGGCGCCTACCGACGGATAATTTCTGCTTACTATTGTAACGGGCGTATATAGCATTTTTCACGTAAAAAATGTCCAAAACGAGGAGGCACGTTTGAATGATGCTCCCAACTGTTACATCTTTTACCACGGGTTATAATTTAATGAATGAAAAAGGGAAAATTTCTAAGGTGGTCTGGTCCATCATTAGACGACAATTTTTGCTCTCAACAGTAGCATTACCAGAGGTGAAAATGTCTATACTATCCTCATTAAATATATTTCCTTTTTTTTGTCTTTCTTCCTAATTATTTTTCTGGACGCTAAAGCCATCAAAAGAATTACAAAAGGAAAATCCTTTATTTCTCTCCTCACAAATCATCGTTAATATCCAAAAAAGACCAAAGAACTACAACCTCCCCCAAGCCTTCCACCCCGAGAACTACGACGACGCAGGTGGGTCGAGTGTAGCGGCGGTGCATGCGGAGCAAGACAGAACGCGAAGGATTTGGGTAGATCTGGGTGAAGACGCATTTGTTGACGCTCCCTAAGACGGAAAACGTGCATATATGGGTGAAGGCGCATTTAACTTTGTAGATTTGGGTGGTCCTTGTGGTTGGACTCGACGAGGCGGTGGAAAGCATTGATGGTGTTGTCGATGACATGGTGAAAGTGATAGCATTCATGTGGTGACATCACCGAAATAGATTTTGGGGATTTTTACTCCTGGATCTTCAATTTACCCTTTTTATTTAAATTTTAGTTTTTATATGTATATGTATATATTTTTTATTGTTTTAATCTTTTGGTGTTTGATTTAGTTGAATTAAAATGTGCTCAATGTTGAATTTGAAAACGCACAAACTAGTTGAATTCTTATGTAGGGTTATTTTTCACCTGCCTATTTTGGTTTGGGTTTGGTGATTTTAGAAGGAGAAAAATAAAAGGATTGAAAGAGAGAGAAGGAAACATATCTGACTTATTATGGGCAAAAATGTCAATTACTTCAAAAGCCTATTCACCTATTCAAATATTCAATAGAAAACAGTACAAAATTGATCTGGACCGTCCACATTTCTCAAATTAAAATCCAACGGTTATTTTAACTCATTGTTCAAAGCAAAAATTATAGTTCACCGGTGGATCACCTCTCACTGGTTCACCGTAGAATCTTCCGTCAAAGATGTCCAAAACGAGGAGGCACGTTCGAATGACGCGCTCCCAACGAAACACACTGTTAAGTTTTAACTAACACGATCCATGGTACTAATATAAATGTTATTCCATCTTTTACCACGGGTTATAATTTAATGAATGAAAAATAACTCAATTATTAAAATGTACCTTAATTATTTTAGAATGTTTAATTAGATCTCTCAATTTTTTAAAAATTTAATCTAATACTATAATTTTAAAAAAACGTTATTGATGCAAATTCAAAGATTGAATTTGATCATCTATTTATTTATTTAGTTCATTTAATAATTAAAAAAATTAATTTTAATCCTTATTTTTCAAAATTATCTCAATCTTGTCCTTTTTATCCATTTTAAATAAGGTTAACATAGTCATTCAATAATCAAATTAAAAAGTCAAAATATACTTTTTACTTAAACAATGTTTTTATATGAAATAATCATTAATTATACTCATTTTGTTTTTTATGTGTCGTTTAATATTATTATGTAGGAATTAAGAAAAACAATAAATTTTAAGTTTAAATATAATTTTGGTCCTTTTATTTAATTCAATTTATAATTTTGCTCTCTCCTGAAACATTTAATCTCTTGTTTTTTAAAATCTACAATTTTAATTTCCATATTTTAAAAAATTATAAATTTTGATGCTCATATTTTATTCATTCCGAAAATGTGATTTATTCATTTTAAAATTTTGAGATATTTAATTTTTCTATTTTAAGATAGTTATGGAATTTTCTTTTTATCTCTTTTTCTTCTCATTCCAAAATAGATGTATGCGTAAAATAGTTAAATATTAAAAATAAGTAATAATATAATTAATAAATGAGTAATTAAAGTGATATTTAATTTTATAAATAAAAGATAATTAATATAAATAATTTGTTTCTAAAAATCCAACGCTTAAGAAAAACTAAGGGAATATATATAAGAAATGACCTAGAATTTTTGCGATCTCTTCAACCAATCAATGAATCAAATGAGAACCATTAAATGAATATTGGATGACTCAGATTTTAATTTCAGAAAAATAAAACTTGAAACACTTAATATTGGAATGTTAAAGTTTGAGTTGCTCACTCTTTATCTAAAATTAGACTTTACTAATTGCGATTAATTGCGTGAACGTGTGAATTTCATCATTACACCAAATTAATTAATTGCGTGAACAAATTTTGTCAATGCACCAAATTTATTCGTAAGTAGTATTATTAGGTTATTATACTTTTAAACATACACTATCTTATTTGTGTCTTACCATACACTCAAATTCCTCTTGAGCTTTTGGTCTAAATTGATTGTATCTTTGATTTATGAATATTCTGAGAATTTTTTCTGGTTTAAATAAATGTGTTATAAGTAATTATCGAAAAAGAAAATACATGAATTTCTTTTTTTTGACTAAATAAATTAATTTCTTCTATAAATTAAAATTAATTTACGTATAAGTTAATATCATAACATGTTTTATTATTCTTTTTTGAAGCCAACAATCTTATGTTATATCATTCAAAACAAGAGATTGAATATAATTTGGAATGCAAAATATACGATCAAAAGATGCATACTAGTATAAGATTTAAACATTTTTGCTAAACAATAAATGTCTTGATTTATTCGCCTCTAACAAAACTCAACACAAGAGTTACAAATAGAAAAAAAGTTTAAAGTTATAATTATCCAGAACGACACCATATTCAGAATTGACAAATTTCCTTGCTTGGAGATCATCAACAATATGTTTTCAATTAGTCTCGAAAGTTATATTTTGATACACCCACCAGATTCGACCCAAGAAATAGTTGATAATTAAAGTGCCATGGCCTCAGCTTCATGTGGAGTTGGTTTACCAAAAACCATTAACCTTGGAGTCCTTGCAGCAATAAAATGATATAATATATAAGCAAAAAAACTACATTGATTTTATAAATAAAAAATACAATAATAGTGTATCGTTATTAAACTCCTTTTTAAAAATTATAGAATGTATGATACTTAAAAAAAAAAAATCTTATAGTAATAGGAGTATAGAACTTTAAATAATAAAGAAAGAAATTTCAAACATTGTGGGTGGGCAAACAAGGAATCAAATTACTCGCTTTCTCAATTATTTCCCTAATTTTTATAGAATTAAATTATTTTTTGGTTCTTTAATTTATTTTTTTAATTCAATTTGATCCAAAAAATAAATTAGAGTTCAATTTAATTCTTTAATTTTTAATTGATTGAATTTGATCATTTTGTTAAATTATAAATAATTACACTTTTTAACAGTTTAAAATCACTTACTAATTAGAGGATCAAAATTTTAAAACCATTTTGTTTTGTTTTGTTTTGAACCCTTACACAATACACATTTAAAAAAAGAAAATTTAAAAATTAAATGATCAAATTGAAAAAAAATTAAAAGACTAAATTAAATTGATTTTAAAAATTAAAAGATTAAATTGAATCTAAATAATGAATTACAAGATTTTTTTTTTGTTTTACCATAAGAATACTGTTAACAATTGAGAAAAAACTGATTAAAAAAATAATTGAGAGGAGAAAATGGTTAAATTTTGACATGTGACTTTTTTACTGTGAGAAGAGACGAAGATATTTATTTATTTGTTTGAGATTCAGAGGATTATCTTTTCCCTGAAAATCCATAGCATGCGCTAGCGTTATCCTCTTTTCCCTCCAAAGGTTGTTATAGATAGATAGAAGAACAGAACGTAGCTTTGAGTTTCCTCAACTGAAAAAATGGGTGCGAACGCTGCTAACGACTCGTCCACTGAGATAGATACTAAGAAGGTTTCGAATTGTTGGGGAAATGCTCAAATACCCTTTGCACTTCCCTTTCTCACACTCCCCAATCCCAACTTCACTCCTCTCCTCTCTTCACCACCCCAACAACTCCACACATCATTCACCACTGCCGCTCACAATTTTTTCAGATTTCTACACTCCCTCGCTTCTCAAAACTCTTTCCTCAACAAAATTCTCTCTCTGCCCTCCCAATTTCACACCCTTTGCCTTCAGGTACGTAATTCTAAACTTCGGCTTTCTTGATATTTTTTATATGGAAAAAATGAATGAGACGTACGTCTTATGTATAATGTTATTAATTGTTGATGGTTTGGGTTCAGATTGGGAAGCAAAGGAACGTGAGGTTGGTTTCTGGTCATAATTTCGCTGCCGTTTTGCCTGGGGATTCGGTGGCAGGGCTGGTGGTGGCGAATGGGGTTCTGAATTTCTTGAACATTTACAACACTTTGCTCATTGTTAGGCTTGTTTTGACATGGTTTCCCAGCACTCCTCCTTCTATTGTTAGTCCTCTCAGGTGAGTCACCTTTCTTTCTTCTTCTTTTTTTGTTCCTAGGAAGGATATCATTCAGTGTTCAATTGGATTGTTGTCACATGGCCAATTTTATTGCAAGATCACTTTTCTCATTGATCTGATTCGAGATAAGCCTTTTCTGTTAGTTGAACTACCAATTACGAACATACATTTAATTATTGATTAACAAAAATATATGATTTGTGTATTAGTTAGCAGGATATTTTATGGGATTAAACGTTTGATTCTGTTACTTTATTGAGTAAATAGCTTATACACTGATGACTGAACCTATCACTCTTAATATTTATGGGAACTAAATGTCGGTCTTCATACGTGATGATGATAAGGATTGAAATGAGAACAATATTTATGTATAGAGACCTAGGGATAGGATCACTCATATTCCCCAAACTATACATATATAAACCCGAGTAAGATTTCCCATTTTGTTAATGATAGTATAAGCAGATTTTATTTAAAGAATTTGCAAGTGTTCAATAAAATGATTATTGTTTCATTCAGCACCATATGTGACCCATACCTGAACATATTCCGTGGACTTATTCCCCCTTTGGGAGGAACGCTGGATCTCTCTCCCATCCTAGCATTCTTGGTCCTAAATGCCTTCACCAGCACTGCTTCTGCACTCCCTGCTGAGCTTCCAGTCACAGAACAATCCAAACAAGGCCTTGCAGCACCATTGCACTCTACTAACCTTACTACTTCACAGAAGAAATGGTTGACACGGTTTCAAGGGAACAGGTCAAGGACATCTGGTGCTGATGCTAAATAGAACATGGGAGAGTTTATTTGTGCCTCTGTGTCTGTTTATTAATTTAGATACGTTCCATCCCGATTATGATAGTTCTATTCTAGGCAACACAATTTTTGAGCTTATGATACCAGAGATTCTAGAGTTATGGAGTTTGCTGTTGAAAGCTCAAGGCTCAAGCTTCCACAGTCCTATTGTGTTTTCTTTTAATCCTAAGGTCTTCTTTGTCAATAAACGTAAGGTCCTTATTTAAATTGGGGACTGGATTAGATTACAGAATAATCATACTAGTAATTCAATTAAATTTTGTCGGTCTCCATTTTAAAAAACTCTAACTGCATATTTTTAGTTAAACAAAAAGAAAGACCCTCAGGAATGAAAGGATTATATTTTATTTTGACCGGATTTGAACATCGAATGGCATGATCCCAATTCATTCTCTCAAGTCTCCCTGTCCCTGACTTTATGAAGCATCGTGATAGCACTTTTTTTACACATAATATTAATAAAATGTTTATTTTACCGAAAATGAAAAATAAAGATTATATAAAGATTATTCTCTCAAGTCTCCCTATCCCTTTTATTTTTTAGAATAAATAGTTTTGATATTTTGTAAGTTGTTAACATAACATTTATATAAAAAGGATTAAATAAAATAAAAAATAAAAAATGTCTTAATAAAAATTGAACTCATGATTCTTTATTTATAAATAAACTAATAACACACTTATTTGTTTAATTAATTATATTAACATTATTTTTTTTTTATGTATTATTAGTCAAATTTTTTAAAATTAAAAAAATATTTAATATATAAATCTTTTAATAACTCTATGCAAGGAATGATAGAAACAACCGCAACAAATTAGCTTCAGTAGTGGCAAGTGGCAACAAAAAGGACCTAACATCATTGGTTGGTTCGAAACTGACAGAAGGATTTCAATCCCCAAATGAATCGAAGAACCTGTCATCTAGAAATAAAAACAAAAGAAGCTAGGCAAATATACAACAAGAAGGAAAAATAAGAAGCGAGGTTCTAGCTAAGGCATCAATATGTTAAAAGATAAACAAACAAGATGCTAAGACATGATCATATCCTAACAGAGTAAACAGATCCGTTAATTTATATCACATCACTGATAACTATCAAATGAAATGAAATAATGCACATATGCTAACTCATCTCCTTGAAGAATTTTCTAAAAATAGAGTAGCATAATGAGAAGTTCATACTTCACACCTAAGCATGCAAACAAGGTTCACCTAATCTAGCGTGATAATAAGATTAGGTGATTCACGATAATCTACAATGG